>CM076574.1:77488895-78088895 GCA_034641835.2 Pinus albicaulis | reverse complement strand
TTATGAACTTTCTGCCAAGTTCAGGTTTTACATTTGATTTTACATGTTTTCATTGTTACCCTATGGGTTCCTACAAACTTTCGGGTTTGACTTCTTGATCACATTTATTTGTGATTCTCTATGTAATTTTGTACTCACCTGTAGTAATGAAATTACAATTTTTTCTCGAGGAAAAAAAAACAACAAAATGGGTCAAACAAGCTTAAAGAATATCCTGCATCGAGATCAAAGTAACAAGATTTTCAAATTCGTTTGAAAACTATGCAATTAAAATAAGACAATCTAATTCAAATTTTAATTAACTAATGATCAATTCAAATAAAAATTCGGTTGGGACATTCATTTGACATAATTCCT
This sequence comes from Pinus albicaulis, assembly GCA_034641835.2. Classification (NCBI taxonomy): domain Eukaryota; kingdom Viridiplantae; phylum Streptophyta; class Pinopsida; order Pinales; family Pinaceae; genus Pinus; species Pinus albicaulis. The sequence goes on along the minus strand of CM076574.1, from coordinate 78,088,538 downwards.
ACAACAAATCATGTTCCAAATGAAATAACATTAACAACTGGAGATAGCAGAAGGTAGAAACCAAAAAAAACAAAACAAAACAAAACTCACAAATTTGAAATCCATCCTTTTCCTGAAATTCCCAAACTTAATACAATACTGGCATTGTTAATCAATCAAGTATGCTAGTAACAGAAGAATGATACAGTATCGTAAAACAAAACGACTACAGAATCTCAAATACAAGCTCCAAAAACTAATTTTTCTCCAAAATTGCAACGACATACACCATTTGCAGTAGACCATACCGCGCGAACGGGAGGAGCAACATACCTGGTATTGCAGTAGACCAACAACGCAGACAGGAGGAGCAACAGCGCAGACGGGAGGAGTGAAAACGCGTGAAAAAACAGACCAGCAGCAGCAACACTGAAAAAAAACGCGCAAACAAACAGACTGGTAAACAAATTAACTTCGCGGGAGATTTATTTATAGAAAATAGTTCGTCCGAACTATTTTAAAATAAAAGTTCGGCCGAACTTTTGTTGCCGGTTTTCCCATTTCTGGAAAAAATTCTGTTTGCCCACGTCGTCAGTGTGCCGTCAATCTAAACGGAATCACGAGTTCGGCCGAACTTTCTAAGAAAGTTTGGTCGAAATTTATAAAAGGTTCGGCCGAACTATTGCTGAAAAAAATTTTCCGCCCCCGATTCTCACAAAAGTGTAACCCAGCTTCATGTTTCCGCCCAATTTAGTTAAGTTTTTGTTTAATTTTTATGATGTAGGGTTTACCAACCATTTAATATATATGGTTGTGCTAGTATTACACCACGATAGATCCAACTTAACTACATATCTAGCAAGAGTCCAAAGGGATCAAATTTCTTTATGGGAAAACCTCCTTTTTAGAGTGCAAACTTGAAAAAAGATTCACCTCTAGAGATAGATTTGCGGTTAAGATGGATATATATATATGGATTCAACACCTAAGAATCCCCTTGGTACGCATTGTGGAAATTCTACAGAGTGCGGTGGTACAGGCAGAGCTATGCAATAGTGGATTTCATTGTGCGGAGTACGAAGGTGCGAAGGAAAGCTATGTGAAGGTGGATTTCATATGCAGAGTACGGAGGAAAAAATAATGATAGATTGCAGAAATGCATGCATTATTGAATAATGACAAAATGCGGGCAGGCCCTACACAAATATGCCAACCTTAATCAATCAATTAGAGGTAGAGCCAGGGAATGTGCTGCTTTACAACTACTAATATTTTTTAAAGTGCATATTTTTGTATTACAAATTTGCTATGGTTATCACACTATGTGGAAATTTTCTTTATGTCATCTTTGGAGACTTAATACCATATAGCAACAAATAACATATTTTTTAAATTAATTATTATTATTATCCAATTTTAAGGTCACGACCATGCGAGACTCCAAATTGGTGTATGAGACCCCCCTTGTTTGTGGGAATGTTGCGTCTATGAAGGCATACATACTATAGCCCCTCTGGTTTTGAACCTGTGACCTCTTAGGAAGAAATACATGCTCTTAACCATTAGGCCCACCCACAATCCTAATCAGGCTTCAATAAAACTGAGTTAATGTCATATAGCAATGTTGGCATATTTTGAATTAATGGTCATCCACAATTTTAAACTTGACCTTGTTTCCACTCATGTGTCAAATCAAATTTCAATAAAATTGAGAGTTAATGCCGTATAAAAATTTTGGAATATTTTTTAATGGCGTTGTCTATGGAGGCAAAAAATTTGTGTGGAGACCCAAAACCTAATCCGACTATTTCTTTCCTAAAAGATATTTCACAGTACAAGTTTTTTATTATTTTTTATGGTGGAGATGGATTCAACAACATCAAAAACCCCTGGGCCACCCAAAATCTTGAAGCTTGACAACTGATTTCCAAAACAAATCTCCTAGTTTTACCAAAATCGTGTTGGAATTTCCATTGTTTTCCAAAAAAATTTGCAGCCTCATTAGACTACCCATTTTTTAATTAATGGTCACCGACAACCCTAAAAACTACAATGGTTCCGCTTGTGGGTCAAATCAGGTTTCAACAAAACACGAGATAAATTAACGACAGATTCCATTTATTCTTTTCATCAAATTGTGCTTTCACTGTGTTATCCAAAATTCAAAGGTGCTTGTCTCTAAGGGGAAGGAGTTGTTGTGATGGAAACTAAGTCTCAGAAAATGGGGGTAATGGACAAGATTCGTGGTGAATCTACAAATTTCATATTTTTTTTGGGTTTTTTACATCACCGGATGATCATCCATCCCTCTCTAGATAGTTATGGCATTTTTTATTATATGCTCACCACCAATCCTAGCATATTTTGTTGGATGATTTGGGGATCAGACAGTTCGACTAGGCTGGGGTGGATATTCGCCTTTCCACCCATCTGATGTTATACTGTATTATTTATTTGTCTTCGCTGGTGTTGTTATATTATCTTCATGAGATGTACAAATTCTTGGGTGGATTAATATCTTAAAACAATATGCAGAGGCAGACATTGAAGGGGATACGATCTATGCCTCCAAATTTCACAAACCTCTGCCACAAATGGACTGATATGTTTATAATTTCTAGCCCTTACAAAAGCACCAGTTGCGTATATGCTATTATTGATGGATTTTCAGGGGTTGGTGGCATTGGTTTTGTTGTTGCTGCCAATAAGGCAGTCGTTTATTACAGATCACTTGTTTTTGTTACATGTATTTTGTTTCGGAGTTGTATTCTATGCAGACTTCATTGGCTTGTTTTTTTCTGAGGTCCCTCTGAAATCTTCGGGAAGTATTTGAAATATTTTCTGATTAGTGAACGGGCTATACAACTACTTGTTTGGTTCTAGGATCTGGGGTATATCTCGCATTTACTACTTTGGGGTGGTCATACACTCCTTTCATTAATCGCTATAAAATCTACAAGTTATCCCAAATCGATCTGGCCATACATCACTGGGATTGATGAGATATATTGTATTGGATCAGGGGCTTTCTACGGACTGAAATCATCAGTACATCTCAATTTTTTCAGAGTTGATCAATGCTTCCTTGGTTCATATGCCGACTGCCCTCGGGTATGTCTCAATCTAAAATTTGACAACATTTTATATTTATTGTCATTAATTTCGAGGGTGGTGGTCTGGGTAAATATACTCCTGATCATTTATTCCTATCTCGACCGCTTGACCACGGTTTTACCTACCTACCTATTTGGCCCATCGTCCATACTACCCTCTTTAGTTGACTTCATGATTTCCCACCTCACGGACATCCTTGCAAATCAAGATGAAGACGTGTTGTCCCACAAGGCCTTTATACAAGCTACCCTCATTTTGGAACGTGCCAGCTCACTTCCATCGTCAGATGATTATACTCCCCGACTCCTCCATACATCCGATGCACATGAAAACAGTAAGGAAATATCCCCATTGGCCTAGCATCAACGTCCACAAAATTATCGTAATAGGGAGAGACCTTCAAAACCAACACCTGTAACAAAATTGATGAGTCTTGGTTATGATTTTATGTGGGATAGGGTCGCAAGCCTGCAATGGCATGTACTCATCGAGCGATGGTATTTTGGTGATCTGTAGTAGATGGATATGTAGGCATGGGATGCTGAGAAGTGGACACCAATTCTGGGTTACCCTCCTAGTCGGCTCATGTGCACCTGGTTCAATATTCATTTCATTCACCAGGAGGAATTGCAGAATATTCTGGATTTGACATGGGTATGCGGTTGCAGTTTTCTCTCGCTGCATAAATGGTATGTTGGGTTTAACCCTCTGTGTGAGACTCCAAAGAATAATTATTCTTGGGTTAAACTCCCGGGTCTCCCCCTCGAGTTTTGTATGCGCAGGGTTTTGGCGGCAATTGGAAATTCAATTTGCAAGTTTGTTTATGTCAACCCAAAGGGCCTGGGCATGCATGATAAAAGGATTGCTTGGATTTTGGTCGAGATGCGATTCTTGGGAAGTTTACCTAGACAAATTTACATTTCTTAGGAATTGGTTGTCTACCGACAAATCCTGGATTATTAGTGCCTTTCGTTTCGTTGCCTCATATACCACCAAACAGGACACTTGCATCAGATTTTCCCTCAGCGACATTGGGGCTATAACAATAAGGATATACATTAGTGTTAATCCTGGGATAAAATTGAGTGTGGATGTCCCTCAGGTACTTCTTTACCATTTTATATATACCATGCATTTTAAGATGAAAATATCCTTCCTCATAAATCGCTCGGCACATCTTGTCGTTGGAAATTTTCATTTGTGTCACCTTCCCATCCTCCTTAGTTCACTTCCACCCCTACACCACCCCTTCATACATCTCCTCCTGCGCAAAATTATCTACATCCATCCCCCCTCAGACCAGAACCTGTGAGGGTGGGATTTCAACACCCCACTCGGCCTCCTTTGTCATCCTTGAAACCTGGACGGGGCACGAAAAACCTATGCCTTCATCCCCCCAGATTTCTCTCTCATATCATCCTCAAACTAAACCATCTCCCATCGACCGACCACTCTCGGATATATCTCCTCAAAATTCCATCGAAAGCGACATTGAATTCATTTTTCATAACCTTGATATGGACTTGACCTCCCTCATTGTACACAAGGGTTGATCCAGGTGGATATTGGTGGCCACCTGCCTATTCCACTTGGGGCCCCACTATTGTCTTTTTCAATTTTTCAGTTTCCTTAATTATAGCACAAATTACTATTTTTAGCAGTTTTTCAGGTCCTGAACTTCTGGAGCCATTTTGAGGCCCTAAATGATGTTTTTTGGAAAACCTAGGAGCAACAAGGGTTCGTGGATCGATTTTTCTCACTAAAAAGTTGTAGGCCTCAGATATATATTTCTAACGAGGTATGGTGCACGTCAAACGGAGATCGTATGCCAAAGTTACGTCCCCATGAAGTTGATGTACCAATTTACCCAAACGGGGCCCATAGTTATGGTGCTTCATCTCCTAGGGTTATGTTTTTGGATGTTTATGGTTTTCTATTGTTTCTAAATAATAAATTGGCCCTCAAGCCTCATTGTAACAAAATTCAGAGGCCTGTAGCCACCACATCTCTTCTCAAAGATAAGCTACCACCGCCCTAGCTAGTTTATTTCCATTCTATCTATAAGAAAATTTCAGTTATTTGGTACTAATGAAATGAAATGTTATTTCCACTGCATCTTTTTATTTATGGTTATATGTATATTCTGTTTTGTTCCTGCATAAATCTGGATCAGTGGTATCAGAGCGATCTGTTTTTTCTCGAGCCTTCTTTGCATGTCCCCAACGAGGTTGAGGTATAAGGAGTTAGGGTTCGATCTGGTTGAACCTTTGCAAGTTCAGCCTTGCAAACCCTGATGGTCGCCCATGGGGGATGAAAATAAAGATGAGGGAGTAGGGGATCCTATCAAAATATTGCTTAAGGAGGCCCTCGAAAAACAAAGGAACCCGATGATGGATAAATTTTCCTAGATCCTTCAACGACTGCCCATAGGCAGCACATCTGCATCCAAAAACCACTCTGGAGGCTTGAATCCATTAAAGGTACAAGTAAACTTTGACATTCCCATATTTGAGGGCCAAATAGATACAAATGTCGTAGATAGATGGTTGAATCTATTAGAAGGATATTTCTCGGTTCATGATTTTTTCCGACCGGGAGAAGATTATTTTTGCACTCCTCAAAGCTACCCCCCATGTCAAGGATTGGTGGGAAACCTACTGCAAGAAAAAGGACGAGATGAAACCCTCTCTGTTCTCGATTTTACCCACTTGGAATTATTTCCGAGACGCCATCAAGGAACAATACTATCCCTTGGGGAGCTATGAGGACAAGTACATACAATGGACCACGTTGCAGTAGCAAAGGGATTAAGTTGTGCATGAGCTGACGAATCTATTCCATACCCTGCGCACAAATTTGGGTATTACATATTCAGAGAAAAATTTGGTGCTAAAGTATCAGAGTTGTTTGCTATTTATACATTCAGGAGGAAATGGAGTTCCTCGACATCTCATCGCTTGGTACGACATACCGATACGCTGCTAAGATTGAGCAGAAATTCAAATAGAAGAAGCGAGACTTGGGATCTATGAATCAAAAGCAAGGGAAAGGTGCCCCAAAACCCAAAACAAAGGAAAAAGCTAAGGCATGGTGACCCAAGACAACTTGCCAAAGCTGCAAGCAAATAAAAACATTGTGAAGCCAAAGAAGGACATAGGAAAGTGGTGTGAGTTCCATAAGAGCTCCACTGACAACACAAGTGAGTGTCAGGCCAAGCAGTTGCTGGTGGCCGATATGAGGGCTTCTAAATCAGATGCATGCTCTGAATCTGAATCATAACCCGACAAGAAAAATGAAAAAGGGAAGTAGATTATTGATGCGGAGCCCAATGCCACTGTTTCCACTGTGAAGATCTCGAAGGAGGAATCAGAATATCCAGAGTAGGAGGAATGTCTCTTCCACTCCCAGATGTGGGTAAAGGGTTCCCTACTACAGTTCATTGTTGAAAGTGGGAGCCAAAAGAACCTCATTTCAGAAGATGTCATGAGGCGGTTGGGCTTGCTGACCACAGCACACCCACAACCATACACCATCGGGTGGCTTCACCAAGGACGAGATCTTCGCGTTAGCCAATAGTGTCACCTTCCCTATAGCATCAAGCCCTTCACATATGATGTTTTATGTGACATTGCTCATATTGATGCTTTTGATGTATTATTAGGCCAACCATACTTGTGGAAGCAACATGTTGTGTATGAGTCTCGACCTCGCGCTGTTATTAGTAGTTTGGGAAATAAGTTGTAGAGGACACCATAGGTACCACCGTCTGCCGCTATCTCTTTGGTTACTGCAAAACAATGTAGTAAGATCATTTCCAAAACTAGGAAATTTGTTTTCCTGATGATCCACCCCCAAGGCAAGAAGAAGATTGTTGAGATTCAATAAGAAAATTTCAACACCCATGCCTAGTGCATTAAGCACCTACACTAGGGTGGGGCCCACAGTTGCTAAATTTGGTGCATGTCTATTTTAGTTATCCTTTAATTAAGATGGACAATAAAATGTAATCTAGTCTCAAAAATAACTTGTAATATTTAACTGAGTGTGATAAACTCAGTTAGCTCATGAATTTTGAGTTAGAGGTAGTTGGTGAGGCATAAGAGTAATTCTAGTTGTAACAGAGTTTGAAGTGCAATGGTGCATTAGTTAATGTAGGTTGTAATCAGTTTAACTCAGTTAAGTGATTTAAACTCATTTGTGCTAGTTGTAACTGCTTTATACGCTAGTGAGAGATCAAGTGAATTAAATATTAATTAACTCACAATCAGTGATATCACATGCAACTGAGGCTTTAGTATTATTAGTTGCTACATGCATGTCAAATCCAGTGGAGACCCAGTGGAGATCTAGGTGAAAGGGAAGTTGACTATTAGTTGTAGGATTATTGGGTTGCAGCCATGAAATGATACACCCATTGGAATTCCCATGATACTTTCTCAGTCAAGGAAGGAAAAAATTCCTATTATTTATGGATTTCATTAATCAGGGATTGCGCAAGCAAGGCATGTTGTCTAGAGGCTGAGAATTGGCAATGTGTTGGTCTATTTTGTCCATGATAGTGTGAGACAATTAGCTGAGTACATGAGGGCTCTTGTGAGAAGAGTTGTATGTAATTTTTTCCATGAGTACAGGAGGGCTTAGAAGATAGTGGGGTTTTGAGCAGCAAGCTTTCTCCGGGAAATTATCAGTGTTCTGTTTGATTTGATTCTTCTTTACTTCATGTGATTGGCGATTGTGTTTTTAATTCTGCAAAATATTTGTAGAAGTTATTCAATATTTAAATTTAGTAAATTGTTAGATCGGATTGAATCCTAGATATACATGCTTGTTGTATAATTTATACATGGTATCAGAGCACATGAAATCATAATTGTGAAGAAGGATTTGAGTTTGTGACTGGATAGAATTCAAATTTGCAGAAATACTTTCTTGGTTCTACAACTGATTTAGGATCGAAATGGATTTTAGTGGCTTGAGGTTGGAGTATGCACTCAAGGGAAGCTCAAACTATATTTCCTGGAAGGATAGGATGGAGGCGGTACTCGAAGACAATGGCTTGAATGAATTCATTGACAGTGATATTCCTAAACCCGTTGTGACAGATGCTGCAAATCTTGATGCATGGCAAAAGAAAGTGGAAAAGGCGAGGAGGATCCTATTTTAGGGAGTATGAAACCACATTATCTCAAGCCTCAAGCATCCATGGGAAAGCCACACCATATGGAATGTGAAAGGCTTTGACAAATCTATTCCAAAGTAGCAACGACCATAGGAAATTGGCGCTCAAAGATAAACTCAGGAAGATCAAGATGGAAAAGGGTGACTCCATACCAAAATATCTAAAAAAGTTTGTCCAATGTCAGGATGAACTGGGGAGTGTTGGTATAATTGTCGTTGATGATGGTTTCGTGAGATTTTCTCTCCTAGGACTTCCCAAGAGTTGGCACAGTTATCAAGACTCCATCAACGGAAGGGAAAATTTTCCAGATTGGGAATGAATGTGGTCGGATTTGGTGCAGGAGGAGTTCAGATGGAACACCAGAGATGGATATTCATCTAAGAATGAAGATGAAGAATATTATGCTTTGGTTTCCTAGGCAAATAAGGGGAAGGGGAAGAAATTCCATTCCAAATCCGAGTCTCAAAATGGCAAGAAGCAGGACATGTCCAAGGTGAAGTGTTTTCACTGTCACGAGCATGGGAATTTTTCTACTAACTGTCCACAAAAGAAGAAGAAAAAGAAGGTTGGAATCTGCAGTTGGTGAGGCTTTGGCCTTGCAATTTGAGCTTTTCTTCTCATTTATCGCATGCATGGTGTCAATTTCATTCGGATATGTGTGGTATTTGGATAGTGGCACTTCCTTTCACATGACGGGAGACAAGGAAATTTTCAATAACTTGGAGGAGAAGGACCTTGAGATGCATATTGAAATGGGTGATGACGGGTGGTACAGTGCTATCGAAATTGGTACCATTACCTTCCAGAGGTAGTCAGGTAAACCCTTTCAATTAAAATATGTAATGTATGTTCCAAGTTTGAAGAAAAATTTAGTCTTAGTCGCAATTTTGGAGGATAGAGGTTATGATGTTATTTTTAGTGAAGGGAAAGATTTACTGCGACAAAAAACAACAGGACAAACCAAGAGGATAGGGATTCGAGTTAAGAATATTTACAAGCTGGAGGTAGATGGTTGCGCAATAATGATGGGCAAGGCGGAAAAAGTGGTGAGCTGGGATGAGGGTGAATTATGGCACAAGAGATTGGGCCATCTTCACTATGGAGCCTTGAAATTCATGCAACAAATTTCTACTGGTCTTCCTAGGGGTAAAATTGCGCAGTCAAACACATGAAAGGGATTTACTATGGGAAAATATGTAAAGGCCACCTTTCATGAGAAGGGGAATCGAGCTTCGGGGATCCTTGAGAGAGTTCACACAGACATGTGTGGACCATTCTCTGTTGCTTTGAAACAAAACATAAGTACTATGTGATATTTGTTGATGAATTTTCTAGTAAGTGCTGGATATTCTTCATGCAGAAGAAAGATCAGACATTCTCTAAGTTTCTTGAGTTTAAGGCACTAGTGGAGAAATAGTCGAGGAAGCAAGTGAAGGCTCTGAGGAGCGATAATGGTGGATAATACATCTCTAATGAATTCAAGAACTTCTGCAGAAAAGAAGGAATTCGAAGAGAACCGATAAAGCCCCATAACCCACAACAATGGGGTCACAGAAATAAAGAAAAGAACAATCGTGGGCGCAACAAGAGTGATGTTGCATGATTAAGGCCTACCGATGCATCTGTGGGCAAAAGCATGCAACACTACGGTATTTGCGTAGAACCATTGTCCTCATACGATACTCGGCATGAGTACACCTGAAGAGGATTTCACTAGTAAGAAACCTAATTTTTCACACTTTAATATTTTTGGCTCATCTGTTTATGTGCATGTGACCAAAGACGTTAGGAAGAAGCTGGAACTGACAGCTGAGATCGAGATTTTTGTGGGGTACACTGAAACACCCCATAATTATTGAGTGTATTTTCCAAACAACAAAATGATTGTTTTATGACGGGATATAAAATTTGATGAGGAGAAAGCCATGCGGTTGTCCCTTGAGAGGGAGCTAGACTTGCATGCAAAGGAGGAACTGTTGGTTCCCAGGGATGAGCCTCAAGATGTGGAGCAGCCACATGAGGAGGATCATGGAGTGGAGGAAAACACTCATGCAGAGCCATCCATCAGAAATGGCAGAAGGCACACCATGGAAGCTAATAGATTGAGACTTGATGCTGCAGAGAATGTAGGAGCCCCTACTTCACAATGCAGACAAAGATAGTCTCCTGACATGTTTACTAGATACATGGCTCTTATGAGAAAATGTATTGTGACTAAACCATCTTCCTTTCAGGAAGTAGTGCAGCAACCAACTTGGGTTGATGCAATGGTGGAGGAGTATGACTCCATTGTCAAGAACAGTGCATGGGAGATTGTCCCAAGAACGGTCGAAAAATCAGTGGTTGGATCGAGATGGATCTACAAGGTAAAGCAATATGCTGATGGGAGTGTGGAGAAATACAAGGCCATATTTGTGGCTCGAGGATTCTCACAGATCGAGGGGATCGATTATGATGAGACTTTTGCACCTATTGCAAGGTACTCTTCTATTAGATCCATCCTTGCACTCTCAGCGCAGATGGGCTCGTGCATTCATCAAATGGAAGTGAAAACTGTGTTTCTCAATGGGATCATTGAGGAAGAAGTTTGCTTATATCAACCTTATAAAGGTTTCGAGATATTAAATTGTGAGTCACATGTGTGCCGACTCAAAAGAGTATTGTATGGGCTGAAGCAAGCACCTTGTGCTTGGTACATTCAGATAGACAACTATTTCACCGGACTAAGCTTCACCAAAATTGAAGCAGATGAAAACATGTACCAGATTATGGTTAAGGGTAAGTTATTGATTATTTTTCTTTATGTTGATGATATAATTTTACCTGGTGATGAGAAGTTGATACATTCATGTAAGGAGGATCTTGCAAGGGAGTTATAAATGAAGGACATGGGACTCCTTCATTATTTCCTTGGCTTGGAAATATGGCAGCAGGATGGTGAAATTTTTGTGTCTCAAGGAAAGTATGCAAAGGAGATATTGGGTAAGTTTCACATGGAGAGCTACAAAACCATGGATACTCCTCTTCCAGGAAATTGGAGGAAAGATGATGCTACTTTTGGAGAGGTAGTGGATGCTACTATCTACAGGCAGTTAGTTGGTTCACTGATATATCTAGTGAACACCAGACGAGACATTTGCTACGCAATTAACCATCTGAGTCAAGCTATGGTTAAGCCTACCGAGCTCTTTTGAAAGGCTGGGAAGCACATGTCTTAAGATACCTGAGGGGCACATCAGAGTATGGTGTATGGTACAAACAGACATAGGGATTGAAGCTTCAAGGCTTCACAGATGCAAATTGGGCAGGCAGTCCATTAGATAGAACAAGCACATCAGGAGGGATCTTCAGCATAGGATCGACAACAGTTTCTTGGTACAGCAGGAAGTAGTAATCTGTGGCACTCAGTTCAGTGGAATCAAAATACATGGCAACAATTAAAGTTGCATGTGAGGCTATATGGATGAGAAAGATCATGGTTGGTTTTTTTGGTTCTCAGACGGATCCGATAGTGATTCATTGTGATAATCAGAGTTGCATTAAACTCTCAATTAATCCTATGTTTCATGATAGGTCCAAGCACATAGATATCTGGTACCATCATCTCAAATATTGTGTCAGAGAAGAATAATGTTGCTTCAGTACATTCCCACCGAAGATAAGGATGCAGATATTCTGATGAAGGTGTTCACCAAGAGAAAATTTGAATACCATAGAGACAGGATCGGGGGGAAGGATAATCCCTTTCTTGTTGAGAGGGAGTGTTGAGATTCAACAAGAAAATTTTAGCACCCATGCCTAGTGCATTAAGCACCTACACTAGGGTGGAGCCCTTAAGTGCTAAATTTGGTGCATGTCTATTTTAGTTATCCCTTAATTAAGATGGACAATAAAATGTAATCTAGTATCAAAAATAACTTGTAATAGTCAAATGAGTGTGATAAACTCAGTTAGCTCATGAATTTTGAGTTAGAGGTAGTTGGTGAGGCATGCAGAGTAATTCAAGTTGTAACAGAGTTCGAAGTGCAGTGGTGCATTATTTAATGCAGGTTGTAATAAGTTTAACTCGGTTGTGCTAGTTGTAACTTCTTGATACACTAGTGAGATATCAGGTGAATTAAATATTAATTAATTCACAATTAGTGACCTCACATGCAATTGAGGATTTATTATTATTATTTGCATGCATGTCAGATCGAATGGAGACCCAGTTGAGATCTAGGTGAAAGAGAAGTTGACTATCAAACGTATGATTATTGGGTTGCACCCATGCAACCAAACACCCATTGGAGTTCCCATGATACTTGTGCAGTCAAAGAAGGTCAAAATTCCTATTCTTTATGGATTGCATTCATCAGGGATTGCGCAAGAAAAGAAGGTTGTCTAGAGGCTGAGAATTGACTATGTGTTGGTTAGTTTTGTCCATGACAGTGCGAGATAGTTAGTTGATTACAGGAGGGATCTTGTGAGAAGAGTTGTATGTAATTGTTTCATGATTCCATGTTGAATATACAATAGAAGATAGTGGATTTTTGAGCAGCAAGCTTTCCTCGGGAAATTATCTATGTTGTGTTTGATTTGATTCTTCTTTACTTCATGTGATTGGCGATTGTGTTTTTAATTCTGAAAAATATTTGTAGAAGCGATTCAATATTTAACTTTAGTACATTGGTAGATCATATTGAATCCAAGATATACATGCTTGTTGTATAATTTCTACAAAGACTGTGGCCACGACTCCCAGATAAAGCTCCTCCGCACGAAAAAAACAAATGGACAAGGTCGTGGAGGAGTACGGGGACATCTTCACCTCACCCATAGGGGTGCCTCTGTACTGTCAAGTCAAGCACCCCATTGATCTGACCCCATGTGCATCGCTACCCAATGCACCGATCTGTCGGTGCTCTGTTATGGAGAACGATGAAATCAAGAGGCAGATTCAAGAGCTACTACAGAAAGGTCACATCCGGCTGAGTTCATTGCCCTGTGGGAGCCCAATTGTGTTGGTACAGAAGAAGGATGGGACTTGGAGACTATGTATTGACTATCGGGTGCTGAAGAATATCACTGTCCAGAATAGGTACCCTATCCCACGGATTGATGACCTTCTGGACCAACTCAAAGGGGAGAAATATTTCAGCAAGATCGACTTGAATTTTGGGTATCACTAGGTACAAATCGAACCCTCTGATATGTGGAAGACTTCCTTCAAATCCAAGGAGGGCCTTTTCGAATGGCTGGTCATGCCTTTTGGGTTGACGAATGCTCCCGCAACGTTCATGAGGTTGATGGACGACATCTTGTAGCCATTCACCAAATCATTTGTATTGGTGTACTTGGATGGCACTTTGATCTTCAGCTAGACTTGGGAAGAGCACCTCCACCACATCCGAAAGGTCCTCCAAACACTGCAGCAACACAAGTTGTGTGCCAATTTGGAGAAGTGAACTTTTGGCATGACCCAGGTTCAGTATCTGGGATACATTATTGATGAAAGAGGGGTGCATGTGGATCCAACCAAGATCCAAGTCATTCAGGATTGGCCGGCCCTAACCACTCTAACAGAGCTTCGTAGCTTTCTGGGTCTTGCTAATTTCTATCGCAGGTTCGTGTTGGGATTCTCTCATATCACTTGGCCCTTGAGTCAAGTCACCAAGGGAGGAGCGAAAGCAAAATTCTTTTGGTTGGAATCTCAACAGAAGGCATTCATGGAATTGAAACATTGCCTCTATTCTGCACTAGTGATCACATTACCAGACTCGCAAGAACCATTTGAGATTGAGACAAATGGCTCTGACTATGCTATTGGGGTAGTTCTTACTCAACAGGGGCATCCAGTGGCATATCATAGTGAGAAATTATCCAACATAGTCCGCAAGTATCCCACTTATGACAAAGAAATGTATTCCATTGTGCAGGCTTGTTGACAATGGAAGCATTACATTTTTTGGAAGGAAACAATCATCCACACAGACCACCGACCCTTGAATTTCATACAGACACAAGGGAAGTTGCAGAACGATCGCCATTAGAAGTGGTCCACATATCTGCAAAAATTTCATTTGAACATCAAGTACAAGAAGGGTAGCACTAATAATGTTTCAGACTGCCTCAACCGACGACAAATCATGGTGCTAACCGCCATTCTCAACTCTTATGGGCACGAGACTTCTGATTGGCCGCTTCTCTACAAGAGCAATCCAGAATTCAGCCACACATATAAGACACTCTTCGAGTGTACGCAACTTCCAAATTTTCACCTCCAAGATGCACTGTTATGTCACCTGGGACACCTTTTTGTTCCTTCAAGCGAGCGTGCCAAGATGATTTTGCAAGCACACTATAGTCGAGTCACTGGGCATTTCGGGGTTGAGAAAACAATAGAAATACTGCAGAAGTATTTCTATTGGCTGAACCTTCGACAAGATGTTGGGAAGTACATAAGATCCTGAAATTCTTGTGCCATTGCCAAACCGACCATCAAGAAGCAAGGCCTCTATACTCCACTACCTACCCCTAGTCGACCTTGGGAATCCATTTCCATGGATCACATGTCAGGCTTTCCTTATACTAAGCATGGAAACGACTTTTTTTTCATGGTTGTCGACAGATTCTTGAATATGGCCATTATGGAGGCCTCCAAGAAGAATATCACAACAGAAGCCTTTGCTAAACTCTTCTTTTAACGAGTGTGGGTGAACTTTGGGATCCCATAGTATATCATCTAAAATCAGGATAACAAGTTCCTCAGGACATTTTGGTCCAAACTCTATTCAATGTTGGACACCAAGCTCACTAATTCCACAGCTTTCCATCCCAAAATTGATGGCCAGACAGAGGTCTTTAATAGGATGATTGTACACATTATGCACATGTACAATTCAAAGAATCCACGCACATGGGATGAGAGCCTCCCCTATGTACAACACAGTTATAACCAAGATCTCCATAGGTCAACTGGCCACAGTCCCTTTCAAGTGGGCTTGGGATTCCAACCACTATGTCCGATTGACGTAGCGATGCCATTTGAGGCTACTTAGGCCGATTCGACTTATGTCTAGTCTGAAGTTGACAAAGAGAACAACTTCATCGAGCGCATTCAAAACATCCACCAACAAGTTCATGACATATTGGTCAGAGCCAATGCTAATTACAAGCAACGACATGATCAATATCGGGTGCCCCATAACTTCCAGGTGGGCAACAAAGTGTGGCTACATTTGCAGAAGGAGCGCCTCATTGGACCCCACCGCAAGCTTCACCTGCTCTGATATGGGTCGTAGACCATCACCAAGGCTGCAGGGAATAATGCCTTCGAGCTCAGTATTCCACCATTCCTTGGTCTGCACCCAGTATTCAATGTGGACCGCCTTCGGCCCTACTTCCCACCTCTTGGACACCTCCGACATTGCAGAACAACTCACACCAACAGAATTAGCCCAGACAGCATGGAACAAGCCATCGCATATTGTATCATGGACATGAAAATCAAGAAAACTCGCCAATAGAAGATCCAACTATATCGGGTTGTCAAAGCTAGCAAACTCCTGCACCAAGGCAAGTGGTTCACCAAGGACCAAGTTCAACAAAAGTTTCCTCATCTCATGGAGGAACTCAACGAAATGGGCACCATTGCTTCCTAAGGGGGAAGGAATGATACAGGTGGATATTAGTGGCCACCCGCCTATTCCACTTGGGGCCCCACCATTGTCTCTTTTAGTTTTTTAGTTTCCTTAATTATATCACACTTTACTATTTTTAGCATTTTTCAGGTCCTAAACTTCTTGTGTCGTTTTGAGGCCCTAAATGACGTTTTTTGGAAAACATGGGGGCAACATCAATTCATGGACCAATGTTACACACTCAAAAGTTGTATTCCTCGGGCAGATCCTCCTAACGAGGTATGGTGCGTGTCAAATGGATATCATATGACAAAGTTACGTCCATGGGAAGTTGATGTACCAATTTACCCAAACGGGGCGCATAGTTTTGGCGCTTTATCTCCTAGGGTTAGGTTTTTGGATGTTTAGGGTTTTCCATTATTTCTAAATAATAAATAGGCCCTAAAGCCTCATTGTAACATAGTTCAAAGGCCTCTAGCCACCACATATCTTCTTAGAGATAAGCTACCAGTGCCCTAGTATTTCCATTTTGTTTGTAAGAAAATTTCAGTTCTTTGATATTAATGAAATCAAGTGTTATTTCCACTGAATATTTTTATATATGGTTATATGTGTATTTTTTTGCATTATTTCATAAATATGGATCAAGGGAATTACTGCATCTCTGACTATCTCCATCAGTCCTACTTCAGCCAAAAATATCACCACACGAAAGACAAGAAAAAAACGAGGAAAATCTCTTCTTGACCCATCTCTTTCATATTTGGATTCTATGTGTCTGTGTGACATCCCTATTGTGTCTTCACACTCTCGGGATCTTGGAGCATTGTTTCCCGCTTGCCCCCCCCCACCCCCCCCACCCCCCCCCCCCCCCATGAATTGTATATCGCTTAACCTGCGTGGTTTGGGAAACCACACAAAGCTTATTTCCCCCAAAAATCTGTTAAATTCTCTACATCCTTTTTTATCTTAAATCAGGAAACCATGAACAATATTGACTGTTTTATCCCATATTTTGGTAAAATATATTTGGACTGGCATATGGCGGCTAAAAATTCTATCAATCTATCCAGTGGATTGGCTACATTATGGGACCCCAGATGGGCCACTTTCTTAGCATACAGACTCTTTTCGGGAATATTATTGTCGACCTATATCAGAGGTTATCCATCTTGAATATGAATTCTCAATCTATATGGTCCATATGCGGGCATGGGGATTTTTTTGGACATATTGGAACATTACGATTTACTCAATATTGACTCGTTGATCTTTACTGTAGATTTCAATGCCACACTCTTGTAAAAGGAATATTGGGGATCCAGATACTGATGGGATCCACTGGTTTAAAGATTATCAAACTTATTTCAAACTCATCACCTTTGAGACATTGTGCCTCGACAGCTCACCCCGAATATATCTGATCACCTTCCCATTATCCTACAATGGAAATGGGAACCGCCACACTTGGGAGTCCCTTTCAAGTTTGATTGTGTATGGCTATAGGATGCGAGGTTTATATCACTTGTTTTTTATTTTTTCAAATCACACATTCAAGCACTGAACACATCCCCGAGTTTGCACCTCACTTCCTTATTACTGACACTGAAAAAATGGGTTCACATTTAGGAGAGGGAAAGGAAAGTGACCCTATTATTGGAACTACAAACTATTTCTCAAGACATTGAAAATTTTTTAGGGGAGCTAGAATGTGATACTCTTCCACTGAACACCTGGGATAGGTTGAAAGCCCTTGAAAACTATAGAAGGCAGATCTTTCTAGTGCAAGAATCCATGTGGCGACTTAAGAGCCACGCCATATGGCTGAAGGAGGGGGATCAAAACACAAAGTAATTCCACCACATGGAAAATCAGAGGTGGAATGGGAACTCCATTCGGGGCATCTATGCACGAGATGGGAATATGGTACACAAGACAACATAGATTCAGTGTGAGGCGGCCCTACACTTTGAGTCTTTCTTTCTACGCTGCACTATGGTGGACATTGAGGAGCAGATCTGGAGT
The DNA here is from genome assembly GCA_034641835.2 of Pinus albicaulis. NCBI lineage: Eukaryota > Viridiplantae > Streptophyta > Pinopsida > Pinales > Pinaceae > Pinus > Pinus albicaulis. The sequence continues at coordinate 78,070,619 of CM076574.1, read as the reverse complement.
ATATCATATTACCCACAAAAGTTTAATGAAAATGAGAATTCATCGCTATGCAGGCCGGTTGATATGGCGGAAATCCATAAGACTTTGAATTAATTCACCCGTGACAAAAGTATTAGCCCTGGCGGCTGAATCATGGAATTTTTCTTATTTTTCTATTACCTCGTAAAAAAATATTTGTTGGTCATGGTTGAAGAAACCAGACTGGGGGGTCACATTTTAGGCACCATAAATTCCACATTCATCGCATTGATCCCCAAGAAGGTCGATTCCAATACGTTCTCGGATTATAAACCTATCTCTCTTTGCAACATTGTGTATAACTTATATAAAAAAATTATTGTTGAGTGTCTAGAAAACACATTCTCATCCTATATTTGTTGTGAACAATCGAGGTTTCTCCATAATAGGCTGATACATGATGTGGTGGAAATTTCTTAGGAAACTTTTCATTCAATACATGCAAAAAAATTACAGGAACTTGTGATGAATATTCATCTATGCAAGGCATATGTCTACCTGGACTGGGCATTCCTAAGATTAACACTTCTAAATATTGGACTCAAAAATCCTATTGTTGAATGGATAATGGCATGTGTCTCTGGCACTCAATTTGTTGTCATGATTAATGGCTACCCCTGTATATTTTTTGGAGCTGGGAGGGGGCTTAGATAGGGGTGCTCATTATCACCTCTATTATTCATTCTAGTCATGGATTGTTTTAGTCAAAAAATCAAAGCTACCAGTGCTCAGGGTCGTTTCAAGGGTGTTTAGATATGTGTTGACATACTAGTCACCCATAACCTTTTTGTGGATTACATCTTGGTTTTCAGTATGTTTTGTAGATACACTTGGAATAACCTACACCTCATCCTCAGTCATTTTGGAAGCGCAACTGGTCTTTTGGAAAATGACACAAATTCACACTTGTTTTATTTTGCAGGAGATATGGGGATCATTACAGGCATTGCAAATGTGTTCAATTATGGATATGGACCATTGACTGAAGGCATCACATACTTGGGGTAGAAACTGAAGCGTGTAAAGTACAGAAACATAGATTGGCTATGGATTTTGGACAAATTAAATAATAGGTTTGATGCATGGACCCATTGCTGATTATCACTTAGGGGATGATATATACTTGTTCAAGCGGTCTTACAACACATGGGCACATACTAGGCACACTTGTTTCACCTCCCAGCTTCCATATTCCAAAAGATAAATGAAATACTTACTCATTTTATATGGGATAGCCACAAAGCTCATGGAAAATATCATCTCACTAAGATGGTCAATATATCGTTTCCAAAGGACGCTGGGGGTTGGGGCATACCAGATATAAAAGTATTTGGCTAGGCACTTCTCCTCAAATCACTGTGGCGTGGGCTGCATACAAATGGACTATGGCGGAATATAATAGACTCCAAATATATGGATGGGTGAAATCTCATATTTTTCTGTAGAACGAAAACACTTGGGTGGTCCATTGGATCATATATTTAGCGAAGTTTCCAAGCAGTGAAGAATCTTTTCTTATAGCGGTTGGTTTGGAACTTTGGGAATGAGTCCAATATCATTATTGGGACTGATCATATAAAGGAAGTTAGAGGGTATCATATACTATCAGATTGACTACTTCAAAATTTTCACTCCAGAGGCATATTTTATTTACAATAGCTTATTGAGGAGTGGGTTGATAATAATCTGAATTAGCAGAGTGTGGAGGATATAAATATTCCACCTTGATTGTATATTGGATGGAAGGTATATATAAATACCCTTATACTGGTGGGTCTCTATAACATAGGAGAGGAAGACTACATCACTTGGGTGGGCACTGTAAATTCAAAACGTGTGGTTGTTGCAAACAGTTACAAACACTTCATATACACCACCCATGGGCTGTAGGAAAGCTGATTACGTAAGGTATGACATCTACACATTCCTCATAAAATTACATTATTTAATTGGATGTTATGGCATAACAAGAACCTAACATGGGATAATTTGATCAAGATGGGCATTCATGGCGTTGAGATTCAAAAAGATGATGAGCTTAGTGAAAAGAGTCGCCTTCACTAAGTGGGACCGCAGGCTATTTTTGGTGCAAGTCTAATTTTAGACTATGTCTATTTTTAGACATGGTGATCATATTTCAGAAGTTACATGATGCTATTTGTGGATGGTTTGTCAATTTGGAGAAATAGATGAAATTCTATTTTTAGAATATTGGGCGAAGTCTATTTATAGATCGTCAATCTAAAAATAGTAGTGTTGATTATTATTAGCTCTTAATAATAATCCGACAATAAACAACAACTCATTCTCTTGGAGTACTTAATTTTAGTGAGCAGATTTGGCAAATCACTTGGCTGAAGGAATTACACAATTCCTAGGGTTTACTGGTGGTTCATGCATGGAGGAATCAGTTAGAACTGAAGTGGAAAAGCTATGACAGAGTTGGAAGAGTAGTTCATGGAGTTGTTATTCAGTTTAACTCAATCATTGGAGTTAAACTCAATTGATCTAGTTGTATCTAGTCTAACTAAATGATACACTAGTGAGAGTGGAGTGAATTAATTAGTTAATTAATTCACAAATAATAACTCATTAATCAACTGAACAATACAGCAGTTAACTACAGTGCATGGCAATTCCAGTGGAGATCCAGTGGAGAGATAGGTGAAAGGGAAAGATGGACTATCTGTTGTGACTATAGTGATGCATTGATTGCACCACACACATTGGAGTTTCCAATGATGATTGTGCAGTCAAGGCAAGGGTAATTCGAATTCATTCAGAGCTATTCTTCAGCAGGGATTGCGCAGTGGAGGCAGGCTATCAGGAGGGCAGAAATCAGTGCATGGATTTGCAGATTTCATCTTGTTAGTGTGTGACGATTGTATTGTACTAAGAGCTTGATGTACTAAGCTTTGTATGGGATTGTTACATGATCTCCATGATACATAATATATTATAGTTGGGGTTTTTAGCTTCAGGCTTTCCCGTTAAACAACTGTGTTATGTGCGATTGTTTTTATTTATGGTTCAGATGTGTTTGCAATTAATTTTCCACAAAATATTAACAATGGAATGATTTTGTTTTTTTCAAGAAGTTAAATATTGTGAGATCAAGGGAATCTATATGTATGCATACTTAGTGTTAAATCTTGAAGATTGCAATTGTGAAGAATTGCTGAGTTTGTGCTGGTAGACAATTCTAATTTTCTACAAAACATTCTTGGTGCAGAAGTTAAGTATACATTGAAATGTCTTTCAATGGGTTGCGATTGGAGTATGCCCTTAATGGGAGCTCAAATTACATAGCCTATAAGGATAGGATGGAGGCAGTGCTAGAGGATAATTTACTGAAGGAGTTCATCGATAGTGATGTTCCTAAGTCGGGATCTAGCGATGTTGCATTACTTGACGCATGGAAAAAGAAGATAGCAAAGACAAGAAGAATTCTGTTGGAAGGTGTGAAGGACCATATTGTGTCTAGCCTTCACGGGAAAGCCACTCCATTCTTAATGTGGAAGGATTTGACAGATTTTTTCCAAAGAAGCAGTGACCAGAGGAAGTTGGCACTGAAAGACAAGCTCAGAAAAATAAAAATGGAGATCAAGGGCAACAGTATTCCAAAATATCTCACGAATTTGTTCCACTGTAGGGATGAACTAGGAAATGTGGGGATTACCGTTGATGATGAAGACTTGGTGAGACTGGCTCTCCTTGGGCTTCTAAAGAGTTGGCATAGCTACGAAGACTCTATCAATAGACGGGAGAAACTGCTGGGATGGGAGCGACTTTGGTCAAATCTTGTGCAAGAGGAGATAAGGCGAGGTACTAGGTATGGCTCTTCATCGAAGAATGAAGATGAAGAGAATTGTGCTTTGGATGCCAAAGCAAGGAAAGGGAAGGGGAAGAAATTTCTGTCAAAATCCGAAGCTAAAGTCAAGAAGCAGGATTTGTCCAAAGTGAAGTGTTTTCACTGTCACGAACATGGGAATTTCGCCACTAACTGCCCACAGAAGAAGAAGAACAAGAATTTTGTTGGAGCTGTAGCTGGGGAGGCCTTAGCCTCACAATTTGAACTTGATTTTTCGTTGATCGCATGATTGGTTTCAAGCTATATGGGATCGGTGTGGTATCTTGATAGTAGTGTGTCTTTCCATATGATGGGAGACAAGGAGTTTTTTAGTGACTTGGAGGAGAAGGACCTCCAGATGCATATAGAGATGGGAAACGATGGTCGATACAATGCGACCGGCATTGGGACTATTAACTTTTAGAGGGAGTCTGGTAATCCATTCTTGTTGAAGGATGTTATGCATGTTCCAGGTCTGAAGAAGAACTTGGTCTTGATCGCAATGTTGGAAGACAAAGGTTATGATGTTTTTTTTAGTGAGGGAAAAGCCTTCCTTTGAAATAAAACAAGGGGTCAAACCAAGAGGATAGGAATTCGAGTTAAGAATCTCTACAATATAGAGGTAGATGGCTGTGCTGCAATGGTGGGAAAAGCAGAAGAAGTGGTGAGCCGGGATGAGGGAAAATTATGGCACAGGAGATTGGGCCATCTTCACCATGGCGCTTTGAAGATTTTGCAGCAAATTTCTATTGGTCTTCCCAACGGTATGCTTGCGTAGTAAGATCAGTGCAAGGGATGTACTATGGGTAATTTTTTGAAGACCACCTTTCATGAGAAGGAGAACCATGCTTCGGTGATCCTGGAGAGAATTCACACAGACGTGTGTGGACCTTTCTCAGTTGCTTCAACAACAAAACATAGGTATTATGTTATATTTGTTGATGACTATTCTCGTAGATGCTAGATCTTCTTCATGCAGAATAAGAGTGAAACATTCTCAAATTCGTGTGAGTTTAAAGCATTGGTGGAGAAGGAGTCAAGGAATCAAGTGAAAGCTCTACGGAGCGATAATGGTGGTGAATACATCTCGGGCGAATTCAAATACTTCTGTAGAAAAGAAGGAATTCGAAGAGAACCCATAGCACCTCATAACCCACAGCAGAATGGGGTCGCTAAGAGGAAGAACAGAACGATCATGGGTGCTGCATGAGCGATGATGCATGACCAGGGCATACTGATGCACTTGTGGGAAGAAGCATGCAACACTACGAACATGTGCAGAACTGTTGTCCTCATAGAGTACTTGGCATGAGTACAAATGAAGAAGCTTTTACTGGTAAGAAGCTTGATATTTCTCATTTGAAGATTTTTGGCTCATCTGTTCACATTCATGTGACAAAGGATGCCAGGAAGAAGCTGGAGATGACTGCAGAAGTTGGGATATTTGTGGGGTACACAGAAACACCCCATAATGATTGTGTGTACTTTCTAGACAGTCGGATGACTGTGGTGTGACGAGATATAAAATTCAATGAGGTGAAAGCCATGAAGTTGTCGCTTGAGAGGAAGCTACACTTGCATGCAGAGGAGGAACTTCTTGTTCCCAAAGGTGAGCCTCTAGATGTGGATCAACCACAGGAGGAGATTCATGGAGTGGAGGAGTCCACTCATGCAGAACCAAACATCAGATAAGGCAGAAAGCATACCACAAAAGCTGAGAGACTGAAGCTTGATGTGGCACAGAATGTAGGAGTCCCCACATCACAGCGCAGACAGAGACAGTCACCTGATCGATTTACTAGATACATGGCTCTTATGAGCAAGTGTATCGTGACAGAGCCATATTCTTTTGAATAAGCAGTGCAGGAGCCCACATGGGTAGATGCCATGGTGGAGAAGTATGACTCCATTGTCACAAACAGTGCTTGGGAGATTGTTCCAAGGCTGGTGGGTAAATCAGTTTTAGGATCAAGATGGATCTACAAGGTAAAGCAAGCTGCTGATGGGAGCGTCGAGAAGTATAAGGCAAGATTTGTTTCCCAGGGCTTCTCACAGATCAAGGGGATTGAATATGAAGAAACCTCTGCACTGTCATGATTGTTATTCCATAGGGTATCACCCTCTGTCACTTACCATAGTTGTTTTATTCTCAAGGTGGGACTATGGATGTGATTATTCTTGAGATCAACCAGAAGACACTTGTCAGCAGCTGAAGACTGAATCTTGACGTGAGCTCACTGTGTCAGGCAAGAAGAAAGGTTCATATAGTGGCTAACACAATTAATAGTACCTCAGGATGTGCTCACTCCATGAGCTGGAAACCATAAAGACAGGCGGATGAAAACAATAAATTGTAAGGTAGGAGGTAAGATTTTAATCATTATTTCTTTATGTTGATGATTTAATACTAATGGGTGATGAGCAGTTGATACACTCATGCAAGGTAGATCTTGCAAAGGAGTTTGAGATGAAGGATTTGGGCCTCCTTCATTATTTCCTTGGATTGGAAATATGGCAGCGGGAAGGTGAACTATTTGTATCTCAAAGCAAGTATGCTCAGGAGATACTGGAGAAGTTTCACATGCAAGGCTGCAAGCCTATCAACACTCCTCTTCTAGGAAATTGGAGGAAAGAGGATGCCACATCGGCAGAGGTAGTGGATGCCACTGTTTATCGATAGTTGGTGGGTTCACTCATGTATTTAGTTAATACAAGATCGAACATATGCTATGCGGTGAACCAGCTTTCACAAGCGATGGTTAAGCCTACCAAGCTCTTTTGGAAGGCAGGAAAGCATGTTTTGAAATATCTCAGGGGCACATCTGAGTATGTTTTATGGTACAGATAGATGGATGAGGTGAAGTTGCATGGCTTCATGGATGCAGATTGGGCAGGTAGCCCAATAGACAGAAAGAGCACATCATGAGGGATTTTTAGTATCGGATCTACGATAGTTTCTTGGTACAGCAGGAAACAAAGATTTGTGGCACTCAGTTCAGTGGAAGCAGAATACATGGCAGCAAGTCAAGCTACATGTGAGGCTGTCTAGATGAGGAAGATCCTGGTCGGTTTCTTCGGTTCACATTTAGATCCTATAGTGATACATTGTGATAATCAGAGTTGCATTAAACTCTCGATGAATCCTGTGTTTCATGATAGATTTAAACATATTGATATCCGATATCATCATATCGGATATTGTGTGCAGCAGAAGATCATGTTGCTTCAGTACATTCCTACAGAAGATCAGGATGCAGATATTCTGACGAAGGCGCTCACTAGGAGCAAATTTGAATACCATAGAGGCAGGATCGAGGTGAAGGATAATCCCTATCTTTTTGAGAGGGAGTGTTGAGATTCAACAAAATGATGAGCTTAGTGAAAAGAGTCGCCTTCACTAAGTGGGCCCGTAGGCTATTTTTGGCGCAAGTCTAGTTTTAGACTATGTCTATTTTTAGACATGGTTATCATATTTCAGAAGTTGCAGGGTGCTATTTGTGGATGGTTGGTCAAGTTGGAAAAATATATGAAATTATATTTTTAGAATATTGGGTGAAGTCTATTTATAGATCTTCAATCTAAAAATAGAAGTGTCGATTATTATTATCTCTTAATAATAATCCGACAATAAATAACAACTTATTCTATTGGAGCACTTAATTTCAGTGAGAATATTTGGCATATCAGTGGGCTGAAGGAATTACACAATTCCTAGGGTTTACTGGTGGTTCATGCATGGAGGATTCAGTTATAACTGAAGTGGAAAAGTTATGGCAGAGTTGGAAGAGTAGTTCATGGAGTTGTTATTTAGTTTAACTCAATCATTGGAGTTAAACTCAGTTGAGCTAGTTGTTTCTAGTCTAACAGAATGATACACTAGTGAGAGTGGAGTGAATTAATTAGTTAATTAATTCAAAAATAATAACTCATTAATAAACTGAACAATTAAACAGTTAACTACAGTGCATGGTAGTTCTAGTGGAGACCCAGTGGAGAGATAGGTGAAAGGGCAAGATGGAATATCTATTGTGACTATAGTGATGCATTGATTGCACCACACACACATTGGATTTTCCAATGAGGATTACGTAGTCAAGGCAAGGGAAATTCGAATTCATTTAGAGCTATTCTTTAATAGGGATTGTGCAGTGGAGGCAGGCTATCAGGAGGGCAGAAATCGGTGCATGGATTTGCAGATTTCGTCTTATTAGTGTGTGACGATTGTATTATGTATCATGGTCTCCATGATACATAATATATGATAGTTGGGGTTTTCAGCTTCAAGTTTTCCTGTTAAACAACTGTGTTATGTGCGATTGTTTTTATTTATGCTTCACATGTGTTTGCAATTAATTTTCCGCAAAATATTAACAGTGGAATGATTGTGTATTTTGCAAGAAGTTAAATATTGTGAGATAGAGGGAGTCTGGATGTATGCATGCTTAGTGTATACTAATTTCTACACATGGCCCTAGACGTTGCTCACTATGCACGGCTGCCCCAGAACACAACAATCACATCTTTCTAGAGTGCCCTATTACTGTATCAATTTGGCAGTAATTATTCCATTTCATGTGCATTCCATATAGAAACTTTATAAGTCTACATGATTTTTATATGCAGTGGCTAGACAGGGGCGAAAAAATAAAATCATCCCTTATTTTACTATATGGGAAATATGGAAAGATAGAAACGGTCACCTGTTTGAGGGCTGATGGATTATTTCCCATCACATTATGTACAAAGTTGTCATGTGGCTTGAGGAACATATAGTGCCCCATCAGATACCCCGAGACCTTTCTATATGATCTATTGTGCACCCTATCCAATTTCCTACAAGATATTTCGATGGAGCGTCTTAGAGGAAAATATGCCGATGCGACGTCTAGATTCGATTAGACCCCTCAAAACAATACAAGATCCATTGGAATGGAGGCTCAATCACAAACAATCGGGCAGAGGTACCTGCATTGTGGGATTTATTATGGTTTGCTCAACAAATATCCCTGGATACCCTCCATGTATATGGAGATTAACAGGTCATCATTCAGTATCTCAACAGAGGCATGGCTTTCACTCCACACCATCTATAAGCTTGGGTGCACTATATAAATGATCTTCGACACTCCTTACAAGGAGTGGAATACACAGGCGGATTCACTGTCAAATATGGGCCTATTAGATGCCTTTGGATTTAACCATTACTCTCTTACCATAGTTGGATCAATTATTGTCGTGGGCACTACTGCTGCCCCTTGATTGATCTCTGTGACTCGATCCGAATGGTTATCTTTTTTGGAAAAAATCTTTTTTTGGGAAATTTTGCACATTTCCTGGTAGAGTACATGGCGTTGGTGATATATGTCTATTTATATTTTTGTTTCTCTCATGGTCACTTTGGGACATACCTTTACAAATTGGTTATATCTATACATGTGTTCTTATCCTCCAAATCACAAACTATATGCTTTTCTGATGAATTTTTATTGTACTTTACTGTATAGTGTCTACTATATTTCTCATGTCTATATGAAGCATTGTAACACATCATGGACGATACATATTTTTGAACATGCAATGATACATTATATATACTAGGTTTTTTCATCTGAAGAAAAAAAATAAAGAAAAAAAGAAAAAAGAAGAAGAAAAAATTGTTATCCAAAATTCAATAACACATTTGATTGTTATTTAAGAGCATATATAGGGCTATATGCAAATCACATGAAAAGACTAAAATGAAATGATTTGAAATATGCCTTTTAATATATATTGGGAGCCTTTTGACTTGTCCACATATTGAGTTGGGGAAATGTAAATCATTTTGCAAATCAAACTCGACTCATCCAAATTATTAAAGATATACTACGTGCATTCCAGCTCCTCTACATAGTGACAGAGGTTTCTCCTTTGTTCTGGTATGTAATGTTCCTTTCTTTGCATCTTTGCACTGAAATGCGATGTTCATTTTAATATCTTGGTAGAAAATTGATTTGTTAACCCGTAATTAACTCATCCCTCATAAATCTCACTTGATTGATATATGGAATATGCAAAAGGTTGGGTAAAAACCCTAGCTACAAAATCTGGAACCCTTATGATTATTGACATGTATGAATACAGAAGAGCTGACAGAATGAATTTCATTGGCTCACTGTGAATTCATTTGTTTTAGTTTCTCATGAAATTGTGTATAAAAAAAATTATTATTTACATGTTGTTGCAAAAATGATTGATAAAGGACTAGATTGCCCCTTTTAAATCTGGTATGATAAGTTGTTTTGTATCATGACCCACTTGCTTCAATAGTTCATGCTATAGAATAGAAATCTATGGATAACCATTGAGAGTCGAATCTCTATCACAACCTAACGTGAAACGTTGCTACAACTATAGGATACAGAGCTAAATAATCGAATTGTCAAAGTTCATGAAAAGGATGGTAACTTTGTTGAAATGGAGTGGAAAACAAAAATGATGGTGGGACAATCATGTTTTGTACCACTTTTGTAACATGTCCACTAAAAATTATCACACCATAGATACATTCTCTGTTGTGGAGTTTTGAGTCTCTAAGAAGAATCTTATGCGATAGGTTTAAACTTCATATTCCACACTGCCAACAAATGTGGAAAATTTTGGGTTTGGAACTTTCATTATTATATAATTTTTCCGTCACCTTCAATACTTCCTTTAACCGAATGATGCAAATGCTTATTTTAAACATGTATACTTTATTACAAGACACTTTTCCTATATGGTTATCTCATCCCAATTTCTCTTTATGTATCAATAGAAATTGTAGAGCATGATTATTTATAAGGACCAACAAATGTATTATGTTTAAACAAATAAGCCTACACAATCCCGCACAATCATTTTGAATGAAGAACTTGGCATGTTAACATTATCCTATCTAATTAATCTTGTACATTAACCTATAATTTGGTGAATTTCCTAAAATTCTCTATTGTGGGTATTATCTATGGTCAAGGTATGAAAGAGGCAAAAAGGGAAATGGAAAAAAGACTAAGAAAAAATGTGTCATGTAATAGGGAATATATATATATATATATATATATATATATATATATATATATATATATATATATATATATATATATATATATATATATATATATATATTCCAAGATTTTTTTTTGAGTGAATATAATTCGATTGGAAATTTCCCCTAGAAGTAAACCCTAAATGCATTTCCAATGACAAGCCAAAATATCATTATTGTTGGCACTATCTCCAAATTTAATTTGGATCTCAGTTTTACGGTAGTAGATGATTTAAGCTTGGCCAGTATGACAAGTGGTGTCAAAATTCTTAGGAATTTGAGCTTGGTTTGGTGTAAAAATATCAACAATCTAAAAAACTTGTCGAATTTCAGGGAATTAGATTATCTAGATATCACCAATTGTGTTTTTGTCACAGACAAGGTACTTAGATTTCTTGCTACTAGCTACAGTAAGATGTCTCATATTAGCTTAGTGTCAACAAAGATCATAGATGATGGATTATCACATCTTGTGTTTTGCAGTATTTTACGGTCATTGGAAATTTATCATTGTGAAGGGATTCAAGGTCCTAGTTTGGGCATAATAGCATTATCATGCAAGAGGATTTGATCCATGGTCATAAGTCATTTATTTGAGGGCACACTAATATTAGAAGAGATTAGAAAACGTGTTTCCTTGTATGAGTACAGGACAATGATGAACCTATATAAAAATCATAGTCACAAGTCATGGTTTCAAGGGCACACTAGTATGAAAATAATGGGCACATTATTGTTGTTGGGTACAATTGAAAGACAATAATTTACTGGTAATTTCACAATGGTAATCATATGTATTTGTTGTAAAAACATGTAAGAAAGATTTAAAGAGACTAATAATTATTTCTTATTATTGGCAAAGAGTTTGTTTGAAAACAATGATTCATGCCGGATTCAGAATGGATGTCATAAATTGTGTCCCTGTACCCACCTTTTGGAAACTAATGTGGAATATCACAGAAGTAGAAACAAGTGAGAAGTTATAGACTTAGTATATTGAATACCTCTTTCATTACTGTAAGAAAACTTGTTTCATATTATGCTATGTTTTGTGTATAATTTAGAGTATAACAAGGAAATAATTGGTAAATTAATTGTTGTTTCAAAAACACATCTACTATGTTGTAGATCAATGATGAGTGTTAGTAAATTCAATTTGAAATGCATAACCGTGATGGAAATTCCCACATATACTTTCCATGAAACAAACTTGTAAAAAAATTTAGATATACTATGTTTTGGTAACAACGTTGGTCTCACTCACAAATGACATGAGCTCCATAAGGATGAGGCAGAGTCCAAACTCATGGGAAATTTTGTTGAAAATTGAAATAGTTACACCTCAATCCTAGTAACTAATCTAAAAATCTAGTAATCCTACTTGAAATATGTTTAACTATGAAAAATATATTTACTTGAATGTTGTTTTTAACATTAATTTTGACAATCCACTTTGTTGATAAAGTGTTTGTAAACTGCAATCTTTGTCATAGGGATTATGTGTTGAAGACATTGTGATTGTGGGATGCTTTCAATGTGTGGCTTGGGCTTCTAATTATAGTGTTTCTAATGCTTTCAATGTCGACCTTTCAGGATTGGTGGCACCATGCCCCTGTACCACAAGAGAGCACACACATGTATTAGTTTTTGCAGTTGGAAGGTACATACTAGGTACATTCCTAAGAAAAACACATTATTAGTGAACATACTTATGAAAAAGCATATATTGATGGGATTCCTCAAACTACCGTCCTTCCTAACTATTGTAGCTCAATTGTGTAAAGTTTATATTTCAAAATTTTTCTCATACAAAAGCTAGTAAAGAAATAAAATTGCATAAATTTTTTACTTCCTTTTCAACATGTGGTACAATTGCTAAACATGAACATAATGTAAAAAAACTTAAAGTAAATGACAAAATCTTTCCTTTTTTTTTCTTCTATACTAGGACTTTACCATATTTCCTTTGCAATATATAATACAATTGCAAATCATAAATATAATATAAAAAAAACTTAAAAAATCTCACACGAGAATCGTTAAAATTTATCATGACATGGGCTTGAAAACCAACTAGCAGCATATTTCAATGAACCTATATATTGAATGGTTAAAGTGTCAAAATGGAAATTCCGTGCACAATTAATTAAAAAAAACTAAAATATCATAATTTTAATTATTTTATAATGAATATACCCAAATAGACATGGATACATTTTTTATTATCAATATAATAAATTAAAAACTATAAAACAACTTTTAAATCACAAATAATTTACCGAAAAAATTTAAATATACTAATTATTATGAGATTTGTTTACCTGTGTTTTTTTTATAAATATAACAGCATATTAAGTGGAAATTTTGCGCATGATTCAAAGTATATTTATCAATGGTGAAGAAGTGAGCAGATATATGAGTTTGACATAGTCGAAAGACATTTACAATTGACTTTGACAGGTTGAGCTATTATAGGTTTTGACTATATGTTTAAGTGAGTTATTATAGGTTTTGACTATATGTTTAAGTGAGTTGTTTTTTAGTGAGATTTTTTAGAAATTTTTAGGTTAATTTTTTAAATTTAATTTCTCTAAAATTTAATAAGAATTTATTTAAATCACAAGTTGATAGTTAATCTCTGCACAATCGAAATGCTAAGAGACTTTTTAAGATATTGAATCTATATATAATAAAAAAATCAGTTTCAATAACACAAATTAAGATTTTATCTCAAAATTTTCTATACCAAAAAAATCCAAAATATCACACTAAAAATAACTTTTATTTCTAAAAATAACTTTTATTTCTAAAGGCGATATTTCTTCGGCTCCAAGATTCTTTCATTTCAGCTTCCTGGTCAACGGTTCGGTCCATTCATCTAGTGCATTCCCTGCCCTCTAATTGGTTTGGGTTTTTTTCCCTCACATTTTTCACTGCCCACCTCCCAAGTATGGCTTTCAGTTTGCTCGTTTTGGGCCGTTTTGGCAGTGGTTTTTCTCTTCGTTTGATATCCCTAAGGGTTGTATTTCGTGCTTTCGGTGATGTCCTGTATTGGTTTGGTTCTAGTTTTGTTACATTTTGGGTCCATTTCCTAGGATGATTTCAGGCCGTTTCTGTCTGTATTGGGTTTTTTTTAGTGCGGGTGTCTTATATTGTAATGACTTAATTTTTATTTTCTAACGAAAGTTGTTATTTTTTTTGCCTTAAAAAATGTTGAGCTACTATTGCGAAAACATCGTCCAAGTTATTTTTTCAGTTAGCTCAGAAACCAAGGATAAACGCGTGGTATAATTCAGTAAGGATGATGTTATGATTTAATGAAACCCATTTTGTTAAAATGGCCTTGAAATGTCAGTCTTCAATGATATTATCATTGAAATATGTTGCTATTATCATGAGAATGTAAAAACCAACTTTCTGTTGCTAGCATTTTAACCATGCTCAGGGAGCGATTGCGCGTCTAATGCTTTCTCGGTGCTGTCTAAAATCGAGTCGGTCTATGGAAGTCACTAAAAATTCACAAAAATGGATTCGTCAAGCTCTTAAGCCACATTCCTAGCCGAAACCGGTACCCGAAATATCTAAATCTGCATAGTCACGTTATTGGAAGGCTCCAAAGTACCCGCGGACGCTCTCGTCCGTTTTCGAGCATTTCGTACCCTTTTCCAACCTCCCAAGAGGGTTTTCTCTCCAATCTCAGTTGGGAGCAGTATCAGTGTAACATAAAATATAACTGACTAGATTCAACACCATCAAAAACCTTGGGATATTCAAAATCTTGAAGCTTGGCAATAATACCCTAGATTTTCAAAAATTTCTTCCAAATTTTAGCAAAAACTTACCATAGTTTCCATTATTTTTCTGGACAAATTTGAAGCTGGTTAGACCACGCAGAGACAATCTCATACATCAAAACCTTCCATGGCAGAGATAGGATCTGAATGGATTTGTCATGCTTGCATGTACTTGTGATTGCTACATATAGATACTACATGGGCAATCCTCTAATTGCTTGGATTGCTAATCCGCTGACAAACTGACAATCAACGAAAGACAAACCCATCTCATATATATTCACTATAAATTGCCTCTAAAGGTGCAACGATACACCAAAGGAATAGAAGATTTGTGAAGATCATCTTGCCACGAGTTATTTGAAGCATAAACCTCTAGAAAACATTGTAACAACATTGAAAGTTAGAGTTGATCTTGACTCATTGTAGAATTAGAGAATATTTTGAAATTTGATTCATACACAATTAAAAAAAAACACAATAGGTGAACAATATTTATATTCGTAAGTGTTATTATAAATGCTGAGTGCTTATTTACATGAAAAAAATTCTATAAAACTGCTAAAAATAGCTATGTTTTTATGTATGGCTAGTTGATGATAGCCATTCATTACCCTGTATGAAGTTTTGAATAGAGCACAGTTCTACATTGAGCTCAGGAATCTAATTAGATCATGGCACTCTTCTAGTTCTCCATAGAAAAGTGTATCAAGGGCAAAGGATTTATTCTAGGGCATCTACCTCTTGGGCCTAATGAGTTTCCCCAAGTAACAATTCAAGAAAACCGTCTTTGAATACATCTTCCATAGCCTGTCCATATATGCTTTGTGAACACTTGGATTGGAACTAAAATCCTTCTTGTATTTTTTGGTCCCATCAACATTGTAGTGTTGGAAGGCGAATCTCATAGATTGAGAGGGGTTCGTCCAACCCTGCACTGTTATGTGGTCGTTCTCGTTGAATTTTGATTTGAGCTAATGAACGCATACAAGAATCAAACAATTGCGGAATAGGGACATTGCGTTCCAAAAGATGAAATCAAGTAACTCATGGCAAGATGATCTTCCTAAATTTTATATTCATTCTGTGTATCTTTGCACCTTTAGGGGGAATTGCTAGTAATAATTTTAAGAGAATAGAATGAAATCTAATTTAGTCAATAGAAAGTTAAAAGTGAGTGAAGAAGTTGAAAATAAGTCCTTTTCTCCATACAAACTTTCCATTGAATTCACTCCAAACAAAGTTTCCATTAACTTCAACTTTTCCACAAAATCTTGAAAAAGAAAGTAGATGGAAACATACGATTATAATAAAATTATCACAAATTATAGTGTAAATAGTATACAAATGGTTTTTAAACTCCAACAACAGCCAAGTGTATATTATGAAGAAACATATATTTCTAGGATTTCTTTATGAATATAAAATTATATAAAGAGAAAGAAAAGCTTGGAGGGTTATTTCGAATGTGACAAGTGAATTTTTTTGTTATTGTTGTTGGGAATCATGGCATACTTGATACATACTTCGGTAGAGTGTTCAATTGTCCATGTATTTCTAATGGTGCAATCTCATATATATAAGTTGGCACAAGAGTAATAGATAATGTGATTCCAAATCCATTTAATATATGGGACAAAACTAAGCAGAGCAAGAGAAAGAGTTTGATGTGACAACCTTACTAGTGATAGGTCTAGTTTTCATACTACCAAACTACATGGTAATGAAATTAACAACGTGACAATGCCAATTTCACTTGACAACAAGATGATAGAGAAAGGTATAGATGAAAGGAGATCCCTCTCTCAAAGTAGAGTAAAGCGAGAAACTAATTCTGTCAATGGCACCTTGAGACCCAAAGAGACAGTGAAGTCAATGTCATCTTAAGAGGGAACTTTCTTTTGGAGGACACTCTCAAAGCAAACCTTGGATATGGCTCTAAAACAGATGGTATGTATTGACTCAACAACCTTGTCTACATAATTTTTCCTAGCATGGAGCTCAATTCCCTATTCTTGTTTTTCTTAAAGTGATTGCACTTTGCCTTGCAATATGGCCTGCAACATTTGATAATTCATATTGATGGAGCATGCTTGTGTTGAAATTATGAGCATCTATTGTATGCAGAAGCTTCAATAAAAATTGGCATTTATGCTCTATTGTTTTTAAGATTTAAGGAAAATTACACCAAGTAGCTTCCAACCTCATATGACTATCATCTCGAATTCATACCGAGATATTGTCCAAGTAGGAGCCACCAAAAGAAAGCAATCTAGTATACATGAATCTCCAATTTCAACTAGCAGCAATGACAGTTCTGAGTATGGTGAAAGCATTTCCCCAGATCCTCATCGGGTCATGTTTGATGGCAATGATTTTGGGAGTGAGAGAGGTCATCAGTATAATAGAATTAAGTTTTAGGGAGATGGTAGGAACACAAATTGGTTGAATAGTCCAGAATATGGAGAGAATAAATATGGTCAAACTCCCTTTTCTAACCAAGGAGTCGAAATATTATTTGATCCAATGTATAATTCCACAAAAGCATACACTAGTAGTGAATATTATAAGAATAAAATTGGAAATGAGTATTAATTAAACATGTATTGTTGGAACAGGGTTCCCTACACCGCGTTTTGATATAATTTTGTAATAGTCGGTCTTGCATAGGGGTTTTGGCGTGGGTCAAAGCCCCTAATGTTTTGTAATGGGTTAAAGGGTAGCTCTAGGATCCGCAAACCACAGTTTGTGGACCATCGGATAGGAAAGGCTATGATGTTATAAATAGATAGATAGTTGGGTCTAGTAGGCAAGTAAGACATGATATTGATTCTACATGCGAATTGTTAAGATCTGTTTGGGTTGTTTTGGGTAAGGACTCCTGTTGGCTGTGTGCGGACCCTGCTAGGCTGTGTGCGTGGACTGTGTTTTGGGTTGTAATTGGGTTTTTGGATATTAATGAATGCAGAATATATTTGAAGTATCCTTATGATATCTGGACTAATCGTGCTCATTACCGAAGTGCATATGTGTTATTTATTTAAGCTGCGAATATATCTGTAATCTAGAATTAGCTATGATTATAATGTTTTGTAATGGTAATTGCTGATGTGCACATGGATGCGAATGTATACTTGCTGATTTTATTGTTAGCAGCCTACGAATAGACTCGATCTGTGTGAACCTGCTAGTTGCAACACCGATCTGCCTTAATTACCTACTCTCTCCCAGGGTGCAGAAACCTGGTTCTAGCACCCTCCCATACTACTTCGAGTGAGACCTTGGCCTGCGAAAGCATGTCATTACCGTAAGGGCCAGTAGTTTCTAGGGGTTTTTTGGCAAACCTTAATTTCTGAACTTGGGTCAGGACCCCTCAAACCAAAAAATGGTTCCGTTGCTGGGACTAGGAGCATTTTGAGGGAGAGGTCGAGTAATGCCACAAGGCCGTTGGAGACCTGAGAAACCAGAACTTGAAGACTGATTCGAAAGAAATATTTAGGAATTTTCTATAAAGGAGAATCGCAGCACGAAGTTGACAACTCAGAAGTGGAAGAACAAATATATTTTCACCGAAGTATATGAAATTTTCTTTGTAAATTTTGCACACGAGCTCCAGGAGTGGCTAGAAAGGCTCATATAATTCTAGACGTGTTGGAAGGATGATTAGGTTATGAAGTGGATGTCGGAATTGATTCAACAGTTGGAGAAGACTGACAACACGATCACCCGTACAGTAGATCATTGGGTGGACAGTGTGCTAGGAGGGTTTGTAACGGAATTCGCAGTCGATCATTTTGTATCCTATTATGAGGTAGAGCGGAGGTTCTTCAAAGGTTTCTGAGGTAAGTTTTTGCGAACATTTCCATTGCTAATTAAAATATTACTGTGAGAAAAAGGCATTCTGTGCAGCCACATTGAATGAATGATCTCTTATCAGAGCGAAAGTAGAACACGAAGTGGTAAGTACTACCGAACCAACCAAGAAGGGGATAGATCCATCTATAGTCCATTAAGAGAGTCTGTTGCGCATGCAAGAAATTTTCCTCCGGATACACCTCCTTTGAGTCAGCATAAGGGCAAGAACTCCCCCACACCTCCCCCACCACCAGAAGAAGATATGGCCACACACATGAAGCTACCCACCTTCAAGGGTGTAGGAGACGAAGATATGGATTGATTTTGGTTTGTAGCAGAATCAATATGGACTACGCAGAATATGGCTAGCGATGTTGTAAAGAGAGCACAACTATCCCTTGCCTTTAAGGGAAGGGCCCTGCACTGGTATATGGGGTACGTAGGCTAGCATGCAGACCCATCTATTCAAGAGATCAAGAATGATTTAAAAAAACAGTTCCGGAAGGCTAAGTCCTACTCGCAGCTAGTAACTGACTTGAAATATTTTAAACAGGGACCCACTAAGTCGGTATGGGAGGCTAATCAGTGGTTAAAGAAGGTTATTAGAGATGGGGAATTTCAGTATGATGACAAAAAACACAAGGAATGGTTCATCGCTATGCTATTACCTCAAATGCGTGGACCTATGGGTCAACAAGTGATTGATACGTAAGAGAAAGCCTTAGAGATTGCTATGAAGCTATAAGCTGTGCTAAGAGATGATGTCTAGTTTGGGGTACAACAAATCCAAGGATAGTTGGAGGCAATGCACCTCGAAATCCAGAATCTACGGAAAGAACGAGGAAAAGAAGCTAGCCTAGACGTATGGTGCATAAGATGCAGGGTGTCCAGCCACACCAAGGATTAGTGCCCTCTACTGGCGGACTACATGCAGGCTCGGGGACCCAGCCCATTGCGCCCTAAAGAGGCTGTAGGGCCAAGTGGTCCGACATTATGGTGCACTGAATATCGCGTTTCTGGACTACATGATACCAACCATTGTCCCCCTCTTGGTGCTTATGTTCCATAATTGAGGCAACAATGGTGCCGCTTCTGCTCATTTGTGGGACATGACGAACATAACTGTCAGACATATGACATAATGATAGACTGAGGAAACTTATACAGGGTGCAGGCTGACCCTTCTTCACCACTATCCCCTTAAGGCAGAGGAGGCTCCCCAGTAAGAGGCAGGGGAGGGGGATGGGGTGGAGACGCAGGTTAGGGAAGAGGGCAATTGATCTGTTACAATTGTGGAGAAATAGGGCACTTCACAAGGGACTATTCGAACCTTGCGCGAAAATCTTTCCAATATTGTCGACAATTGGACTATGTGATCGAAGACTGTTTAGTCCTGATAGCAAAAAAGCAGGAAAAACATTAGACACCAACACAGAATGTGCAGAGGGTTAAGGCGGAACTGTGTGATGAAGGATCAAGTATTAATGTCATAACGGGCAGTGGCATGGCTACTGGAGGAGCTGAGGAGAACGTTGCGACTGAACCTCTTATCCAGAAAGCTGCTATCAAACAAGAAATATTGGACCTATAGAAGGAGAAAGAAACCTTCATCGCAGATCGCAAAGACTTTACTAAGAATGAGGCATCTACTTCCAAGGCTCCAGCAAACCTAAAAATGGACGACGAAGTTAGACCATTTCTATAGGCATGTATGAAGCTACTATGCAACCAGAAGGTAGTAGAAAATATTCAAGCACTGATAGATAGCTGCAGAGAAATAACTGACCCTCCAATGGAAGTTAAGCATGTTCACAAACTATACAAGCATAAGAAGCGCACTAGCCGAGAAATCCGACTAACGGTGCAAATTGGTGATTATGAGATGGATCAGGTTATCCTGGATCTGGGATCAAATGCAAACGTCCTGCCCAAGAAAACATAGCAGCAGATGGGAGAACCTAAGCTAGAAGAGTCCACTATACAACTCCGCATGGCTAACCAACAAAAAATCATACCATTGGGGAGGCTATCAAAGATTATGGTAGATATCGCAAGACTTATGGTACGCGCAGATTTTGAAGTAATTCAGATTGTGGAAGATGCAGACCCTTATCCTGAGCTCCTGGGACTAGATTGGGTGATAGACATGGGAGTATCAACTTAAATAAAAGGAGCATGGTTTTTGAGAATGAGGGTATGAGAGTGATAGTCCCACTAGACCCTACAGAAGGAGAGCGATACACAGAACCGGTATGTGAAGAAGATGACGTGGATCACATTTATAAACTAACCACCCGGGACGAGGATTGGATTAATCCTACAGATGATGGTGTGCTTTTCTGGGAGAAAGATAGTGAATTCATCTCTGAATCTGATGGGGAGATAGAAAATTGACAGAAACAGTTACATGATGTATCTGCACTGCGATGTCTTAGGATCACGAAGAGCTTTCGGTGTATCTCCTCAGAGGTAAGAGAACTACCCTAATTTGATGGTTCTGGTAGTATTAGGGAGTTTTTGCGAACATTTGAAGCTGAAGTCCCAAGGTAGTGAAGGATGTGGGAACTTAAAATATCCATGCACACAACCCATGCGAGGTGGTGGGAAACTCATAAGGGGGCGTTCCAGGATTGGGAGGAATGCTGCGAAATGATAATTATAATGTTCAAACCTCCGGCTCACCCACGCGTGGAGGCTTTCCTTGGCCAAGGAGATCCGTGCAGGCATGTGGCCGCATGGGTGGAGGCATGGTGTGAAAGGACCATGGATGAATGGGTCCACCTATTTATCCATGCCTTGGGGCCAATTCCCACTTCATGGTATCTGGATGCAGAGCTACACCAGCGCACCCGCCAATGGGAGACCATGAGGGACGATTTTGTGAGGACGTTCGGGTTGATAGGTGGAACTGAGGCATTGGATGAAGCTTTTCAGGATATAGATGCTCCAGTCTTTGATGAATCATGCCCTCGTGCAGCATATGGGGCACCAACTTGGGATACGCAGATGCAAGATATTGTCAACTGCCACAATCTATTGTGATGAAGACCCGCGAAATATCACTATCCCAGAGTCGGAGGAAGAGCGTGTAGTTGGTGGAGCCCCGCTGCAGACCGTCGATGTGACTAAGCCTCTTAAGTCACGGGGAGTCAACATTGGAACTGAAGAGAAACCTAACCTAGCTAAAATTGGGGATTACTGGGATGATTATACTATAGGGAAACCTGCATAGCTTCTCACGGAATACCAGGACCTGTTTCCTACGAAATTCTCAAAAATCAGGGGTATTACAAGGGACCTAGGGGTCATGCGCATTACGCTAAAACCATATGCGCACCCTATTAAGCAACGACCTTATCGATTGAACCCCAAGTATAAGCATAAATTCAAGGAATAAATTGACAAAATTCCAGGCACAGTTATCATTGAACCGGTTGAACAATCAGATTCGGTAAGCCCTATGGTGGTTTAGGAGAAAAAGACTAAAGGAGAAATATGGATCTGTGTCGACTTGCGCAAATTGAATGATGTCTGTGTACATGATCCCTTCCCTACGCCATTTTATGAATAAATTCTTGATATTTTGGGAGGGCAAGAAGCGTACTCGTTCACTGACGGGTTCTCGAGCTACCATCAGATCAGGATCGCAGCAACACTACGTTCGCCACTTAATGGGGATATTTCTAGTACACTGTCATGTTGTTTGGGCTCAGGAATTCCCTTGCCATATTTTCCCAGGTGGTGGTCGCAGTATTCAAGGAGTTCATCCACAAGTTCTTGGAGGTATATTTTCACGATTGGACAATATTTGGGTTGGTAAAGAAGCATTTCCCGAACCTACGCATGATGTTGGATGCCTATAGGAAGCACCATATTTCCCTAAATATTAAGAAGTGCACATTTTGCGTACCCTTTGGGATCTTGCTAGGCCACATATTCTGTCAGTAGGGAATGATGGTTGACCCCGCCAAGGTAGTGGTTATCATCAACCTGGAAATCCCTACAACTTAGAAACGATTGCGCTCTATCCTCGGAAATACAGGCTACTATAGGAAGTTCATTCAAGGGTACGCACTGATCACAACACCCATGGAGAAGTTGCTAAAGAAGGAAGTTTCGTTTTTTTGGGATGAGGAGTGTTAGAAGAGCTTTGAGTTACTCAAGGAGAAGATGGTCTTTACACCTATCCTCATATTTCCTGACTGGGTGAAGGTTTTCCATGTTCATGTAGATGCTTCAGGGATCGCCCTGGGAGTTGTCCTTATGCAACCTGGGGAAGGGGACATTAACCAGCCAGTTGCATTTTCTAGTAGAAAACTCTCTAGTGCAGAGTGCACCTACTCCACTACGGAGTGTGAGGGGTTGGCCATGGTATACACCCTGTAGAAATATTGGCATTATCTGTTAGGAGGGCACTTCAAGATGTTCACATATCACTCAGCTTTGAAGTACCTAGTGAATAAGCCTGTGTTGGGGGGAAATATTTGCCGATGATTGCTGCTATTTCAAGAATATGACTTTGAGATCATCGTGAAGCCAGGAAAACTAAATTTTGGGCTAGAACACTTGTCCCGAATCGAAAGTGGGGAAGAACCGACTAACCTAGAAGAAGGATTGCCCGATGCAAAACTTTTTTCTATTAAGGTGGTTGATGCCACTTCTTAACTATGGGGATGACGCCTGCAGAATATTCAGTACAATAGAAGAAAGAGCTCGTGACCCGTGCAACGGACTTTACCATCATAGCGGGCCATTTGTATAAGCTAGGAGCTGATGAGGTGCTGCAAAGATACATTTTGGAGCACGACATACAAGCCATGTTAGAAAAATCCCATGGGGGCGTGGCAGGAGGTCATTACGCAGGGAAAGAAACGACAAAGAAGATCTTAAGAGATGGACTATGGTGGCCCACACTGCATAGTGACTCTCATGACTATTGCAAAGCCTACGACACATGCCAAAGGACAGGAAGACCATCGCGCAAAGATGAAATGCCCTTGCAGCTGCAAATGGCCCTGCAAGCGTTTGACAAATGGGCCATAGACTTCGATGGTCCATCAACCCGCCAGGGAAGAAGACAAGCGCCTGCTACATCATCAATGCAACTGATTATGTAACTAGATGGGCCGAAGCGCAAGCTATAAAGGATTTCACTACAGATAATGCTACGCACTTTATTTTTGAGCATATCCTGACCAGGTTTGGCTGTCCCAAGGTATTGATGAGCGATAGAGGTATGCGTTTTGTTAATGAGACAATCCAGGCTTTGACTGAAGAATTTTGGATCCACCACACCAAAAGTACACCATATCACCTACAGGCGAACGAAACTGTGGAAGCTTTTAATAAAATTTTGGAACAAGCATTGAACAAGATCTGTAATGTCGAGCGTAGCGAATGGGACATGCGTATCCCATTGGTCCTTTGGGCCTATCGAACCACCTGCAAGAAATTGACCGAGAAAACACCATTCCGGATGGTTTATGGAAAGGAGGCTATTATGCCCATGGAATATATTATTCCTAGCCTGCGCATCGCAGCCTTTACCAACATGGTAGAGCTTGATATCATGGAGCGTTTAGCACAACTCGTTGCCTTAGAGGAAAACCGATTCATTTCTAACTTCCATCAACATGTTCAGAAGGCGCGGAAAAAGCATGGCATGTTTGAAATATTCGGCAAAAGATATTTTCGGAGGGAGAATTGGTCCTGCTATACGATAGCCAGTTTGTGAAGAACTCGAGGAAGTTCCGTCAGCATTGGCTAGGTCCCTATATGGTAAAGGAAATCACTTACGGAGGAGCTATCCGGTTAGCCACACTGTGTGGTGACACTATCCTAGGGTATGTTAATAGCAACCGGCGCAAACTGTACTAGATCAAATGACTATATGGCCGGTGTAGCTGTATTGGGTAGCATACACGTAGGCCAGAAGAAAAACGTAGGCAAGCTTGTTATATGCTCAGGGGTCACTCACAGGTCTAGAGGCCCGAGGAGGTGTGGTTGAAGCACAAGGGTCGATCACAATATTGGAAGCTCGGGGAGGTGTGTTGGCCATGAAGGGATAATACATAGCTGCGAAAACTAACTGTTGGAACAATAAAACTGGGTAAAAAGAAAATTTTACCATTGAAAGGAGCGGGAAACTGCCAATTAATGATGCAATTTTCGAATATTTTTTACTGTTTACTTGATGGTAAGTTTTAGATAAGCCTCACCCAACCGTTGGTCACTATCCAATGCTATAAAAGCAAGAGGATAGATTAGAAGTGGGTTCTATGCATTTTGGATATATTGTGCTCTACAGAATTTCGTAACCATTGCGCTCTGTTAATGTATGGGTGGGCCATCCCTTATGATAGTAGCAATCCTGAATTTATTTTCTGAGCGATAATGATTGCAACTAATTCGGCTGAATCGTCGTAGACCATAGCCTCCACTGATGAAGTATTGGAGGTCACACCTGAAGTGGAAGAGGTTGTGTCCACACCAACCAAGGGGAAACAAGTTGAGAAGAAGAAGGGAAAAGGGAAAGCCCAGGAGAAAGGGTAGGGGAGGGCTACAAAATGGGCTGGAGGGAAGCCACACACCTCCCCTCGAAATGTGAAGTCCCCCCGAACGGTGCCCCAAGCACGTTCTCCTAACCCATCGAAGAGACCTATGTTTACTCACGAGGAAGCTCAGATTGCTGAACCAATAAACTGGCTACTGCCCTATGTTCAGCCTCGCAGACCCTCGGTGCACACACATAAGATGGTATGCACACCTATCTACAAATGCCACTGATTCCGGGCAAGGTTCCCATAATTGGAGAATCCTTTGGAAAGCTCCTCTCAATAAAATTCAACGATCACGACCTGGCCAACCTGGAAACCTTCCCATAATTAGCACCGGAACTATATCTCGAAAGGGTATTGGAGGATGACGTGCTGAGGGTAGTCCCCGTGCCGTGGGCAAGCGGGTTGGCAGGTTCCGGGTTATTAAACTTGATGCAGATGCCCCACTTTGGCCACTAAAATATCACCGACCGATTTGTGCGACAGCTGCTCGCCCTGGTCCATGACGTCAACTTATGGATCCAGGACCACATTCACACTGATGTTGCGCTCATTCACCATATTACTGGTCTTCCCATGGAGGGGCCAAATCCCATGGAGCGCGTCAGCAACAAATATGAGCAGCGGATCACTGATAAGGTGCAAGCCAACTACCATGTTAAGAGGAATACGAGGGGGTTCTTAATTAACACCATCAGTGACCCTAAAGCGCGAATGGGTACCTTGTTGCTGGCATGTAAAATGATGCACAAGTGCCAGGTTGTGACCGTCCTCGCTTATGTCATTCAGTTGGTTGGTCGATGCGAGAAGGGGGTCTACTTCAACTGGTCCCAATTATTGTGAAACGAGTTTTTGGAGAACGTGCGCGAGGCCCAGGTTCATGGACAGGCATTCTGCTACTCTTGGCTGCTGCTCCTCATCGCGTTGGTCGCATCGAAGGCCCCTGAAGAATTTTTCCTCCTAGAGCTCGAGCCAGATATATGCGAGGGGGCATGATACGCGAATTTATTGGATTCAAAGGACGAGCATCACATTGAAGATAATAAAGGTCTGGACACAGAGGGTATGGATGCACAGGGTACTGACTCCCCACGAGGTATGAAGCGGAACTCCGACCCTCTTAAAGGCCACCAAAATAAATGACGGGCCACACGGCTTGGCAGGGAGACAAAAGTTACTTTGACAGAGGAAAACTTGGAGCAGATCGCAGACACAGTCACCCTTGCCTCAGAAGATAAATGGCTAGCTTTGGAAGAGTAGTAGAAGGCCACGGTCGCTACACTCTAGTCTGAGCTCAGAGCTCTACAGCTCAAAACCGACACCTTGCAGACAAGCATTATTCAGACAAGGCTACCCCCAAAAAATAGTAGTGAATTGGTCATCACAACGAAGAGCCACCTCTGCCCCCTGCCAGGCGCAACCTTCATCTTGAGCCCGCCTGCCTTAGGTGCGCAAGTACAAGCCTGTGCAGAGGTGCAATCAGACTTAGCCCCGCTCTCGCATGAACCACTGTAATTCCTCCACACCTCGCTCTTCGAGGAGATCCAGCATCGAGACTGCCGAGTGCATCAGCAGCTCAGTATAGTTGAGCAGACAATCGTGGAAAAAACCACTGAGGTGTCCCAGGCATAGGTTGCATGCACCCTTGCCACCACGTAGCAGACCGAGTTGTAAAACCTAATCAGTAGGCTATGCGCATATGTAGATGAGGATATCCTGACTTTTGGTACCCCCAAGCCAAGATTGAAGGGATTTTTGCACCCTAAAGGCATCTAGGACCGAGAGTCAAGCTGTCAAGATAGAGATGGAGTAGTAGATTGCTGCCTTGCAGGCCAAATTGTAGCCAGAAAAACCACCTAAGGTAAGAGCCCAACAAGCTGCGCTGGTCACAGAGGCCACCAATGCCATTACAGCTTAGCTCTCTCAGGGCACATAATTTTTGGAGACAGCTATGCAGATGTGGTCTAAGGTGCAGCGCGATCCTCTCCTGTGTGAAATCACCTAAGAGCTGCGCCAGAAGGAAGAAGAGTTCGAGCAGATGGAAGCTACAATGCCCACACTGGTCCCCGCTCAATTCCTGGCATGACTGTGTACCATCCACGTGCTTAGAGATGATCTCGAAGAGCTTTGCCACAAAAATAAGGTTCTCAGTGATCCACTTAAGCTATGGGCCAATGAAGCCCTCAAGCTCTCTCAGGAAGTGGATGTCGCAGTTAAGAAACTGAACACGACCTTGGAAAGTGGCACTGTTGCTACAGAAGGCCCAACTTCGAAGAAGTTGGTGGATATTGCACACAACATTGCTGCACAGAGGGAAGGAGCACTTCCCCCTCTGGTTGATGTGATCAAGAAGCTTCAGGCGAAGATGCAAACCCCACGACTGTTGTGACTCGGGACGAGTCACAATATTGTGTTGGGGGCTTGTTCAAACAGGGTTCCCTACATTGTGTTTTGATATAATTTTGTAATAGTCGGTCTTTCATAGGGGTTTTGGGGTGGGTCAAAGCCCCTAATGTTTTGTAATGGGTTAATGGGTAGCTCTAGGGTCCGCAAACCATGGTTTGCGGACCATCGGATAGCAAAGGCTACGATGTTATAAATAGATAGATACTTAGGTCTAGTAGGCAAGTAAGAAACAAGATTGATGCTACATATGAATTGTTAATATTTGTTTGGGTTTTTTTCGGTAAGGACTCCTGTTGGCTGTGCGCGGAGATCCTCAGTCCTACTGTGTGCGGGCTGTGTTTTGGGTTGTAATTTGGATTTTGGATACTAATGAATGCAAAATATATTTGAAGTATCTTTATGATATCTGGACTAATCATGCTCATTACCGAAGTGCATCTGTGTTATTTATTTAAGCTGCGAATATATCTATAATCTGGAATTAACTGCGATTATAATTTTTTGTAATGGTAATTGTTGATGCGCACGTGGATGCGAATGTATTGATCAGGTCTGTTAATTCTAGTAGCTCTGTTATGATTACTTGCTGATTGTATTTTTAGTAGCCTGTGAATAGACTTGATCTATGCAAAACTGCTAGTTGCAACACCGATATGCCTTAATTACCTACTCTCTCCGAGGGTGCATAAACTTGGTTCCAACACCCTCCCATACTACTTCGGGTGAGACCTTGGCCTGCGAAAGTAGGTCATTTCCATAAGGGCCAGTAGTATAGGGGTTTGTTGGCAAACCTTAACCTTCAAACCAAGATGAAGACCCCTCAAGCCAAGATATATCAACGAATAAAATAAAATATATCATCAAGAACCATTTGATTTGCCACAACTGCACCATCCTGATATGTTTGTCATGAACATGTGTACTGCACCGAGTCTTTTTATGGACACATCTGCAACCTCCCATTTCTAATGTAGTGTTTTAATTTTGGGTGTTTCCTTGGATAATATAATTGCAACAGAAGTCTTATATGTATTTTGGGCCACTACTTTTAGAGAAAAAAACACAACTACAATTGAGCAGGTTCAGGCACCTCGAAATGAAAAAGAGCAGCATGGCTATTGCTTCTTGGGAATTATTTGTGAAATTTGGACCTATTTTGGAATTAATTAATGGGAATTAGCATAGCTTATGCTGAAAAACTTCATGAAATTCTTCTTCAAGCTTATCTGCTAAGACAGATAAAATCATTAACCTTACCTATGAACACAAACCTTGTTATAATATTTTGTACAAATCATATGGATGGGAAATACACCGGTTGCTTTCGTCTCCAAATGTTTGATATGTCTTAGCATATGACATTAACATGTATATATTGAGGTTATTATATTGTTAAAATTTTCTTTTACTTCAATAAAAGTTCAACATTTTTTTCCTATCCAATGTTTGGTTGAGTAGATTTACACGATCACGTACCAAAAAGAATAATTTCATGATGAGTTAGTGATGTGTTCAATTTTTTCCTTTTTCAATATTTCATAGATATAACCCTTTTATTGGAAAGGTTCATGGGATTAGTAATTCCAACAATATTATTGTTCTCACAGCTCAACAAAATTCTAATTTGGATTTATTTCCATTTTTGAACATGGATATTTAATAAGGATGACATTCCATTAGAGCTCCAATATTCACTGACACAAAATCACAATCAAAATGAAACTCATCCAACTGCAAGCATGGTTATATTGTTGGTTAATTAGAAGATGGAAAGCTCAAAAGAACAAAAAAAATTTAATTTCTTTAAATGAGTTTGAGGTAAATTAAGAAACAGAAAGCAGTGTGAAATTGTGAGTACTGTGGAGAGCACTTTGAAGTTGTAGGGATTCACAAGATTAACAATTAGTACAAAGACAAAATGTTCAGAATTAGATCCCAATGACAAATAACTTCTAGTTTGGAATTTTCAAAGATATTCAAGAATTTAAAATGAAATACAATGGCATCCCAATGTTGTGAGGAATGCATCCATATTCTAGTTATCGAACTTAAATAGTTCAAATCAAGAAGGTTGAGACAAGATTCCTTGCAGTCATACAAACTTGAGTGGCCTGAGGAAACAAACACATATCCAAGCAGAATGTTTTATAAAGACACATATTTGTTGGTAAACCGAATATACAATTTTCCTAAATGAATCCCAAATACCCTTTGACAGGGTGGATCGTTCATCAAAAGGGTCTTCAAGAGAACCAAAATGTTCAATTTTCAGAGTTCTTCAAGCACTAATGAGATAGTTTTGCTTTACCTTGTTTTTTCAAACTCATATTTCTCATTTTAGATGATAATTTTCGTACACAGAAATTTTTTCAGGTTCCTTGTATATTGGAACCCAAGTTGATCAATATAATTAATATCTCAAGGAAAATTTCCTCATTAACCTCAGCCCCAATCTTGATCACAAATCTCTTTTCCAAGTATTCTGGTGTAGTTCACAGCTTGTTGAATGCCAGAAGTTGATATAGAGTATTTCTGATCTAGCTTTGAAACTATGACGTCAGAGACCAATTCATCCACAGGCTAATACATCCCAATCCCAACTTTTATTAGCAAGATGGGAATAATATGCAATCACAGATAAATTGTATGATCTCTTTGTTTTGGGAAGCCTCCATATGGCCATATTCTTGCCATAAGTATCCATAGAATCGACCATGCTTTGAGAATTGTTGGTTTGTCATGTAATCCACCTATTGGATGAAAATGATTATTGTTGTTGGAAAAGAAGAGGGGTAAAGGAAAACAATAACACAAAAATTCACACACATTAACACGAGTTGAAACTCTTTTATTTTTCACACAAACTTTATTAATTACAATGAACCCGGTGAGGGGTATTTATACTTTTCCAACTAGTGACTCGCCTAAAATACTTTGATGTGCAACCACACACTAAATTTGACTATGACTTAACTCTACTTGACTCAACGCTCAGTTAAATGACTCTCTTATTTTAGATAAATCTCCATGCAATATTTAATTAGTTATTTTAACACTCCCCCTTAATTACGATCGCTAAACTAAGACATGACTCATGACAACTCAAACATTCTTGTTGGTCTATGTCTCAGCTAGGCTTACAACACCCAAGTTTCTTTTGTGAAACTCAAACACATATTTTTCTAATGGCTTAGTAAATATATCATCCAATTGATCACTCGATTTACAAGGCTTCAAGTGAACTTCTCCATTGCTCACAAGTTCTCTAATAAAATGATATCTAGTATCATTATGCTTGCTTTTATGATGAAACACAATATTCTTGGACAACACAATCGCTGAGGTGTTTTCACAATATATTGTTTTTGATCCTTTTTGTTTCTCTTTTATTCCATAATATACTCTTCTTAACCATACCTCTTGATATGTTGCTGATGTTTCTTCTACATATTCTGCTTTTGCTGAAGATAGTGTTACAATAGGCTGCTTCTTAGATACCCATGATATCACACCTGAACCAAGATGGAACACATAACCGTAAGTGCTCTTCCTATCATCCAAACTGCATGAAAAATCATTATTTTTTTATCCAATCAAATCCTTATTCTTTGTGCTTGCATACATTATGCCACAATCTCTATATCCTGCTATGTATCTCAGAAATTTTTTTCCTAGTCTCCAATGTGTGCCTTTTGGAGTCTCCATAAATCTAGAAATCAAGCCCCCTCCTTACATAATATATGGTCTTTTATTTGTGAGATACATGAGGCTGCCAACCAATATTTTGAATGGAGTTGGATTGACATATGATCCTTCATCATCCTTGTTTAATTTTTTACCTGTTTCAACTAGTGTAGGGACAATTTTTCAATTCTTCATCAAGAATCTTTCAAGAAAATATCTATCATATTTATTTTGGAAAATAAAAAACTCCTTTTTCATATTTCTCAACTTTTATGCCAAGAAAATATTTCATTAGAACGAAATTTTTCATCTGAAATTATTTCATCATGGCTGATTTAAATTCATCTAACTCAAGATCACCTGTAAAAATCATGTCATCAACATATAAGTAAACAATCAAAATATGTCCATTATCATTTACCTTTATGTACAAGGTAGGTTCAATTTTGCTTCTGTAAAATCCATTCTTGTTCATGTAGCTGTCGATTCTGCTATACCAAGCTCTAGGCGCTTGCTTGAGTCCATAGAGCGCTTTCTTCAACATTTAAACTTTATATTGTTTACCTTCAACTTCATAACCTGGAGGTTTCTGCACACAAATTAATTCTTTAGAATTCGATTCAAGAAGGTTAATTTCACATCCATCTGATATACTTTCCACTTGTTCTGAGTTGTTGTGGCTAGAACTTCTCTTACAGTATAAAATCTGGCTATCGAAGCAAACATTTCTCCAAATTCTATTCCTGGTTGCTGCGAGAACCCTTTTGCTACAATTATTGATTTAAATCTAAAATGTTCACCTTTTTCATTCAACTTTGTCTTGTACACCCATTTCACACCAATGAGATTTTTATCCTTTGAAAAATCAACTGAATCCCATGTATCATTCTTTTTAATAGATTCAATTTCTTCATCCATGGCTTGCACCCAATTGTCATCTTTGATTACTTCTTCAAACAAAGAAGGTTAGAATTACAACAACAAAAAATTTGAACTAACATTCAAGCCATCATAAATATATTTTAGACTTCTCATCTTTGTCTTACCATTGCTTGATTCATCACTCGATTAGTTGTTGGGAAAATTATGGTCTCTTGATCTTCTTGAAGATCCATGTTGCTAGAAAAATCTTGGAGTCCTTGCTGGCATGACTATGTTTTGTGTCTTCTCCTGTGATTCTTGTTCTTTTAACATAACATATCTATTAATTATGGTCTTATTGGTGATATGGATAAACAATTTGTAAGCTTTTGCTTGCTCACTATAACCAGTAAATATGAATTTTTAACTTTTATCATCCAGATTTCCTCTTAGCTCTTTAGGCACATGTTTATAAGCTACACATCCAAACACTAAGATGAGATACACTACAAGACAAATCTGATCATGCTTCTTCTAATACTCTGTTCATTACACTCTTTGTAGGAGATCTGTTTATCATATAAACAACACATGCAACTTCTTCTACCCAATACTCATTTGATAAGTTTCTTCCTTTAAACATGCTCCTTTTCATGTTCATAATTGTTCTTTTCTTTCTCTCTGCTACACCATTCTGCTGTGGTGTGTACCTCATTGTAAATTTTCTTCTGATTCCATCTTGTTTGTAGTAATCATTGAATGTCTTCGAATCATATTCTCCACCATGATCTGAACTCAATACCTTGATCTACCGATCACTTTGGTTCTTTGCTAAGGATTTGAATTCTTTGAAATCTGAAAAAGTTTCTGACTTCTTCTTCAAGAAGTAAACCCAAGTCTTAATGATATAATCATAAATGAAAGTGAGGAAGTAAAAACTTCCACCAATTGACTATGTCCTCATAGTTCCACATAATTATGTATGCACTAGTTCAAGAAGTTTCTTTGCTTTGTATGTAACTCCCTTTGGAAAAATTTCACGGTGTTGTTTTCCCAAGATGAAAAACTCACAAGTATTAGTAGGTTCTTTGATGGGAGGTAATTTTCTGACCATCTGTTTCTGCTGCAATAATCTTAAACCAAAAAAGTGCAAGTGTCCAAACCTAAAGTGCCATAACCAATAATAATCAAAACATGCAACTATAAATGAATTGGCTTGATCACTGTAATTCATGATTAGAGGAAAAAGTCTATTCCTTGTCATCTGCACCTTTGCTATCAATTGTTTTCTTGGGGGTTTGTCATATATATCACACTCTTGTCCTTGAAATATAACTTTGTATCCTTTATGCGGCAATTGACCAACGCTTATCAAATTATGTTTGAGACTAGGAACATAATATACCTCTGAGATTTTCTTTCGCTCCCCTTTCTTGGTCAAAATTTTGACCACTCCTTTTCCATCTACATCCACAATATTTTTAGTCCCCAAATTTACCTCTGTATTCACAGATTGATCCAAATTTGCAACCAAATTCTTGTTTCTTGTCATGTGGTTACTGCAACCATTGTCTAATAGGCACACACTATTAGAAGGTTCGTGCAAGATATGACAATATAGGAACACAGAGTTAATATTTTGTGTAGTGACATTATCTCTCTTGTTACCTAGATCAACTATCCTCTTCTTGAAATCATGAGAATAATGGCCAAATTTATTACAATAATAACATCTCAAATTTTATTTGTCAATTCTTTGATTATTATTGAAGATTATGTTGTTTTTTCTAGTTTCATGTTCATGCTCTTCTCGGCCATCTCTTTGACCATCATGTCTTCTGCCTCATCCTCTTCCTCTCAAACTACTTCTGTCTTGACCTTTGTTTCTTGAAATAAAAACCTGAATTTTGAAAGAAATTTATAAAGTGGAAACCTTGGTTTTTTCTATCCTTGCCTCATGTGATAGAAGTGATCCCGTCAACTCATAAAATGTTAGTGTTGTCAAATATTTGGCTTCTTCTATGGCTGCTACCACAACATCAAATTTGGTAGACAAATATACGAGGACCTTCTCAACCAATGTTTGATCTTTAATATCTTCACCATAATTTTTTAACTGATTTACGATAGTCATGACCTGATTCATGAATGAATCGATGTAATTTTTCTCCTTCATCTACAGACTTTCAAAGTCTCTACTAGTATTCTGCAACTTAACAATATTGACTTTGGCCATACCTTTATAGCTTGTCGCCAAAGTTTCCCATTTTTTCTTTGCTGAAGACGTGATCATAATCTTCTGGAACACTTCTCGGTCCACTCCTTGTTGGATAAGCTGCAATGTTTGTGCATTATTCTTTTTGTCTTTCTTCCATAATTCCTTCCCAGAATTAGTGAGGTCTTGTTCTTATTTTTCATCTTCGGGTTCATAAAACCCAAATTGGACATGATCTCAAACATCATGTTCCTTCACTAGTACATATGGTCAATTTTCCAACAGTTTTAACTTATTGTCAGAAAGTTCCCAATTTTTTTCTCAATTTTTTTAATCCCGCCACACGGTGTCGCTCTTGCGACACTACGAAAAGGCGTCGCTATTGCGACCCACCCGGCTAGGGTGTTGCAATAGCAACAATAATAGAAAACAATGTCGTTATAGCGACGTCTATGTTATGTCCATCGGTATACCAACAGATATGAAAAGACCGTTGTGGAACAATTACTTTCCCGTTGACAAAGTCAAAGTTGACTTGGTCAAATAGCATTGCAACAGCGATGGTTTATTTTAAATATATAGGGCGCATTGTAAAGATTTTTTCCGACAACTTTGTTGTAATAGTGACAAATTTTACTGTAGTAGTGACGGTTCAGAAAGGGTATACGGTATTTTGTCTAGTAAAAAAACATAATTTTTTTCTTTTTCTTTATAGGATAATTTGCATCAATGGCAGAAAACAATAGAGGTGGAAAAAAAATTCAAGAGGTTGAAATGGGTGATGGTAAATTTTATTTCCCTTGCAACAAATGTTGTTTGAGACATAATGTTAGAGTTTTAATAGCAACAACAATAAAACATTGTAAGAAATATAGGCACAATGATGGTGGATCGAATGATTATCTTCCCGTGGTGATTAATTAGCAATATATATATATATATATATATAATCTATCTTCATTTTGATTATATAGTAAATTTTTATATTATTTTAATATTTGCTATATACACACTAATGTTTAATGATTCTTTATAAATTGCCCCCCAAATTTTTGCAAAACCTCCCATAGCTAAATAGTAGTAGATTAGATGATGTTGCACCATAAGAGAATATTGCAGCAAATAGTAGTACTGGAAATGATGTTGTACAAGGTGAAGAACATGAAATGAATGCTGAAGATGACGTTAATGATCCCATGGAGGTAGATGATGACAATAATGACACAGTTCATAATGATGCGACAAATAAAATGTTCCAAGACTTGTATGGTGGGTCAGATGATGGTGGTGGAGAGAGTGATGGCGTTTATGATGTACCTCTGATTGAAACGTCAAATGAACGACTTTTTGAACACTCAAATGCAACTCTTCTCTCCGCTACATTGTTATTGGTGAACTTAGAGGTTATGAATAGTTTGTCGAATAGATGTATGACATAGATCCTAAGGTATGAAATATGTATATATGATCACATATATGTAAATGTTGATTATTTTAATTTTTTTTTTTAGTTGTAAAAAATGTGTAAAAATAATAGTTAAATACTTATATATGATTAATAATCTTTACATTAATTTTTTTTGTTTATGTTGTAGATTGTTGGGTGAATTTTTGTAACCATTGCCAAATACTTTACCTCGCACATATCGAGATTTACGTGCTATTATAAAAGAATTTGGAATGGAATATAACACTATAGATGCACATTCTAAAGATGAAATTATATATTACGGAGAACATGCGTCGAAAACAGAATGTTCGAAATGTGGTACCAGTAGATATCAAACCGATCAACTAACAAAAAAGGTGCCTCAAAAGGTTCTTCATCATATTCCCATAATTCCACGTTTCCAAGGAATGTTCAGGTGTAAGAGCATAGCATCGTTTATGGATTACCATTCAAAGAATAGAAGTGGAGATTTTGTTCTTCGAATGCCTGCAGAGGGTTCTGCATTGAAATCAAGGAAAAATATAATTTAGATTTTAAAAATGAACCTCATAATGTCAGGCTTTCATTGGGAGTTGATGGTGTTAATCCATTTGGAGAGATTAGGTCTACTTACTCAGTGTGGCCTATTTTCGTTATCAACAATAACATTCCTCCTTGGATTTCAATAAAGTGGGAGAACATAATGCTGACTATGATTATTCTAGGTATTTGATACATTATTTTTTAGAATGTATCATTTTCATTTGTCTCATTGTTTGTATAATATATTTTATTTATTTACTTACTTATATATACATATCATGGTAGTAATTATGTACCGTAATTTTGAACAATTAGGTAAGTACAAGGTAAAAGATATGAATGTATATATCAAGCCTCTTATCGATGAGATAATAAAGTTATGGCATGGCATCACTATGTATGACATCACTAAACTAATCAAGCAAAAGATATTTCAATGTCATGGAATGCTTGTATGGAAAATTCGTGATGCCCCAGCATTAACACATTTTTGTGGTATGTAATATTTCGTTGCACTAAATAATATAGTATATAATTATTTAAATTAGATATACCATATTGCATGTTTTTAAAATGATCTCATTGTATAAGTTTCATCGATCCATATATTGCAAGTCTTCAAAAAAAGGGTAGATTTACATGTCTAGTTTGTGGCACTAAGATGAAGTATCGTCATTTGCCAGATTTAGGAAAGATGGTGTTTGATGAGTATAGGCACTTCCTCTCTAGGAACCATAAGTATTGTACTACTGAAAAACATATTTTCAATGATAAAGAAGAAACTGGATTAGAACCACGAAGAATGACACCTCGGTTGTGGAAGTTGGAATATAACATAATTAATAATCGTCAAGGTACGTAATTTGTCTATATATATATATATATATATATATAAATTGTTTATGTAATGTTTTGAATTTTTGTTTTAATTATTGAATTTATTTTATTGCATTTGATAATTATTGTTCTTATTTATTTTATTCTTTAATATCAAGGTCGTCATCGTGAATGTACTAATATTGTACTTCCACCTGGAATGAAATGTTATCCTTCTCAATTCACGAGGTTGCCCTACTATGAGGACCTAAAAATAGCTCATTTGTTTGATACAATGCATATCGGGAAGAATGTGATAGAAACGTTATGGAAAATCATAGATGGTGCGCATGACAGAGATAAAAGTGTCAAAATTTGTGCTAACATTGAGAAATCAAATCATGCGATGAAAAGTGTGATCGACCAATAAAATAACAATGGAGGTCGAAATTATAATAATATTCCATGGTTATTAACAGAGCAACAAAGCAATGATCTAAAAGAGGTCGTTAGAAGAATTAAATTTCCAACATGTTTTTCTTCAAAAATAAATAATATGTTAACGAAGAAAGTTGACTTCGGTGGGGTGAAAACACATGATTGGCATACCTTCGTTAACGTAATTGTTTTAGTTACATTTTTGTAGATTATTTCTTGAATACATCTTTTAAATTTTAATTTTAATTTAATTTAATTTAATTTATTTATTTATTTTTCTGTTTAATTTGGAAACCAATAATGATTCATTTTTTAATGTTATAGTATGTTCTACATGTATATCTCCCAAATGACTTTGACAACAATGTCAAACAAGTTATATATGATCTTGGTAAATACATGAGGTAAGTATTTTTTATTTATATGAAAAATCTCGCTACAATTTGTTGTTTTACTTAATGACATGATGTGTTAATTTACTTGTAATGTAATATATATTATGTTTCATTGAAATAACCTTGCGTAATGATTTGCAGATGGCTTTCATTGAAAGAAATCCATCAAGATGAAATAAAGTATTGGAAGAGAGAAATTCCTTGGCTAATTTGTGAAATGAAAAAGTATCTACCTCCAACATTTTTCAATGCACAAGGACACTACGTGATACACCAATTTAAGGAGATTGAAATGTGTGGACCAGTACACACAAGGTCAATGTGGATGGTGGAGAGGCACTTGAAATCCTTGAAGTCTTTGGTTAGACAAAGAGCACGTCCCGAGGGTTATATGGTGGAGGGATATGTGGTATATGAATCCATGGTGTATATTAGTCAGTATCGTCCTATATTAGTTGCACTAGCTATGGATGTTGCATTTGGGTTGTGAACTCCATCAAAAAATTTGAAGGGGAGCGCCTCTTGGGAAAAGGTAGAATGAAGAAAGTGAGAGGTAAAATATTTATTATATATAATACATGTTTCATTTTTTTACATCATGTATATGATCATATTCATTTAAGTCTTATTCTTTCATCATTTATTAATTAATATAATTTACCATGGTTATAAGTTATATTTAATATTGGTGAATTACTGTTTTTTTATTCAGGTGCTCAAGATTATGAGGCACTACTTTTATACATTGCAAACAATCTCAAGTGGATGAGTGAATGGATTGAAAAATGTAAAGAATGCTACGAAAGTAGGTTATCATGGCAACTAATGTCTGAATTGGTTAGATAAGCTTATCGTAGTGGAGATGGAAATTTTACAGATAGGGAAATTGATTTAGCATATGCTTTGAAAGATAGAAAGGTAAGAAATTAATTCACTTATTTTATATTATATTTATAATGTGACAACAGGTTTGATTTTTCAGATAATTTTCAAGCTATCTAAATTATATGATTAATTATTAATTGAGAATGCATATTTTTCATGTTTGGCATATTGCA
Organism: Pinus albicaulis; assembly: GCA_034641835.2. NCBI lineage: Eukaryota > Viridiplantae > Streptophyta > Pinopsida > Pinales > Pinaceae > Pinus > Pinus albicaulis. The sequence goes on along the minus strand of CM076574.1, from coordinate 78,031,634 downwards.
GTTGAAACACCACAAGGCTATGTGGTTCAATAGTCGTAAATTTCACATCAAACAGTTGGATGATAATAGGAAAACTCCTGATAGTGGGATAACTACAGTATTTCAGGTCACTAATGTTTCCTCTAGGACTGACAGACATCCTCGAGAATCTGAAAATAGATATTATGGGTATTTAGATGATATAGTTGAGTGTGACTTTAATTCCTTCAAATTAGTTTTGTTCGACATCAAATGGTATAGGATACAAATGAATGTACATGATGAGACAAAACTATTATTCAATATGACAGTGGATTTCCAATGGTTAAAACATCACAATTCGAAGAAGGAAAAGATCACTATGTTTTTCCAAGCCAATGTGAAAAATTATTTTACTTAGAGGTTCCAAGTGAGAACGAATGATCATTTTCTATTAGATATGATCCAAGAGGAAGGCCAATAGAGTATATCATAGAGGAAGAAGATGATATTGATAAAGAAGAAGATGATGCAGTGGCATATGAGCAGGAAGATGCATTAACAGATGAAGAAGATAGAGAAGATGAACCAGGAGTAGGAGACAACACAATAGTTATTGATGATGATGTCGATGAGGATATTCTTGAAAATGACATAATTGATGATGATGATGACATGGTCAATTGTTTCAACATCATTTCTGAATCAGATGTTGATCATTTGGATGAAGATCAAGAAGATATAGAAGAAGAATGATACATATGTTGTGTTCGAGTATGAGTTGATATGTTATAACTTTATATTTTAATATGTATGAATTATTGTCTTTAAATAATTTACTTATGTGGGTTTATTACATGTTTTTTATTATGTCAAACCAACAAATAATGGCCATACTAGTGTACATGCTAAACTAAAATTATGTTTTTTTACAAACACATGAAAATTTCGTTTACCTTAATTAATTTTTTGTTTGTTTGTATTCTATTTCATAGATTGGGTATTGGGGAAATGAGATTGATGTGAGGGGGATGGGAGGGGCCATATGAGCTTCCACCTTCACGTGGTTGGCCCTGTTCAGTAGAGAATAAATTATTCTTGAAACCAAGAGAAGCTCATTCATCTTTATTTGTATAATCATAAATTTCATCATTGTTCTTAGATTATTGTAGCACCGAAATTTTTTAAATTGTTAGAAAACATTAGGTCACTTATGACATTATATTACCCTGCACCATTATCTTTATAAGCCAAGAGTGACCTATGAATGGGGCCAACGTTGAATTTTTTTCAAATTGTTATTGTATGCATTAAAAATTGACATGGACAGACTCCTCGCATGCCTTAACGACATAGGAGCCGGGTTTCCAGACTCAAATATTACTCACAAACCCAGTATTATAAATAGATCTTTAGCTCATCCTTTAGTTGCATCATTAATTATTCCTAATATCCGATTAGTGAGACATTAAAAATGTCTAATTAATAATGAAATTAAACAGATATGGATATGATAGGGAAACCTCAAAACCCTTAACCCATTTAACCCTATAAACCCTAAAACTCTAACCCCTTAAACCCTAATTCCCAACCCATAACAAATTTAACCCCCTAAACCCCTAAACCCTTAACCCATTTAACCCCCTAAACCCTAACCCCATTAACACCTAACCCTTGACCCCTAAAATCCTTAACTGTTAAATCCCCTAACCCCCTAAACCTCTAAACCCATAACCCATTTAACCCCCTAAACCCTAAACATCTAAACCTTTAACCCCTAACCCCTTAAACCCTAATTCCCAACCCCTAACCAATTTAACCCACTAAACCCCTAAAACCCTAACCCATTTAACCCCATTTAACCCATAACCCCTAAACCCTAAAATCCTTAACTTCTAAATCCCTAACCCCCTAAACCTTTAAACCGGCCCTAAACCATTTATCCCCCTAAATCCTAAACATCTAACCCCTTAAACCCTAATTCCCAACCCCTAACCGATTTAACTCCATAAACCCCTAAACCTCTAACCCCTTAACCCTTAACCCCTTAAACCCTAATTCCCAACCCCTAACCCATTTAACCCCTTAAACCCCTAACCCATTTAACCCCCTAAACCCTAAAACTCTAAACTCTTAACCCTTAACCCCTTAAACACTAATTCCCAACCCCTAACCCATTTATCCCCCTAAACCTCTAAACCCCTAAACCATTTAACCCCTAAACCCTAAACCTCTAAACTATTAACCCCTAACCCCTAAAACCTTAACCCCTAACCCATTTAACCCCATAAAATCCTAACCCATTTAACCCCCTAAAACCTAAACCTCTAAACCCTAAATCTCTAAACCCTTAACCCCTAACCCCTTAAACCCTAATTCACGACCCCTAACCCATTTAATCCCCTAAATTGCTAAAGACCTAACCCATTTCACCCCCTAAACCCTGAAATACTTAACTTATAAATCCCATAACCCCCTAAACCTCTAAGCCCCTAACCCATTTAACCCCCTATACCCCTAACCCATTTAACCCCCTAAACCCTAACCCTATAAACCCCTAACCCATTTAACCCCTAAACCCTACACCTATAAACCCTTAACCCCTAACCCCTAAACCCCCTATAACCCTAACCCATTTAACCCCCTAAACCCCTAACCCATTTAACCCCCTGAACCCTAAACCTCTAAACCCTTAACCCCTAACCCCTTAAACCCTAATTCCCGACCCCTAACCCATTTAACCCCCTAAAACCATAACCCATTTAACCCCCTAAACCCTAACCCCATTAACCCCCTAAACCATTCTAATGGGTGCCCTCTACATGCTTGCTTGCTACCCTCATATGTTCATCCCATGTGCTATACATTACCCTTGTCTCCATATTAGACTTGTTTAATCATCTTGTGTGAGCCCCTTGATCCTTCACATGCCATAAAAAGGAAAACACATTTCTAAGGATTGTGTTTGTTATCATTCCATCATATGGTTACTGATCTCATTTACCTAATATGATTATTCTAAGTGTCTTTCATACTAGGCCAAGTTTGTAAATTCAAATCAAATTGTGTGTTGCGTTAATAGAGAATATGAATATATACAAGGAGATGGAGACTACTGGGTTTCATCTCCCAATGTCTCTTCGTCTTCTAACTTCCTTTATTTTTTTCTATTTGCAATATTTGCATAATTTTTCCTAATACCAAAGATTAGGTGTCAACATTTCCCCCTTTTAATATAAAGGGATGTTGGTGATTCAAAGCATCATTATGAATCTTTCAAACTTTTCCCTTCTAAGTGCTTTGGTGAAGATGTCTGAAATCTGCTCATTTGTGGAAAAATGTCTTAGGTGGACTATTTTGGCATCAACAAGATGTTGAATTATATGATATTTTGTATTGATGTGTTTCGTTTGAACATGGAACTTTGGGTTATTGGAAATTTTTTTTGCATAAGTGTTGTCAATCAAAAGAGGAGTTGAATGTACTTGTTTCTCCTGCAAATATTCCATAATTTTCCTAAGCAACACAATTTTATTTGTTGCTTTAGTTGCTGCCATATATTCTTCCTCAGTTGTGGAATCTACTAGAACTAACTGTTTGTGTGACCTCCAGGAGACAACTCTTGATCCAAGACTCATAACATAACCTGAAGTATATACTCTAGTTTCTTGATCTCCATCAAAGGTTGAAATATAGTATCCAATTAAGTTGAAGTCACCCACCTGTGTATACTTGAGTCCAAAGTCTCGAGTTCCCTTAAAGTACTTTAGAACTATTTTTGTAGCAGACTAATGACCCTCACAAGCGTTTGCATAAAATTGGAGAGGATTACAACAACAAACCTAGATTTTTGCTGGTCAAGTGAGCCATCTGTTTTATACTTTTTCGTTAATACCCACTTGCAACCTATTTATTTGGTTCCCAATTGAGGATCAACCATCTTCAATGTCCCATTATTTATCAATGCATCATATTCTTCCTGCATCATTTCTTTCCATTCATTATGAGAAGCGACTTCTTTGAAGTAACTTGGTTCAAAATATGTAGAAAAAAGTAGTTCATAATCATAAGAAAAATCCATATCAACAGGTGAATCAGGATCGTCTCCATCACCTCCATTCTTTCTAGTTGAGCTTCTTATTCTTTTCTTTCCATCCTCATCAGGAAAAACACTTTCAAGTGTCTTTGTCAACGATTCTAGAGCACCTTTTTGAGATGGCCCAAGCTGCTTAGTTGATTGAGATGGGGCCGAATCAATATTTAACCTCCTAATTTTGTCAATCAAATCACTCAAAGTGTCATCTTGATCAGTCGTTGGAGCTTCATGTGGGGGAGAGAGTGCTTTAGAAGGAGATTCCACATATTGATCCAATATAGAGACTATGGAACAAGAACAAGGGTTCTCACTTGAAAATCACTCCCAATGCTTTATATCTATGGAAACAATACTATGTTGGAGTTTTGTGAGTTATTATTCTAAAATGTGGTATATTTAATATTAAACTATAGAGGTGAGAAAACCTATTCAGAAACATTGGAGATAGTATATGGCAAGAAATTCTTTACTATTTAACCAACAAACTACATTAAGGGATATGAGTTATCTCTCACATAGCAGGAAGGCTTAACTACAATAAGACAATTTAGTATAAGGATGATAGATAGACATATCAATGTCAAACCATATTTAAGTCAGAACATCTTTCAAGTCCCAAGTTTTAGGTTGGTTCGTAATTAATCAGTTCCTTGTTGTTAATGTAATTCATAAAATATTAAAATAGAGTTAACGAGGGGTTTTCTTACATTTCAAACAAAGGAAATAATGAAACATGTATTTTACAGTTGTAGAGTTCATTGAGTGTTGTAGGCATAGATCACTTTAGAATAAGAAAACTTCATGCTTGGTCGGCTCAGCTAGAGCATAACGATTTCAAGGGTTTTCTTACAGTTCAAACACATGAAACAATCAAACATGTATTTTATAGTAGTAGCATGTTGAGTGTTGTAGGTATGGACCACTTTAGAATAAGAAAACTTCATGGTTGGTCAACTCAGCTATAATACGACAATTTCAGGAGATTGATGGATTTTCAAACAACATGGAAAGGAAATATAAAGCACTATTTTTCTCACAGGTATCACTTTTCTATGGAGAAGGTAATGTATCGAAGACTTTAATGTTGCATCAACCAACCTTTTCCCTATAGAGTTGATAGAGTCTAAAGTTGATCTAGCTGCAAAAGTTGCAACCAAAATGAGTTTGTATAGAAATAATATGGATTCTATGGAGTTTGGTACCAAGGTGGATATGTTTGCCATGCTTACATATCTCAGGAAAGATAGAAAATTTCAATATCCCCTTGCTAATTAACGATTTCGTCAATGTCATTATATTGTTCTTTATTACAAGAAAGGGCTTACAATTATCATAATTATCAGAGTTGATCATTTTATTTTGAACCCACCAGTTCAAAAAAAAATTCCATTTTGGAAAAAAAATGTCCTGAATAAGCTCTCTGAACCCGTTGGTTATATAAAACCTCTCACTTGTGTGCCAATTTTTCCACCAATAATGGGTCTAGACCCTGAACCCTAGCCTTACTCTATTTAAAGGCACCATCCATCCCTCTTCCTGATCTGCCTCTCTTTTATAATTAATCATTTATTAACATATGAAGAATTTGGAGTTGTAGCAAAGAACACTGATTTTGAGAAATGTTGGCCCTGATTAGTGCTGATTTTGGTGGATAAATTTATCTACTTAAAAAATGTACAATTTTTCTACAACCTTGGAGGAGATTTGACAGTGGATTCTTGTTCCCATTTAAAGTTATCTAAGAAAATTTCCATCCCTCATCTCTTAGACTATATATTTGTAAGGTTATTTGTAACCACCCATGGCATCTCAAAACATATGTAGATATTTTTGTAATCACAGTCGTCGAGCAAGAACATGGATATTGACATAGTAAGGGTATAATCATATATAAAATGTAAATAAAAACTAAGTTATACTATGTGGTCAATGAAAATATTTATTTCAGTTATTTGAAGTGTGTTGATATATGTACCTTAGGAATTACATATATTAATGCCAGACATCTTTAATTTCAATAATGGGAATTCATCATTCTCTCTCGATTTATAGAACGTGTAAATGACTTGACCACAACACATATATATGAACCTTTAGAAATGTATTATGATACCTTGAAGTTCATTTCATTTATGGTTACAAACTATGAAACAACCACCCTCATCATCATAGTTTATCATTCATCACTTCAACAACAATAATTATTTTGTCTGGGTCAAATGTAAACCTTAAACATTACTTCAATCATTCTCAACAACGTAGCATCAAATTTCCTTTGTTCTTAAAATCCCCCTCTCATAATGAAAACGATGGGAAATCATAATGAAAGTGATGATAATCTGGGTGATTATATTTTTGTTTGGATTCTCGCCATCATACCTGAAGATCACTACCCATTATCCTTTTGAAAAAGAGGGGGAGAAGGCATTCGAGGGGAGGGGGACCTGGAATGGAAATGAAGGGCCGTATCACTTTGAATAAGAGGGGGAGAAGGAATTCGAGGGGAGGGGGCCTTGGAACGTAGACGATGGGGTACTCGACTGGAAAATATGAAACAAGGAGGACCTGGGGTGAGAATTCAAGAGAGGGATACTTTCCAGAATTATAGCACATGGGAGAAGGGCCACACCTAGAATATTTGAGGAGACTATAAATGTGGCAGATTGAAAACAACTGCCAAGGATGGAGAAGGGCCAGATCGCAGAAAAATCGAGGAGATGGGTAAAGGGCCTTACTAACTGGAGTTGAATGGCAACATTAAAAAAGGGAAGTAGGTGAGGACGAGGGGGGGAGGGAAGATAAGGAAGCAACAAGAAGAGAATGATTAGGAATACAGAGAGGGTTTGAATAGCTTTTAACAACTGACATATGGATCTGGAACACTAGTTGCGCAAGAATAGGTTTTGGCTTCGATGAAAAGGTATCGAAAAGGATATAACAGAATCAATATCATCACAAGTTAGTACCATAAAAATTTAGATGATCCTTTTTGCCTCAATAAACCCTTACAGTCTTCGTTGATGTGTTTGATAATGAATGGTAGGATTTAACATCGTCGAGTCCTTTTGCTATGAGAAATGTTTGTTGACTATGTGTCTACAGTCGTTGCATGTGCCTACAATTATTGTATGTGTTTGCATTTATAATTTTTACTATGAATTTTTGTAGATGGTTAGCCCATAATACCCCTTCTGTTTGAAACTGCGTTAGCATGTTAAATCTAGGGTCACATTTGTAGTTTTAAGGCAGAGGAAGAAATCAATATGGACCCATTTCGGTCCAAGTTCACTGACCCTTTTGTTAACTTCATCACTATGTCTATGGGAATCCTCATTGATAAGACTGTAAGAACTATGTGATGAAATCACTTTACAGTGATTGGTTGGAAGAAGTTAATGAAGTAAGCTCAGGGTGGGGACAAGTCTCTGGAATCCCGAAACAGAGTTAGAGTGGACAGACATGTCTTTGGAATCTTGGATGCTTAAAGGGTGGAGGCATTAATCTATGGAGCCCCTTTTTGGTCAAAGGATGGATACATTGACCTCTGGAGTCCTTGGTTGTACATTGGGTGGATATATACATCCCTATAATCCCTTATAAAAAAAGGAACTATTGTGCACAAAAATATACCAACGAAACTGTCATTAGTCTCAACAGATTCATCTGTGACAAAATTCCTAAGATACTGTTAAGGATCCTAGGATTCTTAACAAAATCTTAGCATATCATATGATTTGTTCTTTGTTGCAATCTAATCATTGAAGAAATTTTTCATTAGGCCATCCTAGATAGATTTCAAAAATAATAGGTTTGACATTCTTCAGGAACACATTCCAACATTTAGGAAAAACAACGTTTCACCTTCTCAATAAAATAATAAAATTACAACTCCAGTAAGATAACGTCCTTCCACATTGTAGTCCAGCTGGGGATTAATAGTTGTTAGTTTCATAGAGAGGAACTGCAATATAACACAATAGCCAAAAATGAAAAATGAATGTACAAATAAATGTACTCTAGACTCCACAATGTATGCTGACCATTTGTTAAGTACACTACATTTTCACACCTCCACTCGACATTGTAGTTATTATACATAATTAATTATCTCATCAAGCATAACTGCTTTCCTAGTTACCTGCAAGAATAATAATTTATCAAGATTAGTTTGTTGAGGCACAACATAACTTATTTCATTCTCTAGTCTCCGCCAAGTAGAAGTACCTTATTACAGCCAGGGACAAGGTCTTGCAAAATTTTTATCCATTCGCTCATCTTTTCTCATCTAGCCTGTAATTTAAGAAACTGAATTTTCTATTTTCTTTCAAATAATTTCAAATGATATCTTGATTGAAAAGGTTAATCTTCTATAAAAAAAATGTAGATCAAATACTTCATTAAAAATATGGAACCATACCCTCTTTGCCAGGCTATGCCTATCAATTTCTTGGACTCTTCTTTCTCTCACATGAATGTAATCTTGCTTGACTGGTACAGAAGAATGTTTCACATTATCAACTCTTTTTTTGAGACAAATTTCAGTACTATTACATTATTCAAGATTATCCTTTAAATCATCCTAGTCTTTTGTACGCTCGCCAACTTTGTAGTGCTTTCCATTCCTCGCAGTCTCATATGTTTCCTTGGTTTGTTAAGGGACAAGGTCGACAACATTAGGATATTTTTGCAATAAATAAGGGTATTTCTAGGACACAATCAGGTGGAGCAAGAGTACAACACTATGGCTGAGTTTGAAACTGTAGATTGAACATACATTTAGTGTAATTGCAATAGAAATTTTCATCAATAAATGTAAATCAATGGCTAACAAATACTAGAAATTAATAAATAGAGAAGACATGGCAAAAAGCAACAATACCTACAAAATTATTACATTGAGACACAAATAATAAGGAACTATTGTGCACAAACAGAGACCAACGAAACTATCATCTTTCCCAATTGCTATTTGTTGATGAAATCTTATGCATGGGACTAGCTAATCTCTCTAAATGGACATGATAAGCTCCCTGAATGGATTTCTTTCCACCTTGTCATTATTAAATTTTGGACAAAAAAAAATTCATGCATACGAATCAAAAGTTTGATTTTTGAACGCTTCTACCTCGTGCTGAATGGGTTACACATTATGAGAATAACACACAAATTTAAGTGGTTGTTTAGATCATGGCATAATAATTGAATTCCCCACAAGACCGGATCACCAAATTTCACATATTGACTTGGCATACCAAAATGACCTTTTGTAGGCACTTGCATGGTTCACAATGATTCAGACAGTTTATTACTCTTGCAGCCTGCTGGTGTTACGCTGCTTGTTGCATGATTTGCAGAAGTACCCTTGTTGCTTAAGTACTAACCTATGCTTCTATTAAATTTACTACACAATCATACATGTCATAGGTGAGCTTACCTTACCTTGATAGGTATTAGAGATCCAATTGGAATGAACATAAATAATAGCACTCACATAGTGAAGGTTATTTCTAGTTTGAGAGGGAATTTGGACTACTCATTTAGATATTTTGCTACAGGAAATCAAGATACTACTTGCAGAATTTGGGACACTCGAACTTAAAAATTTTCTGTAGCAGTCCTGGGGTGCAGTGTGTTTATTGATACTTCATCATATGGTTGTATTGGATGCTAAGACCAATTATGATCAATTTCAAGAGATCGACCCTTTAGGTGAAAGTGCTGGCATATTATTAAATCCAGACATAGAGGCACCTTTTATTAAAACAACTGACTGAATATATGGGGGCTTGCTAGAGAAAAATTGATGCCATGACTTATAAATTTTTAAGTTCCTTGATATAGGAGTTGAATTATGGGAGGTTCCAAGGGGTTTGGAGTAGATTCCTCTATCGCTGAATGAAATTACTTGAAGGCATTTTGGTGGTTAGTTAAAACTATAGGATTTGCTATACATATATATTGTTCAAAAAAAAAAAGGAGAGATGCATATACATTATAGTAATAATGTGGGAGGGTTGTTACATTCTTTGTCAGGAATTAAGGGTAGATTTTGCATTTTCAAATATAATTTCACTGTTAGAGTGTATAATAATGTGAGAGGGTTGTTACATTCTTCGTTGGGAATTAGTGGTAGATTTTGCATTTGCGGATATAATTTCACCATTAGAGGCATTCTAATGGCTCCCAAAAATAAGAGCCACTACATGGAACCATTACCAAATGGTTGAGTTACAGATAGTATTGAACCATGAGAAGATGGAATTATGTGGGTTGAATTAGACTCCAAACACATTTTGTCCCGCCAGTGAAACTTGACTAGTTACTTGGAAGAAACCATCCAGTCAACCCACCCATGAATATATATATATATATATATATATATATATATATATAATTCATGTAATTTATTAGTGTCTTGGAGTTATATTTATCATTTATTTTCCCAAACTGGCTAAAATCATCTGTAATCTCTTATTAGCTATTAAACTCTATTTTATGCACCTCAGCATCTATTAGAAAATTATTTTATTTGGTTGGTTCCAAAATCCTTTTGGACATCTTGGTTTAAGGTGCCTTAGTGCTCACTAGATATATCTGTTGAAGATGTGGAGGAATCAATACATGCCTACGAGCCATCAAACTCTTAATTTGTGCCTCTCCTTCCATCTGAAGTGAAAGGGAAGAAGCTTATGATAGATGAAAAATACTAGATGAAGGGCCAATCCATGGTGTGTCTCTGCATCTCAGAGGGATGGCTTGATACTATTGTTTGAGGGTGTAGGGATACATTCTGGAAGGGTGATCTCTATCCTAGGATCTATGTTGGAAGCTCTGTAAGGGTCTTGTTGGGGAGGGGGGTTGCAGGAGACCCCTCTACTAGAATGGTGCTACTAAATGTTGTCCTACTGGTGTTCCTGTTAGCTGGTAGGACTAAAAAAAAATGTAATAATTTAAGTGTTTCTTGGAACTGGGTGGGGGGTGGGGGTGGGGAAGGTGATGATTGTCTTAATCATGGAAGTATGGAGTCATCAAGTTGTGGCATGAATAAGGAGAGAATATTGGCTTTTGTAAAGGCCCTTAGGATATACCTTATAAATTGAAAGTATGCAGTCTGTAGCTGACATGACTTTAAAGTGAAAAATAAACTAATTTGTGCATTTACTATTTATTGTGCTAACCTTATCTCTTAAAAGTGGCTTTAATTAATAGATAGTGTAAGCTTGGATCTCATGGGGCTAATGTTACCTTTCAAAATTAAGGGCACTAGTATATTTTTGAGTTAAGTTTTATTATGCTTGTTGTGACTTGATTCTGACAATGTTTGTAATTTGATTTCTTACTATCGTTTGTAGTTTATTGCAACTTGGGGATTTCACAACAACATTGACTTTCATTCTTTGTCATACACACAACATGTTGAAGACATTAGACAAGTAAGACAGATGATATAAGAACTACATTCTTGATTTTTTCTAAACTTGTGCTATTACTTGTAGCTATTATGATGGAATCCCCAGGCCTCATCAATACTGTAAATGATAAGTTGGTATCTTAGTGGGGAGCTATGTCTTCCCTGTGATTTGAATATGAATATCCATATTAACTAAAGTATAAATCTGTATTAATGTTGGTGTTATTGTGTGTTTTGAATTTATTTAGTTGGGTCTATAATTATGACGAGAATATTTAATATGTGTTACAGAATTAGGTGAGCTTGATATAATATGTAGTAATATGTGAATTGGGTCTTGCAGTCTCTTCCCACCAGTAAAAATTGTCCCTTCAAGCAAACAATGCCTTGGAACCAATAGTAAAAGGGCCTACCTTACCTTGCTCTGTTTGTTTAAAATTATACCTCAACAAATTATGTGTATCTTCCATAAGTTATGGTGGACTCTTACTTACAGTTATCCACTGGTTGAAGGAGTTGATGAGGTTCAAAATATTATTCTATTATTTTCTGGATCACCAAATTAGACACATCCCCTTTCTTTGAGGCTTTTAGATATAAATTTTTGGCGTAGATTCATTCCGAAGGAATTTTCTGAGACATAGACTTATGATGAGTACTTATCATAGGACTAGCCTTGCGACAAAGATGAAGGTGCAGAGTAATGACTATTGTTCCATAAAGATAACTGGAAAATGCTCTAAATTATCCATGCTATCAAAAATCCATGCATTAGGAGACAATATTTATATCCATTAGATTGAAGTAAGAAGGATTTATGCAATCCTGTGCATCTCGATTTTTGATAGCAAGTAGAAGAGACACTCTTAAATAATTACATGCATTACAAAATAACTTTTGCTGCTATATGAACGAGTCCCAAATGTATTGGATGCCACTAGGTGTTTTTCAATGTCAAAGTAGAGAGAGAGCTTTGATCTTCCTTATGAACGCTTGATGAGATTAAATGGAGTAGGTTTGTTATTCCCTATAGTTGCTTGGATGCTTTATACTTCCTAGCTGGGTAAACGATCCTTACAGAGAAATTTCTCATAACCTTGGAACTTGTAGGCAATATCTTTTAGGTTTCAATGTAGGGCAACTTCTGGGCATAAGTTGAGCATGCTCCAACACCAATCAAAGTTGTTAACTTATTCACAGATATGATCTTCCAAGCACTAGCACCACCTTCCTATTTTGATCCACAAAGCTATGCAACATCAATTTTCCATCCTAAAATTACCTTAACCAATAATGAAATGTGCCCTTCAAATAGTCAATAAAATGCTTTGCAGTAGTTGAGTGAATTTTCCTTGAACTGGCTCAATTTATTTATTACAAATAAAAAAGAAAATATGAGGTTGTTTATTCACCAAATACCAGAGGTAACCTCTCTTTCTGAGAATATTCATCCTATGAATCCGACATTGTACTTCTATCTTCTCTTGTTAGCTACATCTTCTACAACCACCTAGGTTCAATCATTGTTTCCTGTCATTCCCTTTCAGATCTTGTGGTTTTCATGACGAGGATGACTCACTTGAAAAGAAGTATTTGGAGCTCTAACTTTCTCCCGTGTCTTGTGCTATGTGTGGGTGTGCCATGCATGTTATGTGTTTGCATTGGAACTTTTCTAATATGAATCGGATTTCCCTCAAATATGTGGAGAACCATTTCGAACAACAATTGTCTCTCCCTCCTCAAAAGTTTGTGAAAAGTATGTCGTAAGACAAACACTCACCCAAGACTCAAATAAACCTTGCAAGTGAAGTGAAAACTTTGTCAAATTCAGGCTCAACTTTCCTATCTCAGATTCAAACTCATAAAATTTTTTTCCTACATAAAATTTCATGTATTTTAAGTTATTTTATATCTTTCAGGTCTTCATTTTTTCCAAATTAAAATTGTTTGCGATACTAATATTTAGTATCCATGAACTCTATGCACGACATAAAAAAAAAAGATGGAGAGACTTCCCCATGTGGCCTATTCTTAGAACATGGAAATTTGGGAACACAATTGCAAGTGAGTTATGACTAAACATCTCTTTCAAGAATGTACACACAAGGCCACCATTTTTAAATTTAACTTGCACATTTAGTATAAAGTTTGAATTATGTTTGAATATTGTTATTAATTTTTCTAATAAAAGATAGAAATCTGCCAATTATGTATTCTTTGCCTATATTCTAATTTTATTTTTCCATTTTTTCTTTGGAGTATTCATTCACCTCCTTTTTTGCATAAGATGATAGGATGCAACTGAAGTCACATTCTCCACTTGATCATAATGACAAGAGGGAGGGAGAATTAGCTTTATGAGAATTTATTTTTATGTGTGCATTTATTATTTTAATCACGGTATCTAGTGTTTTGAAGTTAGATTCATATGTAATTATGTTCATAATGTGAATAGTTCTTCTAAGGTTTAGTCTTGATTGTAAATATATTCTAGAAGCATATTCCTTCCTTTTACCTTGTATTGAACATTAATTGAAGTCCATATTCTTAGAGAACATATAAATACAAAAATGAATTCGGAATCCTCAGTTAAAATTTCATTCCTTTTAGTATATTCTAATTGATAGTGATTCTCTTTATGGCTGATCAGACACATATTGATCTATGGGAATGATTTGGTTTATACATGTGTTTTTTCGAATTGATGGGGAGATTCAAGCTTGCTTGCATAATCCAATGATTATTTGCATGCAATCTAAAATTTCTCATGTGTTGTCGATGTTATCTATGATTTATTGTTTGCAACACATTTTTTCTACCAATATTACAACTTATTTGTCAAAATTCATTACATATGTTTTTGTAATTTACTGAACGTGTTGTATGTGTCATGCAATAAAAGAGGTTGTTTTTTGTTTGTTGTTGCGGTTTACTGATAACATTCCCATGGATATGGTTGTTGTGCCATTCTTCTTATTATCCCTCAATTTTTCTTTAGAAATAAAATGCAAGTTTATTCTTGTTAGGTTCTCAGTCTCAACCTTCCAAATTCTGGATCAAAGTATGCTTGGATAAACAACTCAAAATTTAAGGTGTCTAGTTAAAATTAATGGTTATTTTTTATTATATGTGTGCATGGTGCCATGGTCACAGATTTTTAATTTCCTTGTTTGCGCTTCTCCCTGCAGCCTCATATATAAAGTAGGGTGGATAAGAATAATATATTTCAAACAATGATTTGAAGTATTATTATTATTATTATTTTAATTAATTAATTAATTTATTTATTTCTGATTTTTGTAGTCATATGAAATCAAACCCAAATCAGCTACAACAGTAGGGAAGGTTTACTCAACATCTCATCTGCAAGCTCTCTCCACGAAAAGAATGACTAATAAATGAGGCAAGGGAGGCTTCTAAAGATGTAATATAAGGTTGGATTTTTTATTTTTATTTTTTATATTTTATATAATTCATTTATTTTAAAGTGGGTCTACATCAAGAAATAATTTTTAGAACCTTATTTTCCATCGTGAGATTTTACCTGAGATACCCCAATGCCACCTTGCTGAAGCACCACTTTTCTACCCTAAGAAACAAAGATTAGCAAGTTCATTGGTCCCTGTACACTAAAAAAGAGAAATGCATAGATCTCTTTTTTCCTTACTGCAAGGAGCAATGATTTCTTAATGCATTCAACAGAAATGACTTGGTCAAGCTTTTAGATTTTTTCATTATTTAGGGGATTGGTTTGAAAAGTTTTGAATTACCTCATCTAATGGCCTAGGAACTTACACTAGATTTTAAATTCACTAAGACATAAGGTTCTGGATTCATCCTCTCCTCTCCTCATCAAGTCTATGTAGTGAATTCATTCCTAAGGGAGAGAGATAGAGGGATATGTAACTACATGTTGCTTAAAAATATTAGAGAGATCTTTCCTGCTGCCATGAGTTTTCCTATAGCAGAAAGAAAGCTCTCTCTAAGATTTTTCAGCACTATGTAGTTACATATATGTCTTTGGAGTGGCTTCATTATATAGATTTGGTGTGGAGAGGATGAATCTAAACCATTAGGTCTTGGTAAATTCAGAGTCAAGTATGTGTTACCAAGCCATTAGATGAGGAAATTCAAACCTTTTCAAAATGATCCTCTTGAAAATGAGAAAATCTAGAAGCTTGACCAAGTCATCACTTTCTGCTAAAGGGCATTAAGTAATCATCACTCCTTGTCAGTGTACATGGAGTGATGAACCTGCTAATCTTTGTTTCCAAGTGCAGAAAAATGGTGCTTCATCAAGGTGTCTCTAAGGTAGACACTTAGGATGGAAAATAAGATTATAACATTGAATTGACAGAGTCATTATGTGACTGGAAGGACTGAGTCAACTAAGACCAGGAGATTTGTTGGAATGTCTTCTATCAAGTCATTAAACAAATTCAATTTCTTTTTTCACCAAGCTAAGTCAAAATCAGCTAATTCTGAGTGAACTGGCCGAGTTTGACTACACTGCTCTATAGCAAGAAAAGTAATCTTCCATTTGTGAGATGAAAATGTCACCATTCCAATTATATTTTTGTTCTTCAAAAATATAAATTCAACATGAAGTTCACAATATGGCCATGCTCATAGGAAGGGCCAGAAATATCTAATGAAAATTAACTTAGAGGCTGTCGCTATCATGAAAATTCAATAATTGACCCTAACACATTTGGGGGGTGGGAGGGGGGCACGGAGGGGAAAGGAAAAACTCTGAGACTCCTAATGTGTTTATATGGGATTCCATTTTCCAACAATGGTGGGATAAAATAATTTTTCTGATCACGTTTCCTGATATTTATCAGATAAAATTTGAAGAATTACAGTAAGTTGTAAAACATATAGGCAGACTTCAATGAAAACCCCAAAATTTAGAAATTGTTGAATTCTTTAAGCAATTATATAAACTCTGAAAGAAAGGGTCATACCAACTATACATTTTATGTACACTTAAAAATCAGATCTGTTCCATGAAAAAGTAATTTTCACATATCCTAAAAATTTGTCACTTTGCAATAACTTCAAACAATATTGGCTCCCCATCATGCCCCATTAATTTCTTTCAATCCATTGCATTAAAGCATCTGCAAAATTATCGTTGGCCTTAAAAATTAGTAGAGTTACATCACTAGACTTCATCACCTTTTAATATAGTATAATTTTTCCTTGATATGCTTCTCTAAGAAAGGAATTCAGGATTCTTTCTCAAAGAAATTGCATTTTGATTGTCGCAAAAAATAGGCATGGTCCCCTATTCAAACCCAATATCTCTGCATAATTTCTTCAATCAAATGAATCCCTTGGGTTTCTAAGGAACTGCAATGTTCTTTGCCTCAATAATTTATTGGGAAACCACTCATTTCCTCTTACTCCAACTCACAACTCCTTCAAAACATGGTAAATACATAAGCACCAGTAGAATTTCCATTGTTCATATCATTTTCCCATTCAGCATCAACAAACACATGCAGCTGAAGGTTTTTACCTCCTTATTCCTCATATAAAATAACATAATCATTAGTGCCCATATGTACCTAAAGATCTCCTTGACACCTATCCAATGATATCTAGTCTTGTATATGTTATTAAAAATATAAGGCTACCAACCACACTACGTATGAAATTATTGTCGTCTGTGAGTGGAAAAACATGATCCCACTTGAGTTCGAGTGAAAATTGGTTTATAATTATCCATCGTAGGACCTAAAATTCTCAAGCATGTTTTGAAAATATTTTCTCTTTTTGCTAAACAATTTCCGATTTTTGTGGCCTTTCTTCATCTGAATTCCCAAGAAATAGTGCAACTCACCTAAGTTCTTCATGTCAAAATTACATGACAATTGGAACTTGGTTTCCTTGATTAGTTTTTTTAATTATGACTAATCAAACATGTTTCCATCAACATATAAGCTCAGAATAATGAAGTGATTATATTGTCACTTGAAGAAAACACACTAATTTTCATCACTCCTTATGCAAACTTGTCCAACAACATATTTGTTAACCCACTAGTACCACTGTCTTGGCACTGCTTCACTCCATATACTGATCTCTTCAATTGAAACACCATGAATTCTCTCCATTCTATCATAAATCCTTTCCTTTTGGTTGCTTCATGAAGATTTCTTCTTTGAGCTCACCATTTAAAAAAGTGGTCTTCACATATGTTTTCTTCACTTCCAAATCATAGGCAATTTCTAGCACTAACATTAACCTAATGCAGGCCATTTTGGCCATCAAATAAAAAGCCTCATCATAATCAACACCCTCAACTTAAGAGTACCCCTTTGTTACTAATGAGGTTTATATTATTTCATTGGACCATTTGTCTTATACTTCTCCTTAAACACTCAGTTGCATCTATTGCCTTCCTTCCTTCAGGAAACTCCTGCAAATGCTAGGTTTAGTTATGTTCCATGGACTTTTATTATTCATCCATGAATTTCTTCCAATAAGAAGCTTCATCTCCACTGAGAGCCTCTTTGACATTTTTTGGTTGATCACCCATAGAAAATAAATAAATAAAACTAAAATTAGATGGCTCGTAGCCATATCTCTTAGGCCCTATTCACCTACGAAGGTTCCTAAAACTATGCCCCCAATTTGGTGGACCATGCTCAGCATGCACATTTTGAATTGTCATTGATGATTGATTTTCCTATTGTTGGAATTCAAAAGGAAGATAAATGTCATATTTTTCCTCCAGTATTTCCACATTCGAAATATTTTGCAGTGATTCATCTATGCCCATCTGGAATCACCACATGTTGTAATTTTGTTTTGTATTGGATTCTTTATGTTGATCTCCATGAGATTTCTCCTCCTCGAAAATCACGTCCTAGTTGTGAGCATGGTCGCAGGTATGTTGATGTTCAGACGAAAACCACAACTTGTATGCCTTGTTTTGCTAGGGTTTACCTTTCTATTAACGGTGGTAGATTCATACTCCTTCTGAATAGCCAATAAAAGGTCAAGGAATTTGACCAATATGTTTTCAAGTTTTGTCTTATCCACCTTAGCCACATACATGCATGTTTCACACTTCAGAAACCTAAGATGTGCAAGAGAGGGATTCTTTCCACTTCAACTTCCTCTAGTGTCATGTCACCCAAAATTGAACTTGGTGACATATTAATCAAATAATTAGTTTCCACAATTTCTTCAACTCAAAATCCATTGCTTAAGCTAGGTTATCAAGTTTTGTCTTATCCACCTTAGCCACATACATGCATGTTTCACACTTCAGAAACCTAAGATTTGCAAGAGAGCGCTTCTTTCCACTTTAACTTCTTCTAGTGTCATGTCACCAAAAATTGAAGCTGGTGACATATTAATCAATAATTAGTTGTAGAAATTGCTTCAGATCAAAATCCTTTACTTAAGCTAGCATTCTCTCTCATGCTTCATGAATTTTTTATCAAGGTCTAATTTGGTCTCTTAGCATGACCATCTTGCTCGAGACCATGTAATTAGTTTTAGAAACTGCTTCAGCTCAAAATAATTTTCTTAAGCTAGCATTCTCTCTCACTTTATGCATTTTTTATCAAGGTCTGATTTAGCCTCTTAGCATGGCCATATTATGACTCAAATGATATTTCATTAACCCCATTCTGTAAAAACCCCAGCACCGCCATTGACATGGTGCATAATTTCCTTTTCCCGATCACACTTCATTGCATTAGAAATCCTTGTTGGGCATCTTCCCAAATCAACTGATGACCTTCCATACTAAAACTGAACTTCCATAGATGAACATGTCCACTTCAAACCCCAGGGAAGAAAACTTCATCCAATTCTTGCGCACAAAAGGCCAATTGGAAACAAGTACTAAAAATGTACAGTTTCTCCCTAATATCACTACTGAATACATAAGTCCTAATCCATTCACAAGATTTATCCTTTGCTTCTGGTATATGACCACTAAGCTAAGCTTTGGATGAACTATATGCAATCTTTAATAACAAGAAAAAGTGTGTTACATGAACTTTCATCGCCATTAAAGCATCAAGATATATTTTTTGAAGTACTAAGGCCCCAGTATGCTTTCCTCCTTTCGATGACTTGCAATTTTGATCGCTGGACATATGTATGGTAAAGACTAAGCCTCGAGCCAATTTTTTTTTGTATTTAAATAAAAAACCTTATATAAATGGCTACCATAAAAATGTTTGCTACCACCGATATTACCAGATTATTTAGCTTCCAATAGTATAGGTTTATCTAGATGACTTTCAACATGGAAAGTGGATCTTGTGTGTGCAAGAAAATACCTATATTGTACCTTTTTTTTCATTCACTATATCAAGGGACATAGAAGGATCTAAATTGCTGGCTTGAACTGTTTCCCCATTTAATTGCACAATTGGTAATTCCAAAAAGTTGTTATTCCCAAGCGTGGGAGTTAATTTTCTGTCCATGTCACCCCCATCAAAGGATGCATCTTGGGAATTTTCCAATGGTTCTACCTTGACTCTTTTCATTCAATTATCATCAATATATTTAACAAAACTTGATTTATCCCATCTCTAATATATCTATGGGAAAGGAGGTGAAGAAGGTACTTCTGGAACTCTGATTCCATGATTCTCGCACCAAATGGAAATCATGCCTTTGAAAAATAGTTGGTAGTTACACCTAAATATGATAACTTTTTCTGAGTTTTTAGGCATGTATCATGACCTTCACTAAACCAATTCTCTATGAAGAATCATTCATATATTTTTCCAGAGGAAATAATCACAGGGTCAGACATTAATTTCAAGGAAATTGGACATCTGAATTCTTCAGGAATTCCTGGCAGCATGCCTATTGAATTTCTAGAAGTTTTCTTGGTATCCAAGTCCAATGAATGAAGTTTGGATTCTTGTTGATCACTCTTTCTTCCATTCATGTTAGCTTCCTGTACATCATTTCTCCTTGATGGAGAACATGTATCTAAGCTTAGAGGATCAAGATTATCCAAATATGCATTTCTAAATATCTTGATACATTTTTTGAGCAAATGCAGGAGATAAAAAATAATAAGTACCTTCCTTTTGTCTTCCTCGCAACAAGATTTATCAACCTACTTCTTTAGACCCCATTTTTTTTAATCAATACATCTCTTGAAGATACTATGCTTAACCTCATAGCTACATGATGAAAAGTTTCTAGTTTTGATATGTCATTTAAACCACTGGGATCCTTGTTTTTCCTCAGCAATGTAATAACACTATCACCAATTTCTTTTTTTGAAGGCTCAAGCTCAAATTTTGTTTTGTCTAGCTCCTTGAAAATTTTAGCAATCTGCCATGCTAAGGATTCTGGCACAAGAACTTCAGGACGTTGTAAACTATGAAATAAGTCGTCCTTGACCCTTTCAAATTTTATCAATAGTGTATCCCCTTTAATTTCCAAGTAGAGTTTGCTGCAGTGTGCACAGTTTCTAAGGAGAGATTTGGCATTTTCAAGTGCTAAACGAAAGGTGCATAACCCCTGAGTACCGTACTTATGCCTTGGATGTGCTGCTTCCATTGCAGGAACTATTTTCATCATTTTAATCACAAGCCTAGAAAGTTTCCTGCACCTTTCTCCATGTAGCTTAGCATTATTAATAGCTGACAAGAATTTCTCTACAACAACATCCATAGTCCCCATCCAATTTAAAGGTAGTGCTAAACTAAATTACTTCAACATTCCAACTTTAGGACCACATTAGTATGGGGTCGATTCTTAAAAGCAATTTTGTATTAGCACAAAACCATTGTCTTTTGGTATTTTTCATGTTAGAAGACCTGCCACTAACATGTATTGACTAAAGAGTATCTATTCCATAAAAATGACCCGAGTCTTTCACTTAGCCTCATCCACGATGACCAAATTAACATAAGGTTTGTTTTCACAGTCCCTGACCAAAGTCTCACTTTTTTTCAGAAGGCAACCGACAATTTAACGACTCAGAATATTGTTTTGAAATTTTTTTTTGGCTTGAGGGGTCCTAGCCCAGGTTCTGAGGTTAATATTTGCCAACAAACCCCTATAATACTAGCCCTTACGGCAATGAACTACTTTCATAGGCCAAGGTCTCACCTGAAGTAGTATGGGAGGGTGCTGGAACCAGGTTTCCGCACCCTAGGAGAGAGTAGGTAATTAAGGTAGATCGGTGTTGTAACTAGCAGGTTCGCACAAATAGAGTCTATTTGCAGGCTACTAACAATACACTCAGCAAGTAATCATAACAGAGCTACTAGCATTAACAGACATTATCAATACATTCACATCCACATGCGTATCAACAATTACCATTACAGAACATTATAGTCGTAGCTAATTCTAGATTACAGATATATTTGCAGCTTAAATAAATAACACAGATGCACTTCGGTAATGAGCACAATTAGTCCAGATATCATAAAGATATTTCAAATATATTCCACATTCATTAGTATCAAAAAACCCAATTACAACCCAAAACGCAGCCCACGCACACAACCTAGCGGGGTTTGCACACAACAGGACTAAGGATCTCCGCACACACATCCAGTAGGAGTCCTTACCCAAAACAACCCAAACAAATCTTAACAATTCACACAAAGAATCAATCTTATGTCTTACTTGCCTACTAGACCCAACTATTTATCTATTTATAACGTCGTAGCCTTTTCTATCCGAGTTTGTGGACCCTAGATCTACTCTTTAACCCATTACAAAACATTAGGGGCTTTGACCTGCCCCAAAATCCCTATGCAAGACTGACTATTACAAAATTATATCAAAATGCAGCGTAGGGAACCCCGTTCCAACAGGCCCCCAACACAATCTTGTGACTCGTCTCGAGTCACAACGACCTTGGGATTTTCATATTCACCTGAAGATGCTTGATCGCATCAACTAGAGGGGGCAGTAATCCTTATCTCTACGTAGCAGCGTTCTGTGTAATATCCCCCAACTTCTACGAAGTTAGGCCTTCTGTAGCAGAAGTGACACTTTCCAAGGTCTGGTTCAGTTTCTTAACTGCGACATCCACTTCGTGAGAGAGTTGGAGGGCTTCATTGGCCCATGGCTTAAGGTGGTCACTGAGAACCTTATTTTTGTGGCAGAGCTCTTCGAGATCATCTCTAAGTGCGTGGATGGTATGCAGTCGTGCCAGGCATTGAGCGGGTACCAGTGTGGGCATTGTAGCTTCCATCTGCTTGAACTCTTCTTCCTTCTGGCACAACTCTTGGGTGATTTCACGTAGGAGAAGATCACGATGCACCTTAGACCATAGCTACATAGTTGTCTCCAACAATTCTGTGCCCTGAGTGATCTTAGTTGTAATGGAATTGGTGGCCTCTATGACCAGCGCGGCTTTCTAAGCTCGTACCTCAGGTGGAGTCTCTGGCTGCAATTTGGCCTGCAAGGCTGAAATCTGTTGCTCCATCTCTATCTTGATAGTCTGAATCTCGGTCCTAGATTCCTTTAGGGCAGAAAAAAGCTCTTCAATCTTGGCCTGGGAGTAGCAGAGGTCGGGATATCCTTATTTACATCTGTGCATAGCCTACTGATTAGGCGTTCCAACTCGATCTGTTGCATGGTGGCAAGGGTGCATGTAGCCTGCGCCTGGGACACCTCAGCGGTTTTTTTCCCTGATCATCTTCTCCGTCGTACTGAGCTGCTGATGCACCTAGTGGTCTCGGTGCTTCCAAACCCACGATCTACCCCTATGGTCCCAACACACCTCCCCAGGCTTCCAAACTTGTAATCGACCCCAGTGCTCCCAACACACCTCCCCAGGGTTCCAAACCTGCGAGTGACCCCTGCGCATATAACATGCTTGCTTGCGTTTTTCTTTCGGCCTGTGCATATGCCACCCGATACAGCTACGTCGGCCATATAGTCATTTGGTCCGGTATGGTTTGAGTTGGCTACCGTTAACATACCCTAGGATAGTGTCACCATGGAGTGTGGCTAACTGGACAGCTCCTTCGTTATTATTTTTTTTCCTTTACCGTATAGGGACCTGCTTCGCAAACTGGCTATCATATAGCAGGACCAATTCTCCCTCCGAAAAGATCTTTTTCTGAATATGTCGATCATGCCATGCTTTTTCCCACACCTTTTGAACTTGCTGAAGGAAGTTAGCAATGAATCGGTCTTCCTCTAAGGCAACAAGCTGTGCTAAATGCTCCTCCATGATATCAGGCTCTACCATGTTGGTAAAGGCTGCAATGCGCAGGCTAGGAACAATATACTCCATGGGCTTAATAGCCTCCTTTCCATAAACCATCCAGAATGGTGTTTTCCAAGTCAATTTCTTGCAGGTGGTTCGATAGGCCCAAAGGACCGATGGGATACACACATCCCAATCACTGCGCTCGACATTGGAGATCTTGGTCAACGCTTGTTCCCGAATTTTATTAAAAGCTTCCATAGTTTCGTTCACCTACAGGTGATATGGCGTACTTTTGGTGTGGTGGATCCAAAATTCTTCAATCAAGGCCTGGATTGTATCATTAAGAAAATGCATACCTCTATCGCTCATCACGATCTTGGGACATCCAAACCTGGTTAAGATATGTTCAAAAATAAAGTGCGTAGCGGTATCTGCAGTGCAATCCTTTACAACTTGCGCTTCGGCCCATATGGTTACATAGTCAGTTGCAGTGATGATGTAGCAGGCGCCTGTCTTCTTCCATGGTGGGTTGATGGCCCAATGAAGTCTATAGCCCATTTATCAAACACTTGCAGGGCCATCTGCAGCTGCAAGGGCATTTTGTCTCTGCGCGATGGTCTTCCTGTCCTTTGGCATGTATCACAGGATTTGCAATAGTCATGAAAGTCACTATGCAGTGTGGGCCACCATAGTCCAGCTCTCAAGATCTGCTGCGTCGTTGCTTTTCTTGCGTAATGGCCTCTTGCCACGCCCCCGTGGGCTTCTGCTAAGATGGCTGGTCTTTCGTTCCCCAAAACGTATATTTGCAACACCTCATCATCTCCTAACTTATACAAATGGCCTGCTATGATGGTAAAGTCCGTTGCACAGGTTACAAGCTCTTTCTTCTGTTGTAATGAATATTCTGTAGGTGCCATCCCCGTAGTTAAGAATTGAATGATGTAGGCGAAGTGTGCATCAACCACCTTAATAGAAAAAAGCTACGCATCGGGCAATCCTTCTTCTCGGTTAGTCGATTATTCCCCACTCTTGATTCGGGACAAGTGGTCTGGCCCAGCATTTAGTTTCCCCGGCTTCACGATGATCTCAAAGTCATATTCTTGAAATAGCAGCAACCACTGGAAAATATTCCCCCCCAACACAGGCTTATTCACTAGGTACTTCAAATTTGAGTGATCTGTGAACATCTTGAAGTGCCCTCTTAACAGATAATGCTGGTATTTCTGCAGGGCATATATCATGGCCAACCCCTCGTGATCCGTAGTGGAGTAGTTGTGCTCCACACTAGAGAGTTTTCTACTAGAAAATGCAACTGGATGGTCGATGTTCCCTTCCGCAGGCTACATAAGGACAGCTCTTATGGCGATCCCTAAAGCATCTACATGAGCATGGAAAACCCTTGCCCAGTCAGGAAATATGAGGATAGGTGCAGAGACCATCTTCTCCTTGAGTAACTAAAAGCTGTTCTCGCACTCCTCATCCCAAAAAAATGAAATTTCCTTCTTTAGTAACTTCTCCATGGGTGTTTTGATCAATGTGTACCCTTGAACAAACATCCTGTAGTAGCCTGTATGTACAAGGATAGAGTGCAACTATTTCTCAGCTGTAGGGACTTCTAGGTTGATGATAACCACTACCTTGGCAGGGTCAACCATCAGCCCCTGCCGACAGACTATATGGCCTAGAAATATCCTGAAGGGTACACAAAATATGCACTTCTTAATATTCATGGAAATATGGTGTTTCCTATAGGCATCCAAAATCATGCACAGGTTCGAGACATGCTTCTTTACCAACCCAAATACTTTCCAATTGTCAAAATATATCTCCAAGAACTTGTGAATGAACTCCTTGAATACTGCGACCACCACCCGTGAAAATATGGCAAGGGCATTCTTGAGCCCATATGGCATGACAATGTACTGGAAACATCCCCATTCAGTGGTGAACGTAGTTTTGCTGCGATCTTCAGGTGTGATTCTAATCTGATGGTATCCCAAGAACCCGTTAGTGAACGTGTATGCTTCTTGCCCTCCCACACTATCAATAATTTCGTTAGAAAATGGCGTAGGGAATGGATCATGTACACAGGAATCATTCAATTTGTCCAAGTCGACACAGATCCATATTTATCCTTTAGTCTTTTTCTCTTGAACCACCATAGGGCTTACCCAATCTGACTTTTCGACCGGTTCAATGATACATGCGGCTAGCATTTTGTCAATTTCTTCCTTAAATTTCTACTTATACTAGGGGTTCAATCGATAAGGTCTCTTCTTAACAGGGCGTGCATCTAGTTATAGTGTAATGTGCATGACCCCTAGGTCCCCTGTAATAGCCTTGAGTTCTGAGAATTTCGTAGGAAATAGGTTCTGGTATTCTATGAGAAGCTTTGCAACTTTCCCTACAGTATCATCATCCCAATAATCCCTAATTTTAGTTAGCTTAGGTTGTTATTCAGTTCCAATGTTGACTTCACTGTCCCTAAGTCTGGCCTACGTACCCCATATACCAGCCCAGGGCCCTGGACTGGTATATTGGGTGCCTGTCTAAAATATTTCAAGTCAGTTAATAGCTACGAGTAGGAATTAGGCTTCTGGAACTGTTTTTTTAAAGCCTTCTTACTCTCTTGAATAGACGGGTCCGCATGCTAGCCTACGTACCCCATATACCAGTCCAGGGCCCTTCCTTCAAAGGCGAGGGATAACTTCGCTCTCTTTATAGCATCGCTAGCCACATTCTGTGCAGTCCATACTGATTCTTCTACAAACCAAAATCAGTCCATATCTTCGTCTCCTACACCCTTGAAGGTGGGTAGCTTCATGTGCATGGCCATATCTTCTTCTAGTGGTGGCAGAGGTGTAGGGGATTTCTTTCCCTTATGCTGACTCGAAGGTGGTGTATCTAGAGGACTATTTCTTGCGTGTGCAACCAACTCTCTTAATGGACTATAGATTGATCTATCCCCTTCTTGATTGGTTCGGTAGTACTTACCACTTCATGTTGTACTTTCACTCTAATCAGAGGTCATTCATTTGGTGTGGCTGCACAAAACTCGTTTTTCACACAGTAATATTTTAATTAGCAATGGCAATGTTCGCAAGAACTTACCTTGGAAACCTTTGAAGAACCTTCGCTCTACCTCATAATAGGATACGAACTGATCGATAACGAATTCCGTTACAAATCCTCCTAGCACGCTATCCACCCATTGATCTACTGTACGGGTGATTTTGTTATCAGTCTTCTCTAATTTTTGAATCAATTCCGGTGTCCACTACGTAACCTGAACGTCCTTCCAACACGTCTGAAATTCTACGAGCCTTGCTAACCACTCCTGAAGCTCGTGCGCAAAATTTATAAATATAGTTTCATAGACTTCAGTGAAGATGTACTTATTCTTCCACTTCTCGGCTATCAGCTTCGTGCTGCGATTATATTTTACAGAAAATTCTTGAATCTGTCTCTCAAACTAGTCTTCAAGCTCCAATTTCTCAGGTCTCCAATGGCCTCATGGCATTACCTGATCTCTCTCTCTCAAAATTCTCCCGGTCCTGGAAACATAACCATTTTTTGGCTTGAGGGGTTTTGACCCAGGTTCTGAGGTTAAGGTTTACCAAAAAACCCCTATACTACTGGCCCTTATAGCAATAACATGCTTTCATAGGCTAAGGTCTCACCCGAAATAGTATGGGAGGGTGATGGAACCAGGTTTCCGCACACTGGGAAAGAGTAGGTAATTAAGGCAGATTGGTGTTGCACTAGTAGGTTCGCACAGATCGAGTCTATTCACAGGCTTCAAACAATACAATCAACAAGTAATTATAATAGAGCTACTAGCATTAACAGATCTGATCAATACCTTAGTATCCACGGGCGCATCAGCAATTACCATTACAGAACATCATAATCGCAGCTAATTCCAAATTACAGACACATTTGCAGCTTAAATAAATAACACAGATGCACTTCGATAATGAACACGATTAGTCTAGATATCATAAAGATGATTCAAATATATTCCACATTTATTAGTATCCAAAAACCCAATTAAAACCCAAAACATAGCTCGCGCACACAGCCTAGCGGGCTCCGCACACAGCAGGACTAAGGATCTTCGCGCACACAGCTTACATGAGTCCTTACCCAAAACAACCCAGATAGATCTTAACAATTCACACATAGCATCAATATTACTTCTTACTTACCTACTAGAACCAACTATCTATCTATTTATAACATCGTTTCCTTTGCTATCCGATGGTTCGCAAACCATGGTTTGTGGACCCTAGAGCTACCCTTTAACAAATTACAAAACATTAGGGGCTTTGGCTTGCCCCAAAACCCCTATTCAAGACTGAGTATTACAAAATTATATCAAAATGCAGCGTAGGGAACCCCGTTCCAACACTTTTCATTATTTTTTAAAGGAGTTTGTTTTTTCGAGCTGGACAAATAAGCTACAACAATATATAACAACATCTTGAGAATTTCCATTTCTTCCACAGAGAAGAGAGATGGCAACCAAGATTTCAGGGTCTCTTTGTGCAATTTTAGTGGGCTATTTGATTAAACACATTCTTCTCTTCACTAAAATCTCTATTAATCTTTGTTGTTAAGCCATCTATGATATATGATAACTGAACAAAAACAAATTCATCCCATTCACCCTCTCCTTTTACCTTGTTGTTTGATGTGAGAAAACCTTTCTCGCATTTTCCAGAACAAGAAAATTCCTATCATTACATGTTATATAGTGCTTCGTACTTCTGCAATTTCCCTGATGCATATCATTTTAGGTCTCCAAAGTTGGATTTTCTTCATATTTTTCATAGTTGTCATCAAATGGAGAGGTAAGAATTTCATCATTACAAAATATAAAGGTAGAAATAAGTCCTCATCAAAAGGTTGATCTAGTATCCTCCCTTTAGTAATTTCTTGATTATCCTACTCATAAACAACCCTGTCATTCTCTGCCTTGGGGTTGGATTGATCACACATCACATTAGCTATGTTGACATTGAGTTGTGGGAAAATAAAATGGCTCACAACCGAATCTGAGAAATGTTATTTAATGTCATTTGTATGCTCATATTCATCATATATAGGAATAGATTCAAAACACACAACATATGATATTCCTTTGATTTGTGCAAATAATGAATCTAGATGAAGTTTGTATCAGGGCTATTGTGTTATTCTTCTTTTGGATCTGTAGTAGGCTAGTAGCCTCTTAGATGATGCTAACAGTGCTATGTTCCTCAAATTTTGAGCTCAACACTTTATTCATATCAATATCAACATCATCACAATATAGATATTCACCCTCTAAGTTGTCATCCTTATCTAGATGATCATCATGTTGAAGGAGATTAGGAATATATTCTTCTTACAATACCTTTTCATCTTCATCCATTCCTGTTCTTAGCACCACAGGGTCTTCTTCCTCCACAAAAGATCCATCATTATCTACATGGATGCCATCATTTCCTACAAAAAGACAAAGGTGGCCTTCCTAGTGCAATGCTGCCAACAAGTGTTTGTCATTATCATCAAAGTTATGAAATCTTGGCTGACAATGTTTGAGGAAGCTTTCAACTAGATTTACGAGAGAATGTATGCTCTTAGGGTTGCAAGAATGTCTAAGCTAGCCATTACGCTATTATCCCAAAGAAAGTATAAATAATATTATCATGAAATCTTCATGTCTTTCTTCCAATTCAGAGATATACCTCATAAATGCCAGGACATGGGGAACATCATTAAAAGAGTTCCCTCCAAACTCCGAAAGATCCTTTCAATAGTTAGGATGGTGCCTATTTAGGTGTCCTGTGATATTTTCAATATCCAAAGTTTGAGATCCTTGATGATTTATTATTTCTCTTATTTTCCATTATATCATCTGTATCATTGAGGAGTGAGCAAGAGTGCAGAGAAGTGGTATTATCAAATTTGCAGAGTTGATATTTTTTTTAATAAACATTTTAGATGTATTTTTCACGTTGTTAATGCTTAGATATCCCTGTGGTTATCAATTTCAATGTTTTATGTTGAGCATGTGAAATTATGTTTCTCCTCTTATTATTTACTTCTCATTATTATTTTCATATTCATCTACAAGAATAGAACTTAATAAGTTTACGTAGCAGATTTCCACTCTCTTTTCTCCTTTAGTCCCATACATCAAGGCACTATTCCACATAGGTGATAGGAGAGTTTTTACCACTTTATCAAATCTTTTATCATTTCCTTGTTTAGTATAATGAATTCATATCTTTAATATACCATTGGAAATTTAAACTTCCTTGTGACATATTTAATTGAGAACTCAGTTCATCGGATTTACGATAGTGTTTTGTCTGCGACCTAGCTTGACAATTTTAGTTTCCTAATTAGAAACATCAATGAATTATTTCATTAATATAAGGTCTAATTTATGAACAACAATGTGTATATAAGAGTTAGACCCCTAAACACCCCCCTCTCCCCCTGCCCCCTACGCTGGAAAATGACCAGCCCATAGTGAGATTAAACAACCAAGGTGACATCCTGAGTAGTTTTCCTAATGTTACGTTAAGTTTCTTTATTAATTTTTATACAAAACACTTGGTCAATTTCAAGTTATAATAGAGGTATATCTCATATCGGCAATAAAAAAATGACTTGGAGAGTTTTCATTATGATTCTGGTCTATTTTGTTAGTTGTTCTATAAATTTTATCTAAGAAACTAAGGCAGTTTATAGCAAATTTGAGAAAAACTGAAAATTTTGAAAATATTGTTGAAGATCATAAAGTTTTATTGCAAATTTGGGTTTCCAAATTCTCCTAGGAATTCAAAGTTCAAGCCTTAAATCATCCAGGGAGACTCCCCTCAAATTGATATCACCAATTCTTAAGTCATAGGAAGCTTCATCAGTTAGAGGGACTTAGTTCCCAATAGCTATCCAGTTTCAGCTATGCCTAGTAATGGATTGAGATTAGATTCTAATCAGTACCAAGGAGTCTAGATAAAGGTAATTATTTTGCACATGGAATCCGTTTAAGGAAGTCTTAGTATCCTAGACATTTGACCAAGTCACTTAATGCTTCAAAAACATAACTCTAAGGACGTTAAAAAAACAAAGCAGCTTATTTTGATTTTGATATTAGGATTAACTCTCTTGTGGATGTGAGGAGCTTTATTTCAACGTGTTCTTTGTTCACATTTTATAAGTTACAGTTTACTAGCAACAAATATTTTACAAATCTTTTTGGGCTTCATTTTACCAAAATGAAGAAATTCAGGTTTGTTAATAAGAAATTGTTTTATTCAGTTTCCAAGGATATTGGATTATCCATATACAGAATGGAATGATAAGAAGCATAGTTCATACTTGGACTCAATTGAGGCATATTTTGTCAAGAAAATGTATGACAAGGAGTATTGTGCCCTTGATTTGTGCGGCAAGGCTCCTAAAGAGCCAGAAAATCTCGATCCAGATAGCGTTGAATCAAGGCTTAATTTTCCTTCTCCTTTCAATGAGGTAATTTTATCTTCCATGATAACTATGTTTGATTTGGTTTAGAATTAATATACATGCTCTAGACGACTAATTAATTTATTTAATGGTATTTTCTATTTGGACCTATTTGAATTTATAATTTTTTTGAAGTAAAGCATGTGATACTCACCTTTATAGTGATTCTTCTTTCTTCAGTTCAAGGTTTGGCAAAAGGGCTGTTGGCAGAAGCTGCCCCAATTTGATAAGGTTCAAAAATGAGTTGTTGCAACAGTTCTAGGATGCCCTTGGGTACAACACTTTAGATAACTGATCTCTTCCAATAAACAAACAATGCCATTTAGTTCTGTCAATGAATCTGGGAGCAGTGGTGCACAAAAGGGAGCAGTCATGTTAAAAAATCCAGTTAATACTAGTACAACCTTAGAGAAAGCTCCAAATGTAGGTCAAAGGACTTGTGCCTAGCATCACAGGCTGCAGAGCAACTATATTAGTTTTCCTAGTCGTTGTGGAAAAAGGGAGGTGAGTGTTGTTTATAGTAAGAAGTTCAATGTTTCTGCCACTACAATCATAGGTGCAACTGAATGAATGTCATGTTGATTATCTTTTTCATTATGTAAATGTTGATGGTGGTTGTAGCTCCCCCAGAGACCAGGTATTCTTTTAACCGCCAATTAAGTAAATTTGTAACATATCATATTGTCCATGTTTTTAGTATTTTATTTTACTTATCATATCATATTTTCCTCTTGCATCATGAGCAATGACAACTAGCTACATATGTGGACAAACACCCTCCTATACTTATTTATTCTTTTAAAGTAAAATAAACATATTTACTAAAGATTGTAATTTGCGCCATATTGATTTAGATGATATCGCTAACGCAGAAACCGAATAGTACTTATTAAGGCATCCCCTTGGATGTGGTTTTCAACAAAATTAATGAACTATTTTTTAATTTATACATACGTTTAGTGTTGTTTTCATGTAAAATTTGCAGTGTCAAGCAATGCTACCCGTAATTTATTCAAGGTCACGTGCAATCTTTAAACTAAACATAATTCACACAAATGGCTATTAAAAGGTAGTTTTGTTAAATGAACATGCCCTTGATCTTATAAAAGGTACCAAATTCTCACCGAAGACACCTCTGTAGGGGCAGAAGTAAGCCTGGGATGATCATCCACTTTAGGAAGGAGCTCAAATTTCGGTTCTGGCATGATGCCAATAGTTGATAAATGAGAAACAAAGATCGATGACCTCCCAAGCGAGCTAGGCTAGCATGCAAGACAGCTGAGACAGTTGTCTTGCATCCTAGCTCACTTGGGAGGTCGTACATCTTCCTTTCTCCTTTATCAACTATTACTATCATGCCATAAGCCAAATGTTAGTTCCTTCTTAAAGTGGATGATCATCTCAGGGTTACTTCTACCCCACAAAAAAAATTCTAGGAGTCGTGTCGCAATTTCGACGGTTGTTTCCGTCGCTGGTATGACCCAAATGTTGCAAGGCTAAGACTAGTGTCAGATTAGTGACGGATAAGGTGGAACTACCAACAGTTGTTTCCGTTGCTGGTATGGTCGAACCATTGCAAATGTTATGCCCAGTGTTGGAACAATGACGACTGTGGTGGCACTTCTGACGGTTGTTTTCGTCGCTTGTATGGACGATCTGTTGCAACAATGTTAGGCCAAGTGTCGGATTAGCGATGAATGTGGTGTCACTTCCGACGGTTGTTTCTATCGCTGGTATGGCTCAACTGTCGCAACAATTTTATGCCAAGTGTTAGAATAGAAACGACTGTGGTGTCACTTCCAATGGTTGTTTCTGTCACTGATATGGCCCAACCGTCGCAACAATGTTATTCCAGTTGTCGGAATAGCAAAGACTGTTGTGGAACTTTCGACAGTTGTTTCCATCGTTGGAAAACTAATAGAGCCGGACTTGTGACGACATGTCATAAGTATTGCGACACATTCTAGGAAGGCATCGGTGTCGTAATACCGATGTCTCCACATGATGTCTGAATAGTGACAATAAACAACACGATTCAAATATTGACTAAATGAAGACATGTGTCGTGTCTAGTGTTGCTCTACCGATAATTATTAGAAGTGTCGCATATGTGACAGTAGAATAAGCGACGTTTTTCCCAACCTTAAGGTGTCGCTCTTGGGACGCCTACGTGTCACAATAGAGACATTTTGGCCATCGAAAATTTGGCCAAATATGCTAGTACTTCAATGTCGTCTCCATCTTAATGACCCACACATTATAATCTTTCTCTATAAACAATGAGAACTGATACTAGAAATTTGAGAAAACCATATTTCTTAAAAAAAAATACTCTTCAAATAATAAAACTCTCTTTTACTAGAAAATATTATAATCCCTTTTCAATAAACCCAAACCTTAAAAAAAAAACCAACTTTTTAATATACCTTGTTATTTTTTTTATATAAAAAATATATTTTTAAAAAAATATTTCTATAAATAAATTCCTTATTTTAGTTAATTCTCTGATTTTAGATAAATGTCCATACTGAAGTTAATTAGCTATTTTAACCCTTGTTTGTATAATATGACATACTTGAGATCGGAGCCACAGTCGTGTACATAAGCCAATGCTGCGATCATTAGTGCTTTCACATCTTTTATTCTTTGCTGCGTTGCTTTTGGAAATCAGAACGATGTAATAATCCGCGAATTCCATGCAGTGTTTAGCAGTGGCTGAGACATTGGCATTATAGTATGGAAGCCGTGATTGGGCGTGAACAAAAACTCCAGCAAGATCGACCAGGGATCCAGGGAGCCCGTTATATGTAAGCTGTACATGATAATTTATTATATTTAACTTAACATGATTATGGTTAACTAAAATAAAAGAGCTTAATACTAAGCTAATGTGGGAATAGAATACAAGGATTGAACTAAATATAGTTCAAGATCCACTAATGAGAAATTAATATTCAAGAGATTTTTTTTTGTGTCAATTAAGAGGAAAATGTTGAAGAGAAGTTAAAAAAAGATTATAGGTTATCTCAGGATTATCATAACTTAGCTAGGCTGAGGAGAGGAGACCTACCTAGTCAATTTTTTGATTGGACATGCAACTAGATATTTAATCAATCATTAATGAGAGATCGTTTCTTTTAAAGTTCAACCCTTTTCTGTTTAAGAGGATGTTGATCCAAATTAAGTCTAATGCTAATTCCAGTAAGAAGAAGTCCTTCTAAAACAATGTTAAAACTATTTTTTTTTACTGAAGCTTGGTCATTTCAACAAAGGGTTTTTGGACTACGATACCTTTCTTTTTCTCACTCTTTTTTGTTGTCAATTGAGTTCTCTTAAATGGTAAACATCACATGAGACAAGTAATCAATTAATTCGTAGAAATGATGGTGTGGAGTTGTAGGCATCTCAGGTTTAAGAGTTGTGATTAAAGAAAAATGAATAGTGAAATGGCTCAGTTGGTCATGAGTGTACTAACTATTAAAATTGATCACATTTAATTTAAAATTTAGGAAAATAAATCTATACTAAGTTACTATTCGTTTATCTAAATTAATCCAATTAAATCTATCTATTTATAAACAACTATCCAATTAAATCTATCTATTTACAAACCGTCATTAAAATTTATGATGATTAATTTAAATATATACAAATCAAAATTATGAATTTTTTTTCACTATTCCCAACTAAGATTTTTAAAATTTTACATCGTAATTATATTTAAAAAAAAAAAAAAAACATTCAATAAAGTTTAAAAAGAACATTATATAAAACTTCATATTCCAAGTTTGATATTGGTTAAATTAAGAAAATATTTATTATTTTTCTTCCTTATTTATAATATATACATAATTTTTAAATTTGCATATTTTATTTAAGTTTTAAAATTGCTGAATCGATTCGCTAAAGAATAGTGGAAATCTGGTTGATCTATTCATGCGAGCGTCACTAATTTGACAAGACATTTGACTACCTTAAGAAAGTTATAGTTAGCCTTGTAGTTTATTTGGGGTTGATTGAATTTCTTCACATTAACATTTAAATACTGCATAAAAATAGCAGTGCATTAGCATTAAAGCTAAAAGTATTTTGAAGAATTCATAACTTAAACAAATAGGATAATGCAATACGACCTATACTTGTTTGATGGTAAGCTATTACATACCTACATAGTAAGATTCAAATGGCACACAAATAAAGATTATTAGGAATATTAATAAAAGTAAAAAAAATATTTTAAATTAGAGATATAAGTAAATATAAAATATTATGTGAATGGTAGTTTTAAATTTTGGTTTAGCATAAAAAATATTTGATTGATAATAGTGTTTATGGGAGATCATTAACGGAGCATTTATTATTGCATATAATTAAATTTAGGCATTAATTATAGTGTGGGGTTATGTATAGGTTTTAGATTTTGTTGTTTCATATCAAATGATTTATATATGAGCTCACATCATAGTTAATGATTTGTGATGGATTTTTACTGATCACTGGGTCTAAGCACCTTAGTATCCAACAATTTATACATGAACCATGTCATAGTTAATGCTGTGTAGTGGATTCTTATTGATCACTCGGTTTAAACATCTTATTATCCAACAAGCTATATATGATCCCACTTAGTAGTTAATGCTCTGCAATGGAATATTTTTTATCACTAGACCTAAGCACCTTGGTGGGTGTAGAAATTAAATGGTGGATCTATATATCAACATTAACTGTTGCAATTATTTAATTTTGTTATAACTCACAAGGCATCCTTTATTGTGGCATAAGGGTCCACCCCCTCCATGCAACTATTTGGTTATTAAATTTTATGGAGGTTTACATACCTTTTTGCCTCTAGATTTGAACTTGTGATGTTAGGGTCCAACCCTAACGCCTTTATTTATGTAATAAGCCCAAGGGGCTTAGTCAGAGTCATAGTTAGTTAGCTAAGTAAATAAATCCCATAAGCGGTTATCCGCATTATAATAATTGTAAGTGGTTGACCCGCTTTATAGAAAATGGACCACAATTAGTTATAAATAGACCATAGTTAATAGATAAAATGGTTAACTTGTATTATGCAAGGGACAACTAGTAGTTAGGGCTTTGGATGTCATAAATCTATAAATAGTCGTAAATAGCAAGGGAAGAATCATCGAGCCTTATTGTAATTGAGCTCTTCTATGTTGGAGGTTTCCCCCTCGAAGAGGTAAGTGAACATTGTATTTTTCTTCTGAATAATAAAAGATCTTTGCAGTTTGTCTCAATTCATGTGATACTTATGTGTTTCGACTATATTTTTCGTATTTTGGCATTCTAGTTTTCTCACAGGTCAAGTGCATAATAAGTGGTATCAGAGCACTTTCTAGGGCCAGTTGTACCTCCAATTTTCATGGATTTATTTTTTAGGCTAGAGAAATTTTCCAGCATCTTTAAACCAAGATATATGTCGTTGAGTGTATGAACCTACAGATTTGGGGAGGCATGCACACATGAAATACAAGAGGTGTTCACACTTGTTGGACTCCCTTCTAACCCTTATGGGTACCCCTTCAAGTAGTAATGAATTAGAAAAAACCACACATGGACTGCACTTCCACATACCCTTGGGTATATCAGAAGCCCCCCTAGGGTAACCTGAAACCTAACCTTAGATACGATGTCAACCATATTGTTGTTACAATACATTGAGAATAGCACTTAGAGAGATTACTTGCATGTACAATAGGGTAGTCGGATAGTATGACTAAGGGTATGGTCGATCCTCCTTAGTTAGTGCCCTAAAAGATTGGGTTGAGTACTATTATTGGACCCCTGTGTATATTGTGATTTGTAGCACCTGACACTCCTCTGAGACCATAGTTCCCTTTGCTATCTAAAGATCACTCCCTACCTTTTTTTTCAAATTAGATCCAACAATTGGGGTTCGGCTGTCGTTGTCCAAATCAGATCCAGTAGTTGGGTTTCTATCGCCGACGTATAGATCATATTTAGTAGTTGAGGTTTTTACAACATTGATATTGCTCCTTTTGCAGTGAGGGTTTTAACTACTAAAGTCCAGATCATATTGTCACAGAACATTTTGTAGTGTGAAGACTTTGGAGTTTCTACTACTATAGTCTAGCCTTGATTTTTGCAGGATATTTGGAATTATCAAGCAGTTTGGATGTCGATCACCACTATATTAATCATCTGGGAGTCAAAAAAAAATTTAGGCCATCACGGGATGCTTGCAAGAGACCTAGCCTAGAAGATTCAAGACGACGAGCTGATTGCAGTGGTAACATTCATCCATAAGCCCCCAATTTTTAGGCGGTTCCAAATTTTTCTTGACTTGACTTCAAGTGATCCACATCACTAGGCTCCTAAGCTTTCCCACTTTCCAACGATACCATTCTTAAGTAAGCTCAAAATTAATCCTGGGCTGCATGCAAGGTACTCGGTCTCAAGTTATCACTAAGGAGAAAGTTGATGCCCTCGAGAAAAAATTCCATGATTTATAGACATCCTTTGACAATAATGTTCAAGCTGAAGTATTGGAAGCCCTGCGCAAGAATCATGAACCCATAGGGGAATAATGTAGTTTTGATGCCCATGTAGAAGGAGAACCCATGAATCACCTACATTTCCATGGACGTCACCAATATTCGAGCCACGAGACACCCAAGTTGAACATGTACAAACTTGATGTCTCTAACCTGGTAGTATGGGTAGCCCAAATGGAACAATATTTTTACCTTAATCATATATGGGAGGATGAAAATAAACTACATGTGGGATTCCTTTACTTGGACCAAGAGAGATTCTAATCATTATAGTGGCATCATAAATGATATCCAGGGAGGCCAACTTGGAACATGTTCTCAAAAGCCATTTGTGACTACTTTGATCTGTAATCTCAATTCATGGGTCCTCTCACTAAGCTTCGGTAAATAGGTACTATATGGGACTACATTGCAACCTTTGAACAACTAGCCATTTGGATTGAAGGACTAGGAGAATCCTTTTACTTGGAATGTTTCATCAGTGGTCTAAAGGAAGCCATCCAAGCCCATGTCTAAATGCATCACACAACTACTTGGTTGGGCACATGTCGCAAGTCCTTAGATGTAGAAGTCACTTTAAATTCCCAATCCAATCTTCCAAATTTCGTCGTAAGGGCACGTCCCACCCCAGCTATGGGGCCCACCCAAACACTTAAGGTCCAAAAGGTGTCATTGGAATAAATGGACGAAAGAAGGAAACAGAGACTTTGATACTACTATGATGAAAAAAACTCCCGAAGGCATAAATGCAAGGAACCAAAATTCTTTCAAATTGATGCTATTGAAAACAACTTTCTCGATGAAGCTCCATCCATTGAAGTGCCTGAGGAGGAAGAGAGTGAACCCCAAACAAACCCAGAAAATGATCCTAAAACTATTCTAGATGAGTCGGTTATCTCACTAGATGCCTTGGCTGGCATTTCTTCTCCCCAGACTCTCAAAATGTGAGGTTTTATTAAACATCGACCAGTAGTGGCATTGATTGATAGTGGCAACACACATAATTTTTTTTATAAGAGAGTAGCGAAATAATTCCATTGTTTTTTTAGGGCAGTATATAATTTCCAAGTCCTTATCGCTGATGGGGGGACCATGGAATGTGAAGGTCGTTGTGAAAATATTAAGCTTCAAATACATGATTATCAACTCAAAACCCACATGTTTTCCTTTGAAATGGGTAGTTGTGATATTTCCCTTGGTGTTGAATGGATCCACACATTGGGCCCTATTACAATGGAATTTTAGGAGTTATATATGAGCTTTAAGTATAATGGCCACACATACACTATGGGGACTTGAGGTAGGTGCTCCTACTATCATCAGCTCGCATCGAATGGCGAAAATTTTAAAAAAGGG
The DNA here is from genome assembly GCA_034641835.2 of Pinus albicaulis. Classification (NCBI taxonomy): domain Eukaryota; kingdom Viridiplantae; phylum Streptophyta; class Pinopsida; order Pinales; family Pinaceae; genus Pinus; species Pinus albicaulis. The sequence continues at coordinate 77,992,584 of CM076574.1, read as the reverse complement.
CCATCATGGGATAATATCAAAATTTAATGCAATTCATGTCATTGAATCCACTCCTCCTCCCATTCATCCCAATATGCAACAGGTATTAGATCGCCACTAGTAGGTCTTCGACAAACCTAAGGAGCTCCCACCCTCTAGGGGTGAATATTGTCATAATTTCCCTTTGCTAATCAAGTGCTGAAAAATGGAAGTGCTCAAAATTTTTTGGACCCTTAACGACTTCAAATTTCTTGTCGCCAATGATCCGACACACTTTGTTTGATCGAAAAATGACTATGTATGCGAAAGTTAGAGCTTGTTGTCTATTTTCTCAAACAGGTAAAATATTGAAAAAAAAAGGGACAGGCCACTTCCCAGTCAGCAGTCTGTACTGTTGATGTGGAAACTGAGTGTGCAGTTGGTCAAATTTGTCAAAGGCTCCTCCGGGTGAATCGGGTGGTGAAAATTTTCATTTAGTGATTGGTTGCTGAGTTGGGTGATTTGTTGCATTTTTATTGATGGTTGGATTTATGAGCCAATGGGAAGAGGAAATGTGGTGTAGTCAAGGGTCGCCACGTGCCCCTCCCAAAGGCTGAATTAAACTATTTTCAAAGGTTGAAATGCATATTTGTATGGTGGAAAAATTATATGGTGGATAGGTAGAGGTCGGGGTCAACCCCATGACCTCCCCCAAACAAACACAACAACTTATCGTTATACCCACACCGAATTCCTTACCATACATCGCAATTAGTTTATATTTGAATTAATACAATGTTATATGCGGGGGTAAGGCGGGGGCCAACCCCCAGCCCATGTGATCTCGTGCCATTACCAGAGAGCGCTTCCACTTAACAACACCATTAGCGTGCATTAACTATCATTAATTACCAATTAGACTGTGCTTATCCATTAATTAACCTAAGCTTATCTTGGCGGCCAGTTTGGAAGAGTCCACCATTTTCGGCAGAACTCCAAATTTTTCATAGTTAAATGGAGTTATCTCCATTTTTGGAGGGGTTTCCTAGGCCAAAATTGAAGGAACCGTAACTTTTGCAAAATTTGACCATTTTTTGCTAAAAAATAGTCTATCCTAGCAGCTTTGGACATTCTGAGAAGTTTGGAGCATGTTTCAGGAGCAGTAGAGGATTGTAAACAACACACTTTCCATTTTGAGCTAATATAGAGGCCCAAGCCATAGAAGTTGGACCAAGGAGATGTAGCCCAGGAGGGGTGAACTCCTTCATCAAAACACTGTGTTAATGGATCATTTGATGGTTTTTTGTACATTTTATTTTTGTTATTCAAAAATTTGTTTTAATGTTAAATTTCTCATGAATTTAACATAAAACTTGAAACAATTACCTCGTTAACACTCACAAACACCTCAAGGAAACCTATGCACATGAAGCAAATTATCAACAATTGTTTATTTTTCTGAAGATGAAATTAGTACATCAAAACTAACATTCAGATTCAGATCAAGGTGGTATCAGAGAAAAGTTATTTGCTTGATATTTTTTTTAGTTTGATGTAAGTATGGTTTTAATGGTTGCAAATTTGTGATGCTTACAAGGTTAAATTTGAAGAGAGGAGAAGGGAAATTGTTGGTTGCTAGTCCTCAAGTTAGGACCAGAAGAGGGAGAGCCACAAGGCCACAATCTCCACCCAACATTTCACTTCCAGTTGTACTTGAAGCACCTCAAGTTATATCTCTAGCTGAGATTGAGGAGGTACAAGCAGTACCAAAAGCCGAGCTTGAATCCATAGCCATCATGTGAGGTGCAAGAGAGACTGAAGGTTTTTTAGAAGAGGAAGCATTCAAGAAGCGTTTCTATGACCTAAATAACATGGTTAGGGTCCTCTATGAAGAGAGGAACACTAGGATGGTTGGGTGGAATTCTAACTCTCCACATAGAGAGGGAACCTCAGAAGAAAAAAAGGATGAAGAGAAGGCTTCAAAGGGTAGTGGAGGAAGGCCTCCTCCATCTCCAACATCTTCATCTTCATCCTCATCATCACCATCAACATCATCTTCCACTTCTACAACACAAACAACCCATACTCACTCAAAAACCCCAAAAGGGAAAACTCTCTTACTCAAATTGGACTTGAAGTTTGAAATTGCCATGTACAATGGCGAGGTAAATGCAGAGAAGTTGGAAAATTGAATTTATCAGTTGGAGGTTTATTGCATAATTCAAATCCTACAAGACGATGAAACAAAGATCTAGTTGGCTTCATTGAGGCTAGAAGGAGCAGCACTAGTCTGGTGGGAAGAAAAACTTAAGAGGAAATGCAAATCCTTGGTAAGATATCCATTTCTTGGGTTGAGTTTATTTCTTCAATTAAGAGATAGTTTTATCCTTTAGCTTACATGAAAAAAGAAATTATGAGTTGGAAAAACTTTAGGCAACTCAAGGGTCAAACCATTCAAGATTATACCTAGGAGTTTAGAAAAAGGGCTTTGTTTTTAGGTGTAAACTTGAAATCCCAAGACACTATATTGAAATACATTGGTGCTTTACTTTCCTATTTAAAACACATTATCCTTATGTTCAATCCAAGCAACTTAGATGAGGTATGTGTGCAAGCAACACACCTTGAAGTAAGGGGAAAGAACATTCAGGAAGAGGGTAGTAAGAAGAAGCCATTCAATGGTAAGGAGAAAGAGAGGGGAGGAAAATGGAAGGGAAAGAAGAATGCAAGTGTTAAGAAAGTAGGGGAGAAAACCACATGCAAACATTGTTCCAAAGAGGGGCATGATGAAGCCCGTTGTTGGAAACTACATCCCAAACTAAGGCCTAAGAAACTTAACAATAAGGGGAAACAAAAGACGACTGCTACCACAGAACATGATATTGGATCCGATTTCAGTGATGTGACCAAGATTACAGCCATGGTCATAAAGGGAAAAGAAGCCATAGAAATTACTAGTTCACCAAATTGTCACAATAACACTCCAAATGAAGAAACAAGGATAGAGTTGTTCCATGTAAGGGTGATTTCAATCCATGCAAAGACTGATGTGTTATTTGATAGTGGGTCACAAGCGAACTTAATCTCAGAAGACTTGGTAAAAAATCTTAAAATTGAAATTTTACCTCATCATAAGCCATATCCTTTGGGTTGGATAGTCAAGAATTCAAATTTAAAGGTTAAAAGGAAATGTATATTCAGGTTTGCCACTACTGCAAATTTTATTTATGAAGTTGAGTTAGATGCGGTTCTGCTTGACATTTCAGGAATTATCTTGGGAAGCCCATATTTGTATGACATAAAAGTGGTATTTTATCGCCATGAGAAAAAATATCATTTGCTCAAGGATGGGGTGGAGTATACTATGAGAGCTCATCGCAAGAAGCTGAACATTTCTTTAGTTAATGCAGGGCAGATGAAGAGACTAGTAAATGCAAGTAAAAATTTATGCTTCTCATGATCAAGGAAAATAATGATATGGATTATGAATCTTTTGAAGCTTGTGATGAAAAATTAAAATCTGATTCGTTTGATGTGGTAAGTCATCATGGAGAGATGTTTTAGGAGACAAATGGGTTACCTCCCAAGAGGGGAATTCAACATGAGATACAATTGCAGCAAGATGTTCCACTTTCAAACATTGGCATGTATCGCATGTCAATAATGGAGAGCATGGAAATCAAGAAGAAAATTCAAGAATTTCTGAACAAAGTTATCATATGCCCATCTACTTCTCCATGTGGTTCACCAATTGTCTTGGTGCCAAAGAAGGATGGGACTTGGCGCATGTGTGTGGATTTCTGTGCACTAAACAAAATCACGGTAAAGAATTTTTATACACTCCCAATAATTCATAATTTTCTTGATCAATTAAGGTATTCAAAGTATTTCACTAATTTAGAATTACGAAGTGGTTATCATCAAGTTATAATAGTTGAAGAGGAAATTTGGAAAACCATATTTAAAACTAAACAAGGATTGTTTGAGTGCCTTATTATGCCTTTCAGTCTTACCAATGCTCCATCTACTTTCATGAGACTTAAAAATGATGTATTGAGGCCATTTATAGATGATTTTGTCATTGTTTACTTAGATTATATTTTTATATTCAGCAAATCAAGAGATGAACATGTTATGTATGTCCAAAAAGTACTTGATGTCTTTAGAAAAGAGCAGTTGTTTTTGAAGATGTCGAAATGTGAATTTGGCAAGTATTCTTTATTGTATTTGGGACACAATGTTGGAGGAGGTGAGTTGAAGATAAACCCCTCTAAGGTTGAGGTCATTTTGAATTGGCCCAAGCTCAATACAATTACAAAGGTAAGAAGTTTTCTAAGGGTAGCACAATATTGGAGGAAGTTCATTTCTAATTTTTCTTCTATTGCAGCTCTGTTACATGCATTGACTAGTGTCAAGAAAGTCTTCCATTGGGGAGAGAAGAAAAAAAAGCATTGATGCTTTAAAAAAAAAGATCAGTTCAACACCGGTATTGGATCTTCTAGATCTTATACAACCATTTGAGTTCAAATAGATGTTAGTGATTACGCCACGGGAGCGGTTCTCATGTAGCATGTTAAGCCCATTTCATTTCATTATGAAAATTTTAATGGTGTTGTGACTAACTAATGGTGTGGTGAGGCAACAACCCCCCCTCCCCAGGGGTTCGCAGGGGATGGGTAGCCCCCTGCGCGGGGTCCAGGATAACGCCCTGGGAATTTTTTTTCCTTATTTTTTGGTGGGCGGACCTACCTATGGTTTTGTGCATGGATTTGCACATGGTTTTGGGGCATGATGGTTTTCGTCCCTTGGTATTTTGTAGATCTGGTCAAGGGAACTACGGTTATGTTCTAATCCAAGGTTAATCAATTAAGGTTTATGAATGCTTCGACATATATATATATATATATATATATATATATATATATATATATATATATATATATATATATATATATATATATATATATATATATATGTTGTAACACTAAAAAGAATATAATGAAAAATCAAGTTGATAGTCTCGATTTGGGATCCAGGGGAAAAATCTCTGTGTATATATGTTTTATGTTTATGCTCTCGCTATTTTTTGTTTTTTTAAGAATTCATTTGCAGATAATTTTTGTACGGGGTTAAAACCTACATTTGGTATCAAAGTTGTTTCGGCTTCAAGGGGACACCTTTGCTACTGAGGGGTTTTTTTCTCGGGCCTGTGGTAGACCTTATTCAGTGGGAGATCTGTGAGGCTGATCCTTATAGTGAAAGAAGATGGCGAGCAATGGAAAGATAGAGATTGAGAAATTTAATGGTCATAGTTTTGAGTTGTGGAAGCTCAAGATGGAGGATTTGCTGATGGATACAGATCAGTGGATCGCGATAGATCTAGGTACTAAACCAACAAAAATGTGAGATGAAGAGTGGGCGAAGTTGGATCGGAATGCAAAGAGCACAATACGGTTGTGTATATCAGATTCGGTATTTTTGAATGTATCTGGGGAAGCTACGACAAAGAATTTGTGGGTCAAGATAGGGACTTTGTACCAATCTAAGTCTCCGGCGAATAGATTTTTCCTGCGGAAAAAGATGTATAACTTGAGGATGAAGGATGGAGACTCGGTGACAGAGCATCTGAACGCCTTCAATACCGTGGTAAGTCAATTTTCATATGTTTATATTAAAATATCAGATGAAGATAAGTGCATCAGTTTGTTGTGTTCTCTATCATATTCATGGGACAGTTTGGTTATTGCAATAGGTAGCAATACAACTACCTTGAATTTTGATGAAATTTTCTCAGCCTTGCTATCAGGGGAAATGAGATGGAGAAATATGGAGGGCCAAAATTGAGATGCCTTATATGTATGAGGAAGGTCCCAGAAAAAAAATTCAAGTGGGAGATCTAAATCTCTAGGAAAGCATGTAAAGGTGTGTTGGAAATGTGGAAAGGAAGGGCACTACAAAAGGGATTGCAGATCTAAATCTCCTAAGAAAGGAAAGGGATATGATGATGCTCCTTTTGTAGAAGCAAAAACCACCTCAGATGAAGGTGGGGATGTTTATTTGGATTCTTCTTCAAATACACATGTAGATCATGAGCCATGGTTGATTGACTCAGGTGCATCCTTTCACTCCACTCTCCATAGGGAGTGGTTCTGCGAGTATGAGAAGTATGATGGTGGTGATGTCTTCTTAGGGGATGATAGGAAGGCTAGAATCTTCGGATGTGGAAAATTCAAGCTGAAGCTGCAAGGTTGAAGGATTAGAGCACTTCCTAGTGTTCTTCATATTCGTGCACTGGCCAAAAATATGATTTTTGTAAGCAAGATGGATGATGCAGGTGTAAAAATAGTGTTCGAGAAAGATACTTGCAAGATGGTTCGGGGATCACTGGTATTAATGTGGGGAGTTCGGATTGGAACTCCATTCAAGCTTCAGGGTAGCACTGTTTTTGATGGGTGCAATAGTTTCATGGTTCCTGAAAGTGGAGCGGAAAGCTTAGCGGTCTCTAGAGAAAAGACCATGCTATGGCATCAAAGGATTGGACATATTGGAGAGAAGGGCCTTCGGATAATGCATGGTAATGATATGGTAGAAGGTATGTATAATTTCTCTCCCGATTTCAATTTCTATGAACATTATGTATATGGGAAGCGGAATCGGGTGAGTTTTCCTTCTGGTGCTAAGAGGGAAAACACGATATTAGAGGTTGTGCATAATGATGTGTTTGTACCTATGTCAGTTCCATCACTGGGAAAGTCTGTGTACTATGTTTCATTCATAGATGAATTCTTAAGGAATATATGGTTATATTTCTTGAGGAAGAAATCTGAAGTCTTTGACAGATTTAAATAATTTAAGGCTTTGGTGGAAAACCACACAGAGAAGAAGATAAAGGTGTTGAGGAAAGATAATGGTGGAGAGTTGTGAAAGAAGGAATTTGAAGAGTTCTGTAAGAAGTGTGGTATAAAACGAAAGAATACTACTCCATACACACCTAAAAAAAAACGAAGTTTCAAAAAGAATGAACAAAACATTGATGGAAAAGGCAAGAAGCATGCAGAGTGGTACTAGGTTGGGACATGAATTTTGGGCAGAGGTAGTTGAGACTACATGTTACTTGGTTAATAGATCACCTTCATCAACGTTGGAGGATAAGACTCCACATGAGGTATGGACTGGTAAGAAACCCTCTCTTTCACATCTGAGGGTATTTGGATGTGATGCATATGTACATGTTCCAAAGGAAAAAGGACCAATTGGGATAATAAATCTGAAAGATGCATATTTATTGGGTATAAGGATGGTTTAAAAGGTTACAAGATTTGGAACCCAGAAACAAGGAAGGATTTGTATAACTGAGATGTGGTGTTTAGACAGGTGAAATTTGTTGTTAAACATGAAGTCCTGCCAAAGGAACTCGAGAAGATAGAGTTTGAGCTAAAGGAGGATGAATCAGAATATACAACAGAACAAGATTCAGAAGAGGAAGAACCACAAAATCTAGTTGTGAGAAGATCGGTTTGGGAAATAAGGTAGCTAGAAAGGTATAGTCCATCTATTTTATGTTCAAATTTTGCTTTAACTATCACTGATGATGATCCCAAAAATTTCAAGGAGGCAGTGGATTCAAAGGATGGAAAACTCTGGAAGGAGGCCATGATTGATGAAATGCCATCTTCGCACAAAAATTAAGCATGGGATCTGGGGGAGTTGTCGGCTTGAAGGAAACCCATCGGGAGCAAATGGGTGTTTAAGAAGAAGATTAATGTATAAGGCAAGGTGGAGAAATACAACTTAGTTGGTAGCAAAAGGTTATTCCCAGGTTCATGGAATTGATTTTGGTGATATTTTTTCTCTTTTTTCCAAGCTTTGTTCTATTAGATTACTTTTATCTGTTGTTGCTGCATTTGATTTTGAGGTAGAATAGATGGATGTGAAGACAAAATGTATTCACGGGGATTTGGAAGAGGAGATCTACATGAAGCAACCAAAAGGCTTTACGGTGAATGGTAAGAAAGAACCGTTATGCAGGTTAAAAAAGTCTGTGCATGGGTTAAAACAATCACCAAGGATGTGGTATCAAAAATTTGATACCTATATATGGGGAATTGACTTCACCAGAAGCAAAGAGGATCACCGTGTGTGTTTTAAATTAATTGGTGACCATGTTATTTATTTGGTTTTGTACGTGGATGATATGTTGCTGATTGGAAATGAAAAAGAAATTATCTAGGATTTGAAGACCCAATTGTTCTCCAAATTCGACATGAAGGATCTTGGTCCTACAAACAATATTTTGGGCATGGAAATTAAGAGAGATCAGGCAAAAAAGAAGCTCTGGTTAAACCAGAGTAATTATGTTGAGACAATATTGAAGAGGTTCAATATGCAGGATATTAAATCGATGAAGGTTCCTATTCCTATAGGTGTAAAGCTATCTGCTGAACAATTTCCCAAGACACAAAATTAAGAGGAGGATATGTCCCGTGTTACACATGCATGTGCGTTAGGTAGCCTGATGTATGCAATGGTATATACAAGACTAGACATTACACATGCAGTGGGAGTATTGAGAAAGTTTATGTCAAAACTAGGGAAGGAGCATTGGACAACAATGAAGCAGGTTTTCAGATATTTGCATGGCACTAGTGATTATGGTTTGTACTACCAGGGAAGACTAGAATTGGACAAAGTTTTGGACATCCGTGGTTTTGTTGGTGAAGACTAGGATGGAGATATGGACCAAATAAGATCTACAAGTGGGTATATGTTTAGCCTATTTGGAGGTGCATTCAGTTGGATGAGTAAAAGACAGTCTGTAGTGGCTCTTTCAACTACAAAGGTAGAATACATGGCAGCCACTCATGCAAGAAATGAAGCAGTTTGGTTGTAGAGATTGTGTTCAAGTATGGGGTTGGTGCAGCGAGCTATAAGGATAGATTGTGATAGTCAAAGTGCAATTTTATTGGCTAAGAACCCTGCTTAGCATTCAAAGACAAAGCACATTGATGTAGAATATCACTTTGTGAGAGATATAGTTGAGGACAACCCCCCCTATACATTGCATCAGGTACAATGGGTGGTTCATGGGGGGGGGCAACAGCCCCCCTGTCCAGGAGTTCACATGGGGTGGGTAGCCCCCTGCGTGAGGTATGGGGAAACACCCCGAGAATTTTTTTTTCCTTATTTTCCAGCGGGTGGACCCGCCTATGGTTTTGTGCATGGGTTTGCACATGGTTTTGGGGCATGATGGTTTTCAACACCTGGTATTCTGTAGATCTGGTCAAGGGAACTACAATTATGTTCTAATCTAGGGTTAATGGATTGGGGTTTATGAATGCTTAGACGTGTATATATATGTGTTGTAACACTAAATGGAATATAATGAAAAATCAAGCTAGTAGTCCTGATTTGGGATCTAGGGGAAAAATCTCTGTGTATATTTGTTTTATGTTTATGCTCTCGCTATTGTATATTTTCTGTTTTTAAGAATTCATTTGCAGATAATTTATGTACAGGGTTAAAACCTACATCTCATTTCATTAGAGGATGTTCTTTGTGTGCAATAAGTAAGCCTAGCAATAGGAAACTAGGATTGTACACTCCACTTCCAATACCTTCACGTCCATGGGAGAGTATCTCAATGGATTTTGTAGGAGGTATTCCATTGTCAACGAAAGGTCATGATTACTTTTATGTAGTTGTAAATGGGTTCAGAAAGGTGTATATTGATGCCATGTAAAAGAAAATAACAGCTGAACAAATAGCTCATATTTTCTTTCAATATGTTTGGGTTCATTTTGGTCTTCCTACTTCTATTGTAAGTGATCAAGAATCTCAATTTGTTGGAAAATTTTGGTCAAATTTGTGGGACATGATGGACACTAAGTTGAAAAAGAGTACAACATTTCATCTGCAAATAAATGGTCAAATCGAGGTGGTCAACATGACAGTCATTCATCTTCTTCGAGGATATTGCAGCAAACATCCCAAGTTGTGGGATGAACATTTGCATTACATTCAACATGCATACAACAGGGCATTTAAGAATTCTTCCACAAACACATCGCCATTTGAGGCATGTCTTGGATACTTGCCAAGATTGCCATTGGACTTCATTTTTGGGAAAGATGTTGTTATTGATGGCCATAGAGACATAGATAAAGCAAAGAATATTATTGAGCAAATTCAGTTGATACATCACACAGTGCAAGAACAAATTGAAAAGAGTCAAAGTAGCTACAAGGCAAGGCATGCTAAACACTGTGTCGATCATAAATTCCAAGTTGGTGATGAAGTTTGGTTATATATTAGCAAAGAGAGATTTCAAGGGGAAGGTAAAAAGCTTAAGCCAATCCATTACGGTCCTTTTAAAATTCTAGAAAACATTGGTAACAATGCATTTAAGATAGATTTGCCTCCTTATATGCAAATATACTGTGTTGTTAAAGTTGAGAATTTGACATTGTTTGAGCCTCCATTGATTGATGATCAAGGAGAGCAGGTTTAACTTCCCTCAATAGATGATTTCCCACCAGAATATCTTCATGAACTTCAACAAGATCTCATACTTGACTAAAGAACCAAAACTTCAAGGGGAGGGAATATCAAATACCTTCGAGTGCGACTCAAGGGAAAAAATCCTTCTAAGGCCAAATGGATGGAGATTGAGAAGGTGAGGGAGTTGTACCCTCACATGTTGAACAATTGATAGTATATTTTGGGGTCCAAAAGGCTTCTAGTGGGGAGGAATGATCAGGTGCTCAATGTTAAGCTAAAAAATGGAAGTGCTCAGAATCGTTCGAAACCTGAATGACCACGAAGTGCTCATTGCCAAGAATTTTGTGCACTTCATTTCATCAAAAACCCACTCTGCATGCAAAAACTAGAGCTTGTTGTCCAATTTCTCAAACAAGTAAAATTTAAAAAAAAAGGGACAGCCAGTTGCCCAATAAAAAATCTATACTGCTGATGTGGCAGTTGACTGTGTAGTTGGTCAAAGTGTTCATAGGCTCTTCCAAGAGAATTAGGTGGTGACATTTGTAATTTTTTGATTGGTTGCTGAGTTGGGTGATTGTTGCATTTTTATTGTCTATTGGAATGAGACAATGGGAAGAGAACACGTGTTGCAGCCAGGGGCCGCCACATGCCCCCTCCCAAATGTCGGATTAAACTATGTTCAAAGGTCGTAATGAATATTTGTATGGTGGAAAAATTATATGGTGGACGAGTGGAGGTCAAGGTCGACCCTGCGACCTCCCCCATATAAATGCAACAACTTACCATTATACTTGCACCAAAGTCCTTACCATACATCGAAACTAGTTTATATTTGAATTAATACAACTTTGTATGTGGGGGTAAGGCGGGGGCCAGCCCCTGGCTCATGTGATCTCGCGCCATGACCACAGAGTGCTCCCACTTAACCACGCCATTAGCATGCATTAACCATCATTAATTACAAATTAAACTGTGCTTATCCATTAATTAACCTGATCTTGTCTTGGCGGCTAATTTTACGTAGTCCACCATTTTCGGAGGAAATCCAAATTTGTTGGAGTTAACTGGGGTTATCTCCAGTTTTGGAGGGATTTCCTAGGCCAAAATTGAAGAAACCATAACTTTTTCAAAATTCGACCATTTTTGGCTCAGAAATAGTCTATCCTAGCAAATTTGGACATTCTGAGAAGTTTGGAGCAGGTTTCAAGAGCAGTAGAGGATCATAAACATCATTTTTTTCCATTTTGAGCTAATACAAAGGCCCCAACCATGGATGCTAGGCCAAGGAGATGTAGACCAGGAGGGTTGAACTCTCTCATCAAAGCACTGTGTTAATGGATAATTTGATGGATTGCTGTACATTTTATTGTTGTTGTTCAACACTTTGTTTGAATGTTAAAATGCACATGAATTTAACATAAAACTTTACATAATGACTTGCTTATCACTCACAAATACCTCAAGGAAACCTTGTTGAACCCTTAGTTAAACTAACCGGGGGGGGTGAGTCAGTTTAATACATTTATGGACTTTTAAAAATTTCTTTTAAACTTATTTACACCTTAATTTCATGATCAAATTAATGTATAATGAAACAACAATCTTAATATGTGAGCATCAAGTATTAAGCAGATTAAATATAGAACATTAACATAGAATCATCATGGATATAGACAACAGATATAAGTGGTAACCCATAAGGGATAAAACCACATCTTATTATTGTTGTGATGCAAAGGCAAGCTCCAACTCCCTCTCACCACTGGTTTTCTGTAGGCTCCAACCTATAGGAGGCTACTACCTCAAATTCTGCAAGCTACAATCCACAGGAGGCTCCTACCTCAACCAGCTACAAATGGACATCTATCAAGCTAAAACTTGATATGGAAGCACCAACTTCCTCAAACTACAATAAAATCATATGTTGATTTGTACGTGGATATCAACTCTGTTTTACTCCTTCATTGTTGTCCTTCCAACCTTTAAATATGTTTTATATTAGCTCTGGATCTTCACAACTTCTCTATCTGCTCTTTCTTATTCTTCCACTCCCTAACTCCTTTATGCAAATTACAATAACGTCATTTATAGAGATTAATTCATGGTTGTTTGTATTCTATATGGGAATATGAAGTGAACAGGCATGATTCTTTCCTTCCACCCATTCATTTCCTCACTCAGCGTATTCAGGATGTTACAAAACTAAATACACTCATTTCAGTATTAAATTGGAGTTTTTCTTTGCCTACAGAGGCTTGCCTTTGCATCACAAACAATATAAAATAGTTAATACATTTACAGTTATAATAATATTCCAATTCAACCCTTTCAACTTCTTAGCATTGATGTGTGTTTGTCCTCTTCTGATTGTTGTTCCTTTGTCTTTTATGTTTCTGTAGTTATATTTCAACTATGTTGCATAACTGCATTTTTTTCCTGACTTGACCTATGCTATTGCATTGTTCTACATGAGTTCAGGTCCTTTTACTTACCCAAGCCTTTAATTGCTATGTTCACCCTTTTATTTTGTTACCCGATTATTTTCTTCCGCGTTCAGCCTTTTCTCTCAACCCACATATACTCCCTTTTAACACAACAAAGTACAATATCAGAGTTTATTCCACATAGATATGTTAGCGATCAAACAACACATACCTAATTAACAGAGAACACATAAAAGATGTAGAATAGGGATTATCGAGCCCCACACTACTTGACCAATCATAATACGTCGCACATTGCTTGCCCGCAACTTTTAACGTTTTACACAGATATCAGAAGATTCCCAGAATCACAAATCGTTACTTTAAGCTTGATTAAACATAAATCACAAATCAATTACATACAGGCGTAACTTCTTCACTAGAGGGTCCCACAACACTTTCCACCAATCACAGGCGATCCCACTCCGCAACCTTTATGATTTAACATACCAGCTAAACCTTATTTCTTGCAATTTGCGATATTTGTGCTGGTGTGTACTGCTAACACGTGGATCTTTCCTCATCGCATCGCATACAACTTACCATACCGAGTGAACTCTTAATGGTAACCTCTAAGATCTGCGATGTGCTCTCATGTGCAGTGTTGACATGTGGTTCTTCCCTCGTTGCATCACATACAACTTACCATACCGAGCAAAATCTTAATCGCTAACCTCTAAGATCTACGATGTGTGCTCATGTGTAGTGTTGACACGTGGCTCCTCTACTTCGCATCGCAACAAACTTAACTTACCATGCGACACCTTAATGCTAAACTCTTAAAAGTTGCGATTTGTGAAATTGCTCCTAATGTGATTCAATCTCCACCGTCCATCTCTCGTCTTCACTTCTGCGATCTAATCCTAACTATTAATTCACCTCCTTTGGAGATTTTCTATGTGTTCTTTACCTTAGTTGGTTTTTGTTTGTTTATCCTGTCACCACTCTGCAACACCAGTTCCTTAACGGTACTCCTCCTGAGCTTGTTTTGTATTCTTCAACGCGATTCTCTCCTGAGCTTTATACTGTTGTCACTCTGCAACATAGGTTTCTCAATGCTAATCCTCCCGAGCTTGTTCTGTATTCTTCATTCACTCTGATTTGGGATTATTACGCTTGTTGCACGCCTTTGCTGCTTCTTTGCTGCCTTTGTTGCCTCTCTGCTGCCTTTGCTGCCTTTTCTACTTCTCTGCTGCCTTTTTTGCTTCTTTTCCATCAATGCCAATATTTCCAACAATCTCCCCCTTTGGCATTGATGGCAACACATCCACCAATACTCCAATACCTCCTCCAGGACTTCCTCCCCCTTTCATTCTGAGAAGTGTCTTTCTTCCTCTGCTTGCTTTTCAGAAGAGCCTTTCTTCTTCTACTTTCTTTTCCTTCCCCTTTGACATCAAAGGAAAATGGATTCACATTTCCCAGTGTAGTTTTTATCTTTGCTTTTCCTTTCTTTGAGTTGTGTTTAGGCCTTGTTCTTCTGAATTTATATCTTGCTGTTCTAGACTGGTGTACAAGAGTTGTTGGGAGAACTTTTTGAACATTATTGAGATTGCATGGAAGGCTTTTCACCATAGAATGTTTTGTACTTATGTCCCTTACTTCTTGATAGAGGTGATATGTGTCGGAATTTTGATGTACTTCTGTTGTAATACTTTGATCTTGAGGAACTGTACCATACCACTGCTCCATAGTTCTAGCTCTTCTATGACACATTTTATGGGTTGATATCCCTTGGGAATAATGCTTCTTGTTTGATACTGACTTATCTACTGCACTATTTCTATTCCTTATATGGCACTCTTTGCTGGTGTATCATCATTTTATTTTATTTTTATTTTTCGTGATCTTATCAGAGAGTATCGTCTGCACACACTACCCCTAGTTTGTCTCTTAGATATTCGAATGGTTCTCTAGCAAGAGGTTTTGTGAATATGTTTGTTGTTTGTTCCTTTGTTGGTAAATACTCCATATTTACTATTTTCTCTGAGGAAGTGGTACTTTATTGGGATGTGCTTGGTTTTCTAATGAAGTATTGGAATTTTTGATATACTTATTGCACTTGTGTTGTCACATTTGATAGAAATGGGTTCATTGATTCTTACCTTCATGTCTTGGTGAGTTTTTCTCATCCACATTACTTGTGTGCAGGAAGATGTTGCTGCTATGTATTCCTCTTCTGCTGTAGATAGAGAGATATATTGTTACACAACATTTTTTCACTGTCCCTGCAATCCCCGTCTCGCACATTGGAGGGTAATTTGTGTGACTAATAAGAAGTGTCATGCCTTGCAAAGACCATCATTGCATCCCTTTACATGAGAGTAATATTCCTTCTGTTGAAAATTCCTTGAGTAGAGCTTAAGAAACCCCTGTTTTTTCCTTGGCGCAAGTAGCTAGTTCTGCCCTCGCACCAATGAGGAAGATTAACACTGGGACCAGCATCAGTTGGCACTTTGTCCCAGTTAGCCACCCGCGCTGAGCTGTTTATGGAATGAGGCAGAGATTCCACTCTAACAACTTGGAGGATGAGTCATTGGGAGTGGTTGGATTGAATAACCACAGAATCCCTCCGTTAGTCTATGGTTTCCGCCTCTTGTGGGAACCTCCTAAAGGATAGGCCTCCCTTCCACCTTTGTAGGGATCCTAACCTCCTCATTTTCCTCTATAAAAAGAAGCTATCTCTCCTTACATAAGCTAGCTGAACATGGAGAATTGAGTATACTATAACTAAACATGGAGAATTGAGTATACTATAGCTGAACATGGAGAATTGAGTATACTATAGCTGAACTATTGAGGAGATAGAACAAGAAGGAACTTCATTGAGAGAGCTTAAGTTCATGCCCTCATCCCGTCTGAATCCCTTGATGAGCATTTGAGACGCGCTTCGGCTGAACCCCTTTGGAGGAGACTGTGATGTCAAAGCTTTGGTTGTAACTCTTCCTTCTATCCATACATATACGTGATTATTGTTTGGTTCCCATTTTGTGTTATGTTATATGTTTAATGAAATATGCTTAGCCCTCTTTGACTGGCTAGTAGTTATGAATGAAGTTATTATGTTGTACGTTGTTCTTGTTTGATGATCTATGTGCAAGTATCCGAGCATGACTACAGAAGGATTGTGACTTGCCGAGGAAGGAGGGAGAGACCACCACCACTACAACCACGACGACAGCATTGGATTCCAGGTAGGTCGATCTACCGTGTCCTCTTTTCATTCATTAGTTAGGAATCAACAGTCTAGCATGTCTCTTTATTTCTAGACCCACTCTAGGGCTAGAGGGATCATCTCTGTCTGCAAAGAGGATCTAACTGTTTAACAAATTGGAGACTCCACTAGGAGCGAACCCAGAATCTTTGGTTTTGTAGATTCTAGTAACCAGGTGGCTAAGAAGAATAAGAAGAATATGAAAAAGAATAAGTCAGCTAAAAGAGAGGCTAACTCTACGACTATCTTGTGTCAGGCACCATCCATTGATAAACCATCCAACCTTCCAGGTAAATTCAAATTCCCTTGCATGCTCTATAAAGGTGACCATCTTCTTCGAGATTGCCCTGGAATTCCCAAGGTGCTTGAGGCATGGTATGATTACTGTCCGTCATTGTCTTTGGCTTCTGGAAGTCATGTTGGTGACACATCTTCGACTAGCCATGATAAGACTCATAAGAGACATGGTAAGATCATGAATCCCTGTAGGTTGTGTGAAGGGAATCATCCCATTCACCTTTTTACATACATGGATGAAGCCAAGAGAGTGTTGGACAACCCTATTGTTTCTGCACCCTGCCTTCCATTTTTTTACCAGAAGCTATCTTCGAGTCTTCTGCTAGTTGATACCACGATCGGTCAAGGGTCATACTTGGTCGATCCCGTTTCCTCATAAATTCAAATTCATGAATCCATTCCTGACTAACCATTGGTTGTGGAATCGATTGATCTGATCCCACCCATGGTTCATCTGGTCTTTTCCATCGAGAGTGGATCTCTTTCCCCCCATGTTCTTCTTATTTCTTCAGATTCCTCGGACTTGGAGAAAGATCCTCCCATCCATGTGACCCAAGAATTTTCTCCTCCTACTCCCATGATGGAGGTTTAGGAGGATGCTCCTCTTGCTCTAGTAACATCAGAGGATGACCATCTCAGTTCCATGGTACCCCCTCCAAGTAGTTTGGTCGCTTCCTTCAATTGGAGTCGATTCGCAGGTTACCGCCTTCCTTCTTATGTGCCTTTTGAGATCACAGTACAAGCCTTCGATATGGTAATACCTAGCATGATTATAGATGAAGGTGTGTCTATTAGTGTTCTATCTTCAACTACTTGGCAAGATTTTGGTTCTCCACCGCTTGTGCCCATTACGCAAAATCTGTTGCCATTTAACAGAGGAACCAGTCAATCGTTAGGGATCCTTCTGAAGTTGCCTGTTACTTTGGGAGGGAAAGCCGTCTATATGGGTGTGATGGTTGTTCTAGGTGTTGGGCCGTTAATATGCCATTATTATTATCACTTGTGAACGCTTATTCCACCCATTTCTACCATTCTTCATCACGTCATTTATTATAATTTATTATTTAAATCCATTTTATGATGATTTATGCTTCTATGAATGAATATTATTTATTCTCCTTTATTTCTAATAAATTGATGATTATGCATGATTTTATCAATGAAAGTTTAATAAATTGGTTATAACATTATTCACCATTTTTAGCCTCCAAGATAATTTCCAGATTGAAGATTTGATCATTAAAAGTGCCAACTCAGAAATTCGTTGGAATAAGAAGTGACAGTTTTGCGGTTGAGATTCTGAGCAAATGAAGATGAATCTGGAAAATCCGGAACATGGGTTTTGTCCAGACCGGACCCAATTAACTTTAATAAAGAACATTTTGCCCAAATTCGGCTTGTACTGAGAGAAACACAGGGTTCTTTGAGCACGATTTTCTCAGATTTGTTATTGCGGCCGTCCTCCAAATCTCAGCTGCAAAGCCAAATTCGTCTTGTTCTTGTTGAAAGCTGGATGGAAATATATCTTCTTGTTTATCAATTGGTTGGAAACAATCCAATTTTGTAATAGAAATCATGTTGTACTTATCTTTATTGTAACTGCTCTCTGATCTCTCTTTATTTAAATCAGAACAGAGATCAGAGGGAAGGAGGATTTTGGGGGATGATTTCAGATGGAAAAATGATGAAGAATAATGGTGGATTATTCATGATAGGATAGGGATTGTTGCATGATGTAATTCTCAAGCATTTGCTATTGTAATGATTTCACACTTTAATGATTAATACCTGATTCGGGAGTTGTTGTTCATTCTTTTCATTCTGAAGTAGCCCAGCAGCATCCGCTGGCGGCTAAGGGCCCGGCCTCTGGTGGAGTATGCTGCTGCTACTGTATATTATATTCTTTTTTTTTTATGCGTGGTTTTCTTATCAGTTTTATTTGGTAATCTGGTATGTTCTATTATTTTACATCACAGCTCTGTCACGTAATCTCATTTTCTGAGACAGAAATATCATATCGATTTTGCAATGCATTGTTGTTTCTTTAAGTGCGGATATAAATGGTTTTTACAGGATACCGTTGCTATTCAATTATGGAATGTCTGTGTTGTAACATTTGACCATTGGTATTATTGAATTCATCTTAGAAATTATATTTCTTTGCGATTGTTGAATTTATGAACGTTGCTGCTCCATTCTAAAAGACAGTCGTATTATTTATAACTAAGACTGACAAGTGGATTACCAAGATCAGATTGCTATTGAGGTGTGCCGTGTGTTAAGTTATTATGCATTTGTATTTGACTTTCCATCGTTGTTTCATATTCATTATTAGTTAATGTTGTTCTGTTTCTGCGTGTTGTTCGATTCATCTTTAAAGATAGGGGATTGCTATCCAATTTATGTAGGACATAATTATTGCATTTATTCTTGTAGACTAAAGGGTTGTTTCTTATTAAATTCAGCTGCTATTATAATTTCCTAGTCACTGTTCCATTCCTTATCTGCTGTTCCATTTCCTGTTATTCGCATTATCTTTGCCTTGGTGTGCAGAACGATCTGAAACTGTAGTGGGCATTGGCATTTGCTGTCTAGTCCCCAGATTGATGATCTGTTCCTTGATTACTTTTGGTTACATCAGTTTCCAAAGGGATGGGCTATTGTTGTCGAACCCTTGACTGATACATTGCTTATTTTTCCGAATGAATGATTTAGTCTTCAAGGTATTTTGTTGTTGATTTCTGAATGAATGAATGATTGTCTTGTTCCGGTTTGATTTCAATTGCATCAATATCCAGAGGAATGAGTTATTGCTACTGTATCCTCGATTGATGGTTGTTTGAGTGAATGATTTAGTTTAGAACATTTCAGTTTCTTGCTGTTCCAATTAGATTTTGTTTCCAGCTTTCATTTACTTTTGCATTTTAAGCACTATACTGTAAAACATTACTCTTGAGTAAATAGCCGCCTCAGACTGAGTACACTCTTGAAATAAAAAGTCGTCCCTGGGTTGATAATTAATGTGAAGGTAATTAGGAGTTAAAAAGACACCTTTTTATCGCTCCACATTTTGGCGCCGTTGCCGGGGAGAGTGTAGCCATTTCTAAAGAGTAGTGTGAATCTGATGAGTGCCTGCTAGGGAAGAGTTGGATCGTAAAAACGGAAGGTAAGAACCTACGTGCGGAGCATGTAAAAGCCCTGCTCCACTGTCCGCTTTCCTAACAGATTTGTTGTTGCTTTGTTGGGTAGAAATAGATGTTTGAATTTTTATGTGAATGACTAGGGAAAAAATAGAAATTTTGAAAAATGAATCACATGATTTCATTCAAGTGGTGATGTAAGCACCACCCATTTCACTAACTAATTGACAGGAACATTGGAAGAAGGAGCTTTGAAGGAACACATGAAGGACATCTTCTGTTATGGTAAGAAACTGTCCAACATTTTTACTTTTGAATTTCCTACTCAACTAATTCCACACCCTCACCACAATAAACCAGTACAACATACTTATAGTGTTGAATTGCCAAATTTACCCACCCATCCCACCCATTCTATCTCACATGCGCCATTAGAGAAAACTTACAATGAGATTCAGAATGTTTCAAATTCAAAAATTGTAGAAGTTATGGAAGAAAATGAGCTTACTTCTAGTTTGCATCAACAAACCATTTTAAAAGCTCAAGAACCTCATGATATGATGGGAAATCAATAAAATAAAGGATATATTGAAGATTGGTTTCACTCCATCACTTGTTTGCAACATTGCTCCACACTTCAACAATTTTTGACTCCATCTTTTCAAGGGAAGTTGGCTTCTCATACCCTAATTTTTATCAACATGTATTTTTCAAATTTGGGTATGTGCATACTAAAGGCCTTATTTCTAAAATGGTTCCACTGGAAATACTCTTATACATAAACATATTCGATTCTCAAAGAAGAGTAGGATAGTGGAGAAAATAAAATAAAATAAAATAAGGACATAAATAAATGCATTTTGTTTTTTTGTAACAATAGTTGTTTTTTGTTGCAACACGCTATCGAAATCAACATCGGTGATAAATATTTCAATTTATTTGTGTATGTAGATGAATTATATTGAAAATAACAATTCTATAAACACTTATATTCATTTTTTATCACCAATTTGAAGAAATGCTTGAATATCATTTTTTTGGCTTGCGGGCTTGATGAACTTTCTGGAAAAACAGTCGGGACAGTCATGTTTTGAGGGACCAAAGATGAATATTTTTAAAACCTGTTTTTACCCTAGGTAGCCCTTGATGTCTACTTTCTAACCCAATTTGAATCAGTCAATTTGGATTTGAAACGAAAAAGTTAGAACCAAAACATTGACCGGATGTCTAATGGGCAACTCAGGAACAGAGTTGGGACAGTCAGTTTTTAGAGGCCTAAATGAATGGATTTTTAAAAAATGTTTCTACGGTAGATTCCCCTATGAATATAGTTTACAATGCAATTGGAATCACTCATTTTGGATATCGTATGGGGAATTTATGATCAAAATACTGACTGTCTATCGTAAATCAGCACCCTTAAAACTATGTCTTCCCGACTGTTCCTTACAGTATTTGACCTATCAATTCTTCTTGTCTTCAAAACCTGTTTCTATTGGAAATAAATAAATGAATCTATTTTCATTTCCAATTTTAATTATTCGAATCCGACATCAAACGAAAAATCTATGCTTAAAACATTCACTGTTGATCTGAGCTGGGTAATTGAAAATGACTATGTTATGCAGGTTGTTCTAACTAAAATTGACATATCATATCATCAAATTTCTAAAACCTGTTGCTACTAGAGATAAACCTTTGAATTAACTCTCATTTAGCTTTGGAATCACTCAATTTCGATGAAAAACAAAGAAGTTGTGATTAAAACACTGCTGGATAGTATGGTCGACCACTGCTCTCCCGCAGGTGACAAATAAATTTTACTTTGTTATTCTCTCAATGGATTTGTTATACAGAGTAACTACTTGTTGTTTTTTGCATAATTCTTGGATTAGGGGAGCCCGCGCACCTCTCTTTCTCCATGATTTAATGTTTTATTGTAGGTAGACACTCGCTTTTTTGCAGGTCCTGGGAAAATAAAGAAGGTCAATTTATGGACGAGTGATTCTTGAAAAAATTTTAACGAAACAAAGGAATTTCATCCAATTCATTACTCAATGGATTCATAATAGAAGAAATGAAGAATTGATTTCAATTTAAAGATTCATGTCTTGTCACTGCTGCCAAAACATTTTTCAAAAAGATCATTTTTTTTACATAATATCATAGCTGTTGTAACTTAATTTACATATTGTTTTTTAAAATGTTGTTTTTTTTCTAATTTCTCTTATATTTTGTGTTTCAGGTGTTGCTTCATTCAAAGTGTAACTCATCCTCAGCATCAATGCCGTGAACAACTAATTTGTTTTTTTTTCATGTTTGCATTTTATGATTGTCCATTTTGCTGTTCCTTTCTGAATGGAACAACACTTCTGCACTTTCACGTTTTGTTGTTCCTTTTCGAATGGAACAACACTTCTGCACTTTCACGTTTTGCTATCCCTTTCCGAATGGAACAGCACTTCTGCACTTTCACGTTTTGCTGTTTCTTTTCGAATGGAACAGCACTTCTGCACTTTTCGTTTTTGTTGTTCCTTTTCCAAAGGAACGACACTTTTGATTTTTGTTGTTCCTTTTCCAAAGGAACGACACTTGCGTTTTTGCTATTCCTTTTCTAAAGGAACGACACTTTTAGTTTTTGCTGTTCCTTTCTTCAAAGGAACGGCATTTGCATTTTCACACTTTTTTGTGTGTATTTTTGCTTTTTTGTGTGCATTTTTGCTTTTTTGTGTGCATTTCCTTTGTTGTTCCCTACAAGGAACAACACTATTTTTGAGTGTTTTTGCTGTTCCTTCAAAAGAGCAACACTTTGGGAGTATTTTCGAGAGCAACTCTTCCTTCCTCTTGTGGAATTATTTTTAGTTCATCTCAACCACATTTTACTAATTCCCCTTCATGGCATGAAGTACACTATTTTTATGAGGACAAGAATTATGGATTCTATTGAAGCGAGCTAATATCATTCATGTTATGATCTTTAACAGGACAGCTCCTTGATGATAGATTATTTTCAAAAGGGACACAATTATTTATATACTACTTTACTGCATTGTTTTTTGTTGAACATGATATTGATTGATCATCTTAATACCATGCTGGTTCCACCCTTCTGGATTATAATCTTCTCTGTCTGTAATAAATGAGATTATGGGTATATTTTTCTATTGACATGTTCAACTTCTTCCACCATCCATGCTCTTAAGGAGTACTGAGCCTCCCTCTTTTTATCATAAAAATGTGTAATAATAACAAAATTTTGTTCACAGATGGAGGATAGGGGGTCTCATTACGAGCCAGCCTACCATGTTCATAAGGCTGTAACAAAGTGACATTCCCATTATGGCCACCACACCAGGGTTATGATCCATTGGATAGCCCAATTATCCTTGGAGCAGGAGGTCTCATCACGAGTCGGCCTGATCACTTTTGCTACATCCCAGTGAATGGCAGTGTGGTTATCTGGTTACCACGCCAGCACATTGATCTCTTCTGTAGAACAACAATGTAACTCTCTAGTTATAAATTGAGGATTCTGGCTCATATGGGTTAAAAAGAAACTCTGCCGAGGCTATGGACGCCTGCTGGCAGCAGTGGCTCTGCTTATGGTATTGAATTTATATCTTATCGTCAATTATTATTATAATACCCTTTTCTTATTTTTTTCTTTTTATCAGAGAAGTTATTTCCTTAACTTTTTCCCTGTTTTGAACCTTTATGCATGAAAAATTGTTTTATGATCAATCGCATCATTTTCAGCTAGCATACTATCAGTAAAGCATCTTTTTGGCATATTGTTGTTCTTTTTCTCGTTTTCATCACCTATCATCAATTCAAAGCGTCCTATCTCTTATTCATAACTATCTTTACACACTCTGCTCTTATTATAACCATAACTCCCGCTATCCTATCATTGATATGTGTACTCTGCTTCATTCACTGCTATATTGTTCATTCCCTTGCCTTGCCATCAGCACAACACCTCTCATACGCTTTATGGTTATGGCATTCCTTTTCCAAGGGGGAATGTATGCATTATGGGATTGCATGCGATATGATTACTGCACTCTGCCATCACTTGTTGATTTGCCAAAATATTAGTATTGCATGTACACATAAGTTTTTCTGATTGAAATTTTTGCATGCATCTTATCTATTGCTTACACTATGGATTCAAGAACATTGTATGCCAAATAGTGCTTTGTTTGTAGGAAAACAACAAGTATGGGCAGAATTCTATTCATAGCATGACCACACTATTACACTTAACAGAAGAGGCTCGCGCACGTGAACAATTCTTCAGACATGATGTGCTTACCTGGATTCCACCTTTTGTATCACTTTCAACACCAACTCTGCCTACATCAGCTTCAACAAATGCCAGTCCATATATGTCATTCCACATTTTTCTTTTTGGAGGTAAAACTTGAGGTAAAATAGCATAATTTTCTGATTTATTACGAATTTAGGAGAATTTCATGAAAATCCATTTTGAGCATTATTTATCATCCTTCATTCCACATCTTTACCACTTTCCCTTTTTCAGCAGCATATCATTTTCGAGTATGGGGGAGTGTTCCTTTCATTCATTTATTTCTTATGACTATGTTATTCATATTCTTTATCATCCATTGCTATTCTTATTCATTCTCAACACCTCCCTTATTCCATGTTGTTTTACACCAAGCATAGAATTCAACAGCTGGTAGCAACTACCTCTATTTGTTTTCTAGCATCGCATGAGGGCATGCTAATTTTTCAGAGAGGGGGAGGAATTGCTACGCATGATGGATGTTTTCTATTTTCTTTCTCATTTAAGGCATACAATTTCAGTGTAGAAATTGATTTCCATAATATTTTTAAAAAAACCATGAACTCAATTCTTGTGATTTCTGGAAAACACAAACGTATCATTAATACAAACCCAGATAATTTCAAGATAAATTGGTTCATAAAATTTCGGAAATCATGCACTCTCACCTACAGCCATTTTGTTTATATCTCATGATCCGTGCATCAAAACGATCTGATTTTTGGATCATAGAGACATTCATATATTATAAACTTACTTGCAACATTTCAACAAAATCTGGTTTGTAGTTTTGAGAAAATAGTTAATGAAGTTTGTTGTTATCTATATCATATTTTGCTGCAACTTCATACATATAGTTGAATGTCAATGTAAAAATTGTTATGCCTTCATCAAGATTGCTAAAATTAAATATTCATTAATTAAGGAAGCATTCATTTGTTCTCAAATTTTTATTGCTTGGTTAACACATGGGTTTTGTCTTGGGGTTGCATGAAGACATGCAATATATTCATGTTTTCGTTGCATGAGGACATGCAACATATTGAGTGTGGGGGTATGTTGGGCCGTTAATATGCCATTATTATTATCACTTGTGAACGCTTATTCCACCCATTTCTACCATTCTTCATCACGTCATTTATTATAATTTATTATTTAAATCCATTTTATAATGATTTATGCTCTTATGAATGAATATTATTTATTCTCCTTTATTTTTAATAAATTGATGATTATGCATGATTTTATCAATGAAAGTTTAATAAATTGGTTATAACATTATTCACCATTTTTAGCCTCCAAGATAATTTCCAGATTGAAGATTTGATCATTAAAAGTGCCAACTCAGAAATGCGCTGGAATGAGAAGTAACAGTTTTGCGGTTGAGATTCTGAGCAAATGAAGATGAATCTGGAAAATCCGGAACATGGGTTTTGTCCAGAACGGACCCAATTAACTTTACCGAAGAACAGTTTGCCCAAATTCGGCTTGTACTGAGAGAAACGCAGGGTTATTTGAGCACGCTTTTCTCAGATCTGTTGTTGCGACCGTCCTCCAAATCTCAGCTGCAAAGCCAAATTCGCCTTCTTCTTGTTGGAAAGTCGGATGGAAACATATCTTCTCGTTTATCAATTGGTTGGAACAATCCACTTGTAATAGAAATCATGTTGTGTACTATCTTTTATTGTAACTTTCCATCTCTTTATTTAAATCCTAATTTAGGATTTAGGAAAGGAGGATTTTGGGGATGATTTATGGAAAATGATAAAGAATGATGGTGGATTATTCATGATAGGATAGGGGATCGTTGCAGATGTGTTCTCAAGCATTTAATGTTGTAATGATTTCACACTTTAATGATTACTACCTATACCCGATTCGGGAGTTGTTGTCTATTCTTTTTCGTCTTAGCAGCTTCCGGGAAGAAAGACCGCCTGCGGCTAAGGGCCCTACTTTCCGGTGGAGTATGTCGCTACTGTATACATTTTGTTTTATGCGTGGTTTGCTTATCAGTTTTATTTGGTAATCTGGTATGTTCTATTATTTTACATCACAGCTCTGTCACGTAATCTCATTTTCTGAGACAGAAATATCATATCGATTTTGGAATGCATTGCTGTTTCTTTAAGTGCTGATATAAATGGTTTTTACATGATACCGTTGCTATTCAATTATGGAATGTCTGCGTTGTAACATTTGACTACTGGTATTATTGAATTTACAATGCTCATTATATTTCCTTGCGATTGTTGAATTTATGAACGTTGTTGCTCCATTCTAAAAGACAGTCGTATTATTTATAACTAAGACTGACAAGTGGATTACCAAGATCAGATTGCTATTGAGGTGTGCCGTGTGTTAAGTTATTATGCATTTGTATTTGACTTTCCATCGTTGTTTCATATTCATTATTAGTTAATGGTGTTTTATTTCTGCGTGTTGTTCGATTCATCTTTAAAGATAGGGGATTGCTATCCGATTTCTGTAGGACATAATTATTGCATTTATTCTTGTAGACTAAAGGGTTGTTTCTTATTAAATTCAGCTGCTATTATAATTTCCTAGTTACTGTTCCATTCCTTATCTGCTGTTCCATTTCCTGTTATTCGCATTATCTTTGCCTTGGTGTGCAGAACGATCTGAAACTGTAGTGGGCATTGGCATTTGTTGTCTAGTCCCCAGATTGATGATCTGTTCCTTGATTACTTTTGGTTACATCAGTTTCCAAAGGGATGGGCTATTGTTGTCGAACCCTTGACTGATACATTGCTTATTTTTCCGAATGAATGATTTAGGCTTCAAGGTATTTTGTTGTTGATTTCCGAATGAATGAATGATTGTCTTGTTCCGGTTTGATTTCAATTGCATCAATATCCAGAGGAATGAGTTATTGCTACTGTATCCTCGATTGATGGTTGTTTGAGTGAATGATTTAGTTTAGAAAATTTCAGTTTCTTGCTGTTCCAATTAGATTTTGTTTCCAGCTTTCATTTACTTTTGCATTTTAAGCACTATACTGCAAAACATTACTCTTGAGTAAATAGCCGCCTCAGACTGAGTACACTCTTGAAATAAAAAGTCGTCCCTGGGTTGATAATTAATGTGAAGGTAATTAGGAGTTAAAAAGACACCTTTTTATTGCTCCACACTAGGCTCATTGGATTTCAATTTAATCTTGGGGCATGGCTATGCTTATGCCATGGGTGCACTTGTCTCCTCCCTCTTCGTGTGATCTGTTTTCCACACAAAGGTCGGATCGTGACCATTGATCAACTTTCATTATTTGGTCATGATGTGACATCTAGTCCACCATCATCCCTTCCGGGCCTTTATATGTCGGTTGTATCTTCCTCGCCACAGGTTAATTATATGGCTACCTGTCCCATTCCCACATTCAGTGATAGTGTTGTTGTACATGGTGTGCTGGGGGAATTTAGTCCTGATTTCCGAGATGTTGTTCTCCCATCAAATGCAAACCTCTTGGAATCCATGACCTCTTATTTGTTATGGTAAAAGGTCTTCTGAGGATAGTTCGTCTTCTATGTCAACCTCGTTAAAAAATGAATTAGGTCATGAGGATAGTTCATCTTCTATGTCAACCTCGTTAAAAAATAATTAGCTCGCGAGGATAGTTCTTTTACTGTTTCAACCTCGTTAAAAAATGAAACACGTTCCCGTTCAATTCGAGCTTTTGATTAGATCTCGTAAAATCCTAGTCGAGTATTTCTCTTGATCTTGTAATTGAACCTTCACTCCATCTGCCTTTCAGATGGATTGAAGCTTGGGGGGCATGTACCTCGAATTGAGTCACCATGTTGGGGGCATGCAAATCATTTCAAGCATAGTTTGTTTCCATTTCAAGCTTGTGTAAAAATGAAACCGGTTTCAAGCATATTTTCCTACAAAGTTTCAAGCTTGTGTAAAAATGAAACCAACCTGAAGCAAAGTTTCCTGATTTCAAGCTTGTGTAAAAATGAAACCATTCTTATTTTACCTCTTGTGATTGCCATTTTATCAGCCTGTTTTGCCAGATGAGTGTTGGCTTTCTCATTTCGTCGTCACCATCTTCTTGGCAGATGATATGCCTTCACTTGATTGCCTTACCCATTCTTGAGGAACCACTACAATGAGTGGTCTTGTTAGCCAGGCTCTTGAATTTTATCATGTTCTGAGCAGTTCCACCATAATCAGAACCAATTGCTACCCTTAATACCACTTGTTCCTCTAGGAGGAGTTAAGTTTCAACTCTTTTCTAACTCTTAAAAATTGAAGATATTTTTGAGACTCTTGTCGTTTTGAACTCGTTAAATGGCTACGAAACGATATCTACCCAGTATACGTTTACCCCTTTTTCGAGCTGGGATAGATTATTTACGAAAAAGGAATACCTTAGCCTATCGCGACTAAGAGGTTCTCTCAGATATTTTTTTCTACCTTTTTGGATCCGTGAGACTATTTACGAAAAGGGACTTGCTGGAGTTTTATTTTCCACTTATTTTCAAACTCTCTAAACATGAAAAGTTGTCGAGTTCTTCCTTTTTCAGACTCGTTAAAACTGAATGACATCGAAAATCGTCACCATGACATACCCGAGTTCCTCCTTCCTAGGGCTTGTAAAATGTACTAGGTTGGATTTTTCAGAAGGACAAGCTTACATTACAAGCATATGTTATCCCCTTCAAGCTTGTTTTAAAAAATAATTGGGGTACTTGCTAGCAATGTTGGGGGAAAATGGAACCAGTTTTTAGTTATGTTGGCAATATGTTACTCTTAAACATGGAACTTGTGTGCATTCATGTCAGGTTGGGGACATCTCATTTCGTCATTTTTTCCTCCATGTGTTTGGGTAATCTCTTTTGACCTCTCATTTTCTCTTGGCCACGTCATCATGACCACAGATCCCTTGATGTTAAATACTGCCAAATCTAGTGTCGTGTCGCTGATATGTTCGAGAGAAGTTTGCCTCTGCATTTTTCAACCTCCCTCTAATTCTCTGTTGGTCTTCATTATGTTCCTCTGTCTCATGTCG
The DNA here is from genome assembly GCA_034641835.2 of Pinus albicaulis. Classification (NCBI taxonomy): domain Eukaryota; kingdom Viridiplantae; phylum Streptophyta; class Pinopsida; order Pinales; family Pinaceae; genus Pinus; species Pinus albicaulis. Next base: position 77,963,660 of record CM076574.1, on the reverse strand, counting down.
ATGATGTGGGAAACATTATGGCCCTCCTTAGACCAGGTCACTTCCTGTTGACTTCAACTCATTATCCAGGAATTTGATCTAGAGACTCCCTTTCGGTACCTTGGAGCTTGCATGCTTCAATGGCAGGTTCTTTGCATTCGACGCAAGGTCCACATCATTGGCCTTCAATCAAGTGATTCTGTAGGTGTTCGACGTTAGATCACTGCTCACATTCCATGGATTGTACCTCTCGTACCTTGAGGGCCATTGTCATTATTGGTGGCTTCTCTCGCGTTTGTTAACAGGTTTCATCATTAGCTAGTAATCAGAAAATTTTATTGCATGTTCGACTTCAGATCATATATTTGCATGCTTGAATTTGTACTTGTTCAGGTTGAGATGGAGCGCAAGACCCTGGGTTTTGTCTGATAAAATCTAGGCTGTGGGTTCTTGTGGATTATCATGACTTATTGCATGATTCTTTTGATTGGATGGCAGCGACCATACTTGAGTCCATTTGTTGATCCTTACTGTTGGATGGCTGTTTCCATACCTTGGATCTCAGTTTTTATGTACTATATTATGGATAGCTACACCCATACCACATGTTCATGTATCAGATATATCAGTTGTATTTGTAATTGCAGGTTTTTTTACAACGGTGTTTACTTCAAATGCATTCTCGTAAAGCATTTTTCCCCTCCCTCTCCCTCAAACCTCATGCTTTAGGGGGCATATGTTACACAACATTTTGTCATTGTCCCTGTAATCCCCATCCCGCACATTGGAGGGTCATTTATGTGACTAATAAGAAGTTTCATGCCTTACAAAGACCATGATTGCATCCCTTTATATGAGAGTAATATTCCTTCTGTTGAAAATTCCTTGAGCAGAGCTTCAGAAACCCCTGTTTTTGCCTTGGCGCGAGTAGTCAGTTCTGCCCCTCGCGCCAATGAGGAAGATTAACACTGGGACCCGCGCCAGTTGGCGCTCTATCCCAGTTAGCCACCCGCACCGAGCTATTTATGGAATGAGGCAGAGATTCCACTCTAAAAACTTCGAGGATGAGTCATTGGGAGTGGTCAGACTGAATAACCATGGACTCCCTCCTTTAGTCTATGGTTTCCAACTCTTGTGGGAACCTCCTAAAGGATAGGCCTCCCTTGAACCTTTGTAGGGATCCTAACCTCCTCATTTTCCTCTATAAAAAGAATCTATCTCTTCTTACATAAGCTAGCTGAACATGGAGAATTGAGTATACTATAGCTGAACATGGAGAATTGAGTATACTATAGCTGAACTATTGAGGAGATAAAAAAAGAAGGAACTTCATTGAGAGAGCTTAAGTCCATGCCCTCATCCCATCTGAATCCCCTGATGAGCATCTGAGACACACTTTGGCTGAACCCTGCTGGAGGAGACTGTGATGTCAAAGCTTTGGTTGCAACTCTTCCTTCTATCCATACATGTACATGACTATTGTCTGGTTCCCATTTTTGTGTTATGTTATATGTTTAATGAAATATGCTTAGCCCTCTTTGATTGGCTATTAGTTATGAATGAAGTTATTATGTCATACGTTGTTCTTTTCTGTTGATTTATGTGCAGGTATCCAAGCATGACTACAGAAGGATTGTGACTTGTCGAGGCAGGAGTGAGAGGCCAACACCACTACATCCACGATGACAACATTGGATTCCAGGTAGGTCCATCTACCGTGTCCTATTTTCATTCATTAATTAGGAATCAACACTCTAGCATGTCTCTTTGTTTCTAGGCCCACTCTAGGGCTAGAGGGATCGTCTCTGTCTGCAGAGAGGATTTACCTACTTAACATAGATGTTTGCTTCTTGCTTAACCATGCCACTAGAATTTCTCCCAAATAAAATGCAACTCCAATTGTGCTTTTCCTGTCATTCGCACAGCTGGCCCAGTCTGCATCTATATATGCTATCAATGTGAATTATTTTCCTTTCGGATACCATAGGCCATAATGTGTAGTTCCTTGCAGGAATCTAAATATCCTCTTGATTGGTATCAAGTGATTTTTTTTTGGTGTTACTTGATATCTTACCACAAGTCCTACTACCAACATAATGTCTGGTCTAAAGGTAGTTAGGTATAGGAGACTTCCTATCATAGATCTGTACAGTATTTGATCTACATATGCGGATCCATCATCAGCACATAGCATGCATCCAATGATCATGGGAGTTGACACAGGTTTGCAATCTTTCATTTGGGACCTTTTCAAAATGTCTCTTAAGTATTTTTCTTGTGAAATGAATATTCCTATGTTATTTTGTAGAATTTGAAGTCCTAAGTAGAAGGTAAGCTCTCCAATCATAGACATCTCAAATTTTGACTTCATCTCTTCTACAAATCCTTTTGATAACTAATTTGTTTTGCTACCAAATATGATGTCATCTACATATACTACTATAATTAAGAGTTCTTTTTCATCAGCCTTTGTGTACATATTGTTGTCTACTCCTCCTTTCTTGAAACCTTGTTTTTGTAAGTATTTGTCCAACCTAGAATACCATGCACATGGAGCTTGTTTGAGATCATATAAAGCTTTCTTTAATGTGCACACATATTTGTGTTTATCTGTTAAGGAAAACCCTTCAATTTTTTCCAAGTAGACTTCTTCCTCTATGCTATAGTTCAATTAGGGCACCATTCCCAATGACCTAGTTAAACTGGACATCAACCCCATAACCAATGAATAGGGTCTATCATCCCATATCATTCCAGTTGCTACATGCCCTAAGACAAAGAACAAGAAAAAATCATCCATGAATTCCATTGCAAGGTTTCCAAGATTTTAAGTACATGTTATATCACTATGAGCTCAACAACGCAGTCTCTCAAGGGACTAACTGCTTTGCATATGCAGATACCTCCATTCAAGGGTGCTCTACAAAGAACTTCTCGACACTCAAGGGTGCATTGGTCAATTGGGAGCGAAATTCTCATTGTTTCAGAATCTCCACATGGCCAGTGCCTTCTAGAAGAGTGCATATGTGTCAAACTTCGAATCCATGTGTCCATTAAACACCTCTAAGCTTTGGAAAATGTATTGCCTATTATTAGAAAGTCATTGATTTTGAAACTACCTTCAGCTCATTTATAAATTGAGCACAGATCCTAGTGCTTGGGAGGAAAGAAATTTGCTAGAGAAATGTTGTTGGAATCTCAATTGAGGGGTTTATTTAAGTGATATTCTACTAAAGAGATGTTCATTTTGATGAGGCTGGGAAGATGTTGGAGTTGGTGACATCAAATCAATCGCTGGTTGTAACCTACCCTTCTATCCATTAATAAATATTGCTGCTTACTTCCCCACATATGTATCTGGATAAGCTTCTATATTTCATATTATGTATTCTTATATGATGTATATGTTTCATGTTTCATTGATTTAACTAATTAACGTGAATAGCCATTTGTATATTGCAAGCTCTTTGATCTTTAGTGTTCATACTTGTAGGAAATTTTTTGGTGATCTAGCTTGGATTGGAAGCTACAACAAGAGTGACAGAAGGAGAATAGGAAGCGCTTGGACTCCAAGTAAGTTTCTTAATCTATTCTGTGTGCCTATTTTCTGTTAGGAAATGTATCTGCAAAGTATTTCACCTGTTGTTCTAAATGAATAGCACCACATTTAGGGAATGTGTTTTATTCGTAATCCATAATTCTGCATAACAAATTGGAGACTCCACTGGGGACTTTACCCTTCATCCTTAGTGTGTTTTCCTCTATTTATCCACCAATTAGCATCTAATATTAAATATTATGCTTTTTGAAATTAAAAATTGCATTAGAAGTGTGTCAACAACTTGAGTTTTTGTTCTCTGCTGTGCCCAACGCACTTTGTCAAGACACAGTGCTTTGCAAGCACTGTCTCTTGCTCAGGGGTGCTTTACAACGCACTGTCTACCCTTAAAGACTGTGTTTCCCCCTAATTCAACCACATTCCCTTTGAATTTGTCATTGCCGTTGCTTTCAGCCTTTTTTTGCTGTGTTTTCAATTTCCTGATGCCTCATGGAGACCAGTGAATCTACCTGAATATTCCTCCTTTGAAAAGTAAGTTTGTTCAATGTCTCTTTAAAGTGTTTTTCTTTATCATTGACAAATCAATTTCAAAGTATTTTTATTTCTAAATTAGATCCATTCGTTTTCGTAAATGAAATTTTCGTTAAATTCTTTGTTTACTGTAGGAAAAATTGTAGTTCCATTCTTCATTTTTCCTAAAAAAGAAATTGTTGTTAAATTCATCGTTTCTCAAAGAAGAAAGCATTTGTTTTTGTTGATTTTATGCATTTAGTTTCCTTTTTACATTCACATTAAGGGGATTGAAAAGAAAAACTTGCATTTTCATGTAGTGGATTGTGTGTTTTGCATAGGAACAATTAGGAAAGTTGCATATTAGTTTGTGATCTTTGTTGTTTGCTCTCAAAATTGATTGCTATTTCCCTTTAGTAGCTAGGATTTTCATTGAAAAAGTGAAAGTGAAAAGTTTTCTTATCATTTTAGTTTTCATTTTAGGAATTTCCATCACATCATCGCAGTGAACCTTGAAAGGCAAATTGATAAACAAGATCAACTTAAAATTTACATCAATTTACCTAAAAAAGCATTTGAACCATAACAATAACATTTAGAAGGTCTAGGCTAGAGATGTGTTTCGGCATCGTAAAACATAGCAGCTATCGTTAATTGTATGTGATACATTCCGAGTCTGATACCTCACTCCACGTACGTAAGTATATTGTAGCTCGTCCACGTAGCTTCAGGTATATCGAGTGGTTTTATAGTACGAAAAGTGTAAATAGGTGCTCTCACTGTGTGGTTTTGCATCAGACAACGCTAATACAGACTTGGGCCTCCATGTAACTTCGGCTATATTTGGGAGGAAAAATTTAGGTTTCTATCCATCTGTTAGTTCTCAAATCTACCTTAGGCTGAAATAAGGCAGAAAAAGGACAACACCAAACCATGCTCAGCCTCGTAGCTAGCCCTACGAGGACAGGAGAGGGCTGTCTTCGGGTCAATCTCAATGAAAATATTCAAAGGGGCTTCAGATGACTAAAAAAACAACTGATCTTAGGCTAGATAAACAAATAGGAGGGTTTGATTTTGATTTTTTGAGGTTTTTGTTGGAAAAAGGGAAAAACAATTTTCGGGCTTGGGGATGAGGCCAAATTCTTGCAGAGTTCAAGTTGGGGCGAGGTAGGCAGTGGCTTTGATGTCTTAGATAAAATGAATGGATTGAAAATACTGCTGAGGAACTGAAGAGGGCAAGAGAGTGCAAGGATCCTCTTCAAACTGACGAAAAACATATAAAACTAAACAAAAGTCTAAGGTAGAGCACCAACAAATCAATGAATTCTACCTCAGTTACTCATTTGTTTAATTCAGAAGCAAAGAGAAGGGAAATGGAATACATATAACATTAATGAAACTTACAATAACATGAGAAGAACATCATCAAAACTTAGAAGCCACAAGGATCCCAACAAGTGCTGCAAAACTTTGGTCTTTTCTTTGCCAAAAACTGAAAATGGATGTACAATGGAGTGCCAAACTTTTCCCAAGAGTCCAACCATGAAGATGTCTCAGAAAATAAAATATATAGACAATTCTAACCCCTTCCCATGCCTCTAGGGGTCGAGCTCATCCTTCTAGGAGCTGTTTCAACCAATTCTAAACATGGAACTGAAATCTAGGCAGCCAAACAACTTGCCTCTATATGCTAGGAAACTGATCCATTCACTCAAATTTCACCTTTTGGTGAATGAATCCTCTAGAACAAGTAAATATGAGCTAAAATTACATCATAGCCATAAAATTACATCAAGATAGATTAATAATTACATCACAAAGTGAAACTAGTCAAAACTGGCTGAATTTCTGAGCTGAAGAGTGAAAATGAGGCCAAATTTCTCTATGCGCCGCGCCCAAATTCTCTATCCGTCGCGCCACTTTGGAGCTGATTTTTAGGCACTTCAAAAATTCAAAATTGATCTCATGATAGCGCGTTGGAAATTCCTGGATGTCTACTTTCCAACCCAAGTGGAATTTCTCAATTTGGATGTCATTTTCCCCTCCAAAAATTCAATCTCCCAACACTACTTCCTGCAGGTGCAAAAGGTGGCAGAAAGGTGATTTTTGGAGTGTTTTTGGCCCTTTAGGCAACCCAGAACTTGATGAAATCTCTCGGCCATTATTAAGCATGCATAATTTTTCATAAAAAATCCAAAAATATCAAGTTTTCCTCCAGAAGATGTCCCAATCATAAGCGTGCGTCGGGTGGCGCGACGCGTCGGGCAGAAAAACCTGTTTTGCAACCAAAAAAATTCAAAATGACAAAATTTCCTCCAAATTTGCTGAAATTTGGACTGAAGGACCCTCATAAAGTAATATGCTCATTCAAGGAAGCTTCATCCAACATTTGAAGTGGATCAGGCCTTTTTTGGCGCTTGAGTGCCCTCCTGGTGCATGCAGTTTCAGTGGTGAAATCTCTGTCTTGTTGTATGATGTGTCCATGTGCGTCATGGTGTTGCAAGGCATATGTGAATTATATGTTTGGTTGATTGAAAATGATAAATGAGGGCTTGGTGTCTTTTTCTCCCAGTGTCAAATGTGTGCCAAAGGGAAGGGACTGTGGAGATAAGGCAGTGTGGACAGTGGGGTCTTGTCAAGTGGTAATTAGAAGGCAATAACAAATACTCGATCGTGCTTTAGAAATGTGGTGTTTCGGGGGGGTTTAGAAATTAGGAACTCTTCGCAAATGATATGGGAGGGTGATAGTGATAGGGAATAGAGGATTGACAATGATGAGAGGATTATGGTGATGGGAAAGGGAAAAAATGGTAACAAGGGATATAAGTGGTTTTGGGACAGAGGGGAATAGGGGTAAGACTGTATGATGATAGTGTAATAATGAGGAGGAAGGGAACCACAAGAGGGGAAAAGAGTTCAAACCAATGGCACCAACAACCAAACTTTAAGTTTCAAATAAAAACCCTATGGAGCAGCCTTTGTCAAAAAGATGGATTTTATGTTGACATCATTCAAATTCTCCAACCAGCCTTTGAAACCACACCAAACACTACTTAACCACAATAGCAAGATCAGTCGGACTTACTCGAATCACAAGAGGTTAAGTCAATTTGGAAAATTTGGAAGCGGTGATGATTTTGTGCCTTGGAGGCTCTATGCACCGCGCACCAGCCCAACGCGTCGTGCAGGCTGGATGCGCCGCGCCTATGTAAATTTACATAGGGAAAAATGGCTCTATGCGTCGGGCACCTTCAGTGCGCCGCGCCTTCTCCCAATGCGCCGTGCCATTAATAGTGAATTGTGAAGGAGGATTTTGGAGGCCTTCCTGGTGTCCAAATTGGGCGCATAATAGCTTGTTGGAAAGATATTTCAGTCTAATTTCCAACCCAAGTGGAATTTGTCAATTTGGAGTTCATTTTCCTTGTCAAAAATCAAATCTCCCAAGACTGGTCAAAATGAGAAAAATGAGGCTGCCTCAAGGTAGAGTGTTGTTGCAGTCAACTTTTGAAGGTCTTCCTCAACTCTAAATTGAGCTCATGATAGCTCATTGGAAAGCTATTTTTGACTATTTATCATTTGACTCATCAAGAAATTCATTTGGCCAACCAAGCTAGGAGAAATATTGATTTTCCCAAGGTCACTTTAGAGGTGCATTCAATTCTCCTGAGGCAACAATATTTTTGAAATTTCTCTAAAACCATGGTACCTGTGTAAAAATTGAAGGATTTTTTTGTTCTTTGGCATGTTGTGGACAAAAAAATCTCTCAGTTTTCCAAAATTCATCTTTTATTGCTCAGAAACCTCATTTGAGTGAAATCTATCCTGATGTGTGGAACAAGGGATTTGTCGAAATGAAGCGAAATGAAAGGGATAAGGGGCTTCTAAATTCTTGAGAAAATTTTGGGAAGTAGGGAGGGATGTTAGGAAGTAGGAGAAAGTGGAATTTCAGAAATTGAGTGAGGGGAAGGGGTCCAAAAGGGCAAAACACAGGCCTAGCCTAGAAAATTGCCAAGTTATAGCAAGAAACTAGGGTTTGTGCAAAAATGAGGAATTTGGGGGATATTAGTGATGGGAAGTGTTTAATAAGGTAAATTAAGAATAGGGGAAGGTGTATGAACATTAGGATACAAGTTTTGCTGATGATTTGACCATCCAAGAGAAATTACCTTCAAAACCCTAGGAGAGGGAAATGAACCTTACCTAGGCACAACTGAAGCATGAACAAGGTGTAAAATGACCCATTGGAACTTGACATGATGATGAAAACCCTCTGAATGATGGTACACTCAGCTGAATGGTGACATGGACCGACATTTGGACAACTTTTAAAAGAGTGAAAACAAACCCTAGACCTAATACCTAGTGACCAAATTTTGCTTGAAAACTCACTGAAATGACAAAATTTGACCTTGACACCTTAAAATCATTTTGTAAGAGCAAGTTTGATCACTGGAGGAAGGCTACAAAGATTGACACTAACATTGGCTCCAATGGGGATGGTAGCTCCTTGGAGGTGCCAACAACGACAGATCTTTGGGAGAGCAGGCTAGTGCCTTATCCATTGGGCAATGGAGTCAAAACACGAAAACTGACATTACGCAGACTGACTCAGACTCAAGACTAAACTGAAAACCATAATGTACCAAACATGACTGAAACATAACTAACAAACTGGAAAGATGCTCACAATTGAGCTTATTCATCAAACCTACTCTGATTGTTCTTTTCACCACCCGATCAAGTGAAATGGAACAACCAATGCAACCATGTAAGCATCCTGACTGCTATTTGATTTCTTCCCAAATGCTTTCTGATGCGCAGGAAAAGGGAAGAATCGAAAGGAAACTCCCATGGAAACTCGGAATCAAGTTGACTGCTGATAAACTTGCAAAACATGAATTGACTGGATGACTTCAAGAACACTATAAAAGGATCTTCATAAACAAAGCTATTGATTTCCATTAACACATTACTGCTCTGGTCCAAGTAATCTTCATAGCTGGATATTAAGATTTTCCTCACATCTATGCTGTCTTTCTTTGGTGATAGCAGCAAGCTGTCAAAAGGATCCTGCAATTCGTGGATAACCAAACTCTGTAGCTGATTACAAACAGAACAAAAGTCTCCTTTATCAATCTCCTCATATGACTGCAAATCTTGACATGGGTTTTGTAATGAAAAATATGTTAAACAAGACAATGAAGGCGACTTTTGAATAAAATTATTATCAACATTCTTTCCTGGCACATGGTTAACTAATGGAGCAGAATTTTTACAGAAAACATCATCCAACACACGAGCAATAGGATCATCAAAAACTTGAGAAGACTGCTGCGATGTGTCCATTGAAACTATATGACATCCTACCAGCTGTTCATGTTTTTCTTTAGAGATACTACGAAGATTCTGCCTTATAAACTAAAATGCTTCGAAACAAAAGGGTACAGAATCCTCTTGCATCATTAAATCATGTCTTCCGGTTTCCACGACTTCATCTGTAATTTGATCTTCAATTTCATTTGATGGCTGCAAATCTGATGCTACAGGCTGCTCATTTAAAGATTTACTATGCAATTTACCCTTCAACAACTGGAATTATTCAAAACAAAATGGTACAGAGTCACCTTGTATCATTGGATCATATGTGCCAGCTTCCATGTCATCATCTGCAACTTGACAATCAATGGCTTTCGGGGACTGCAAATCTAAATATGAGAAGTCTTGAACAAGTTTTTCATTGCGCTCAAGATGGTCCAAATCAAGGCTTGTTGGCAATTGATTTCCGATTGTATGGAAGTTATCTCTGATAAACTGAAACGAATCAAAACAAAAAGGCAAAGATCCTTCACTTACTTCAAAATTTGCTGCACTTTCCTCATCATTGTCATAGCTGATATGCATCGGTTGATCACTGTACTCGAGCTGCTGAAAGTGAACTTCCTCCTTCCACAAACTAGCTGCTGATTTTTCTGCAAGATTGGCTTCTGTTTCGAGAACATAATCATCATCACACTGATCAAAATGAGGCAAATCATCAAGCATACACATCATATCAACAGCTCTCTCTTCTTCAAAATGATCTATAAAACAATCACTATGACAACTGGGATAAGAAACCAAATGTTTTGGTCAGCCACTGGTTCTTCTTCAATCAACAAATCATGGGCTTGAACATTATACTCATTCTTTGTGGTGTTCTTTTGCATCATCTCTTCTATTGCACTTACCAACATGTCAAGCTTTACCTCTAAAGATATCGATTTCTCCGGATCTACGTTTTTCATATCTTCTTCCTTCAACCTTGCCCTTCGGATCAGCAAATGAGCCTCTACATTTACTGCACTGTTCTGCATCTTGTGAAGTGTTGCAAGATTATTTTCTCTCAGCTAAAACTCCATTTCCGGATCAAAGGCACCCAGGTAGTGCAAGAGAGAAGATCTAGGAGAAGGTCTTATATCAACTGGCACCGAAAAATATACTTGGTTAAATCTGGCAGAAAACTGTTGTACTATCTCCCTTGGCAGTCTTTTCAACTGGTTATATTCTTCTATAATAAGGAAAGGGTTCTGTCCGATCATCCACCTGTCAAGGAAAACTTTGACAAGCTGCTGGAAATATGAGATGCTCGCATCAGGCAAGGTTTTGAACCAACTCTTCACTTGTCCTTGCAAAGAAAGAGAAAAAAGTCTGATACTAACATCTTATTCATCAACTTTAAAAAGGTCTAGAAAAGTCTCAACATTCTGCACATGTTTCTCAGCATTGACATTGTTACATTCACCGTCAAATCTTGGTAGGTATAGGGCATAATTTTTAGGCAAAGCATGAAGAATAGAAGGTAAAACAAGAGGTTTATACCTATCGGGGACTATACAAGGTGTAGGAGTATATACAAGAGCTACGGGATCAGTTTTTTTCTCTTTAGGCTCATCACTCTGAAGAGAGTCAACATAAGATGCGGGAAAAGTAAGGAGGCTAGGATCAAAGGGAAACTCAGTATTTACACTTTTTGAATAAGTCAAGCGAAGATTTTGATCACCTTTATCATACAACAAATTCTAAAAAACTTTCAGGATAGCTTCAAGAACAGCAAAGAAGTAGTTTACAAGAAAGCAGACTAGATCCTGAATACCATTCCACTTTGGATACCTGAACTTTGTGTAATATCCTTCCATTTTCTCAGAGAAAGAGTCAATCCTCCAGTGGAGTCTCTACATTGAGTTGGAGTCACCAGGTGAATGATTTCAGCCTTCTTATGTCTGATCGTTGTCCACCATCAACAATCAGATCTGAACTTGATACATGTACTGGGGCAAGACAATCCACCAGTCAAGTGTCACGTTCACAAGCTAGACCGGAGATTGACTGAAGCAACGTTTATCTACTTCCGCTAATGCAAAGCAAAAACATTTCGAAGGCTATCTGGCATAACTTTAGGCTCCGTCTATAGCTTATAAAACAAATAACACTAACAAGAAAACCATTTTCATCCCTAGTATGGTCGCCACTATGTTAGTTCTCAAATCTACCTTAGGCTGAAATAAGGCAGAAAAAGGACAACACCAAACCACTCTCAGCCTCGTAGCTAGCCCTACGAGGACAGGAGAGGGCTCTCTCCAGGTCAATATCAATGAAAATATTCAAAGGGGATTGATATGACTAAAACAACAACTAATATTAGGCTAGATAAAAAAATAGGAGGGTTTGATTTTGATTTTTTGAGGTTTTGTTGGAAAAAGGGAAAAACAATTTTCGGGCTTGGGGATGAGGCCAAATTCTTGCAGAGTTCAAGTTGGGGTGAGGTAGGCAGCGGCTTTGATGTCTTAGATCAAATGAATGGATTGAAAAGACTGCTGAGGAGCTGAAGAGGGAAAGCGAGTGCAAGGATCCTCTTCAAACTGACGAAAAACATATAAACTAAACAAAAGTCTAAGGCAGAGCACCAGCAAATCAATGAATTCTACCTCAGTTACTCATTTGTTTAATTCAGAAGCAAAGAGAAGGGAAATGGCATACATATAACATTAATGAAACTTACAATAACATGAGAATAACATCATCAAAACTTATAAGCCACAAGGATCCCAACAAGTGTTGCAAAACTCTGGTCTTTCCTTTGCCAAAAACTCAAAATGGATGTACAATGGAGTGCCAAACTTTTCCCAAGAGTCCAACCATGAAGATGTCTCAGAAAATAAAATATATAGACAAGTCTAACCCCTTCCCATGCCTCTAGGGGTCGAGCTCATCCTTCTATGAGTTGTTTCAACCAATTCTAAACATGGAACTGAAATCTAGGCAGCCAAACAACTTGCCTCTATATGCTAGGAAACTGATCCATTCACTCAAATTTCACCTTTTGGTGAATGAATCCTCTAGAACAAGTCAATATGAGCCAAAATTACATCATAGCCATAAAATTACATCAAGATAGATCAATAATTACATCACAAAGTGAAACTAGTCAAAACTGGCCGAATTTCTGAGCTAAAGAGTGAAAATGAGGCCAAATTTCTCTATGCGCCGCGCCCAAATTCTCTATGTGTCACGCCACTTTGGAGCTGATTTTGAGGAAATTCCTAAAGTCAAAATTGAGCTCATGATAGCTCGTTGGAAAGCCCTAGATGTCTACTTTCCAACCCAAGTGGAATTTCTCAATTTGGATGTCATTTTACCCTCCAAAAATTCAATCTCCCAACACTACTTCCTGCAGGTGCAAAAGGTGGCAGAAAGGTGATTTTTGGAGTGTTTTTGGCCCTTTAGAAAACCCAGAACTTGATGAAGTCTCTCGGCCATTTTTGAGCATGCATAAATTTTCAGAAAAAACCCAAAAATATCAAGTTTTCCTCCAGAAGATGTCCCAATCATAAGCGAGCGTCGGGCAGAAAAACCTATTTTGTAACCAAAAAAATTCAAAATGACAAAATTTCCTCCAAATTTGCTGAAATTTGGACTGAAGGACCCTCATCAAGTAATATGCTAAATAAAGGAAGATTCAGCCAATATTTGAAGTGGATCAGGCCTTTTTCGACACTTCAGTGCCCTCCTAGTGCATGCAGTTTCAGTGGTGAAATCTCTGTCTTGTTGTATGATGTGTCCGTGTGCGTCATGGTGTTGCAAGGCATATGTCAAGTGTATGTTTGGTTGATTGAAAATGATAAATGAGGGCTTGGTGTCTTTGTCTCCCAGTGTCAAATGTGTGCCAAAGGGAAGGGACTGTGGAGATAAGGCAGTGTGGACAGTGGGGTCTTGTCAAATGGTAATTAGAAGGCAATAACAGTCACTTGACTGTGTTTTAGAAATGTGGTGTTTGGGGATTTAGAAATTAGGAACTCTTCGCAAATGATATGGGAGGGTGATAGTGATAGGGAATAGAGGATTGACAATGATGAGAGGATTATGGTGATGGGAAAGGGAAAAAATGGTAACAAGGGATATAAGTGGTTTTAGGACAGAGGGGAATAGGAGTAAGACTGTATGATGATAGTGTAATAGTGGGGAGGAAGGGAACCACAAGAGGGGAAAAGAGTTCAAACCAATGGCACCAACAACCAAACTTTAAGTTTCAAATAAAAACCCTATGGAGCAGTGTTTGTCAAAAAGATGGAGTTTATGTTGACATCATTCAAATTCTCCAACCAGCCTTTGAAACCACACCAAACACTACTTAACCACAATAGCAAGATCAGTCGGACTTACTTGAATCACAAGAGGTTAAGTCAATTTGGAAAATTTGGAAGCGGTGATGATTTTGTACCTTGGAGGCTCTATGTGCTGCGCACCAGCCCAACGCGCCGCACAGGCTAGATGCGCCGCACCTGTGTAAATTTACACAGGGAAAAATGGCTCTATGCGCCGTGCACCTTTAGTGCGCCGCGCCTTCTCCCAATGCGCCGCGCCATAAATAGTGAATTTTTCAGGAGGCTTTTGGCGGCCTTCTTGGTGTCCAAATTGGGCACATGATAGCTCGTTGGAAATAAATTTGAGTCTACTTTCAAACCCAAGTGAAATTTTTCAATTTGGACTTCATTTGCCTTGTCAAAAATCAAATCTCCCAAGACTGGTCAAAATGATCAAAATGAGGCTGCCTCAAGGCAGACTTCTGTTACAGTAAACTTTTGAAGGTCTTATTCAACTCCAAATTGAGATCATGATAGATAATTGGAAAGATATTTTTGTCTAGTTATCATTTGACCCATAAAGCAAGTCATTTGGCCAACCAAGATAGGATAAATCGTGATTTTCCCAAGGTCACTTCAGAGGTGCATTCAATTCTCCTGAGGCAACAGTATTTTTGACATTTCTCTAAAACCATTGTACCTGTGTAAAAAGTGAAGGAGGTGTTTCTTAGTTGGCATGTTGTGGACAAAAATCTCTCTCATTTTTCTCAAATTCATCTTTTATTGCTCAGAAAAACCATTTGAGTGAAATCTATCCCGATGTGTGGAACAAGGGGTTTGTCGAAATGAAGCGAAATGAAAGGGATAAGGGGCTTCTAAATTCTTGAGAAAATTTTGGGAAGTAGGGAGGGATGTTAGGAAGTAGGGGAAAGTGGAATTTCAGAAATTGAGTGAGGGGAAGGGGTCCAAAAGGGCCAAACACAGGCCTAGCCTAGAAAATTGCCAAGTTATAGCAAGAAACTAGGGTTTGTGCAAAAATGAGGAATTTGGGGGATATTAGTAATGGGAAGTGTTTAATAAGGTACATTAAGGATAGGGGAAGGTGTATGAACACCAGGATACAAGTTTTGTTGATGATTTGACCATCCAAGAGAAATTACCTTCAAAACCCTAGGAGAGGGAAATGAACCTTACCTAGGCACAACTAAAGCATGAACAAGGTGTAAAATGACCCATTGGAACTTGACATGATAATGAAAACCCTCTGAATGATGGTACACTCAGGTGAATGGTGACATGGACCGACATTTGGACAACTTTCAAAAGAGTGAAAACAAACCCTAGACCTAATACCTAGTGACCAAATTTTGCTTGAAAACTCACTGAAATGACAAAATTTGACCTTGACAACTTAAAATCACTTTGTAAGAGCAAGTTTGATCACTGAAGGAAGGCTACAAATACTAAAACTAACACCATCCATAGTGAACCGAGTCAGTTGCCTTGTAAATTGGGATACATTGAACACAACATTCAGGGAGATTGCCTACCCGTACTTCTTGGTTCGCCAGGAGGTATTATCCAGTTCACAGTTTCTTAGTAAACCTTTTGCATAGCATTACCCTTTTATTTTGTTTATTTGTTTTTGGTCATAAAATAAATTAGTCATCGTGGAAGAAAAAATTTCTTTTGAGTGGTGAAGGCAACATCACTCTACCGAAACCAGTACTATTAGTACCTCTGGTGAAGCATCATCTTCACATATACTAGAGTCGGCACAAGTTTTTTCTAAAAATCCTGGTTCATCTACTGATGTCGAGACGGAGTCCTCACAGCTACCCATGGTCACGATCCATCCAATCAGTGAGACCATACCTTCCAAACCTGATGTTGTTCAACTGGAAGTTAATCCGAATCCCATTGTGCTTTAGGGGGCAATTGTTATTGGTAAAACTGGACATCATCCCCAGGACCAATGAAATTGGGTCTATCATTCCCTTATATTTTAGTTGCTATATGCTCTAAGTGGAGAAAATATTGATCTTGAAGTTGAACAACCGGAAGTTGTTTCTGTATTGGTCACCCCAGAAACTATTGTAGCCATTGATTCTCCCATATCGTGCAGTCCACCACCTAAAATATACTTCGGGCCTGACGGCTAAGTTCTTCCACCTGATTTGATTTCAGTTGAAGAAATACCACAAGACGAGACACCTTTAACTCCAACTCATTTTTGGTAGGAGCTTTACCTGTACGAGTCTTTTCCTCAATCACCTTCCTCTGCTTTTGTTTATCTTGTTTCACTTTGAGTTCCCATAGATTCTATAGGGTATACACTGGGTAATTTCACCATGGATGAGATAACATCCCAGACTAAACCATCTATTTTAGCCGTGAAAGCATCTATTATTGCTTTATCTTCGATGTTTTTTCCATTGACTTCACCCATGTCATCATCTAGAATCATATCTGGTTCCTCCGTTATGAGTACTAAATGACTTGATCCTTTATTCACATCTTTAGTGTAATATCAAGCTGGTCCCATCAGTTGTTCTCCTTGGTGGCCGGTGATTTCATAAAAATTACCCTTTGAAATTCCAAAATTCAATGAAAACCCTAGATAAGACCCGTCAACGCATGTTATAACTTATCATTTGTGGTGCTCATCAAACTCCTTAAATGATGACTTCGTTAGACTATGTCTTTTCCGGCGCACACTCACTAGTCCAACTGCACAGTGAGGATGGTTCTTTTTCTGTATCAACCTCGTTAAAAAATGAAACAGAGTCATGAGGATGGTTCTTTTCCTGTGTCAACCTCATTAAAAAATGAATGCAGTGTTGAGCATAGTTCCTTTTCTTGTGTCAAGCTCGTTAAAAAATGAAACAAGGTTCCATGAGGATAGTTCTTTTACTATTTCAACCTCTTTAAAAAATGAAATAGGTCATGAGGATAGTTATTTTACTGTTTCAACCTCGTTAAAAAATGAAACAGGTCATGAGGATAGTTATTTTACTGTGTCAACCTCGTTAAAAAATGAAATGGATCATGAGCATAGTTCTTTTCCTATGTCAAGCTTGTTAAAAAATGAAACAAATCCTCCCTTATAATGAACCTTCATTCCATCCATCTATCAGTAACTAGTATTCTACTTAGGTGAATGAAATGAACCTTGGGGGGAATCTGCTCTTGCAGGGGGCATTCAACATGAGCTCTTGCAGGGGGCATTCAAAACATTCTTACCAATTGCACCCAATCAACTACTGAAGTTTGGGGGGAAAAATAGATTCAGAGCTCCAAATGAAAATGGTAAAAATGAATAGTAAAACTCTTTTAATTAATCATTTGATTATTTGCAAATCATATTTATTGTTGTGACTATGGTTTTATTCAATTTTTATCATGAACAAGTATTTTCAATCCATTTGATGTTGTTCTGAACTTGTTTGCAACTAATGCGCAGATTAGTCGTGCAAATTTATTTCAAGAATGATTTGACCACAAAGCATACTTTTATCCTTATTTTTTGAGCTTTGATAAAAATGAAAAAGGACTTGAAGTGCACTTTTATCTCTTTTTCGAGCTTCGATAACAGTGAAAAAGGAACCCTTGTAGTATTATTTTAGCTCTTTTCAGACTCGGATAATGTGAAAATATTGTCGAGCACTTGTCTTTTCGAGCTTGTAGAATTGATATCTACTCAGTATAAGTTTAACCCTTTTCCGGATTGGGATAGATTATTTAAAAAAAAGGAATGCCTTAGTCGAACATGGCTAGGAGGTTCTCTCATACATTATTTTACATATTTTTAGATCTAAGCGACAACTTTACGAAAAAGTACTTATGGGGTTTTCTTTCATCCTCTTTTTCAAACTCTCTAAATATGAAAAAGGACTGGGTTGTCACTATCGTTAGGCTCGTTAAAACATAAAATAGCAATGGTCTTGTCGATCATGGCAAGAATCGAGCTTCATTCATCGCTAGACTCGTTAAATTATTAAATAGTGATACAGTATTCGCCCGAAGGGTTGAATTATAGATCAAGCATATGTTATCCTCCTTAATCTTGTTAAAAAATAAATAGGTGCTAGTCGTCAAATGACCAGGGAAAATTTGGGAAAGTGAACTGAACTTTTTATGGTAGCATGTTGCTCTTCATAATGACACTTCAATCCATCACTGTGTCTGTTTGGGTTGGGTAATCTTCTTAAAAGTTCATTCATACCTATGTTTCATCATACCTTCACTTGGGTTTTGGGTCAATGCTACCAACTCAGCTCTGTTTTGCCGATATGTTCAAGAGAAGTCATCCAGTGAATACTCATCCTTCTGCAATACTCATAAACCTTCATTCTCATGACAGTCACCCTGAACATTGCTATATCAAGTTATACTTTCTCTCTGAAATCAGTAACTCCTGTTTCACAATAAAGTAGCTTCTTGTCGATGAAAAATCATCATCCAGGAAGTTCACTTAGAAACATCATATTCTAGTACCATGAGGCTTGTTACAGCATCGAGAAGATCCTTGCTTCTGGAATTTTGACCGAAATATTTTGTTTTCCATTTGACATCAAATCATCTATTCATGCCTTACAAAATGTACCGTAGTAACTTGAGGGCCATTAACATTAATGGTAGTTCTCTCACGTTTGTTAACAACTCACATCATTGGCTGGTAATCAAATGATGTCTTACAATGTTCGACTACAAATCATATATTCGCATGGCTAGACTTGTACCCGAACGATCGAGTGAACAAGATAAGAAGACCCCAGATCTAGTTTCATCCATCTGGGCTGTGATTTCAGGATTGTTGTACACATCATCTGTATGGTGACCTTACATATAGATCGTCATCTGAACATGGGCCTATATCCGTAGGCATGTCTATATTGGGAAACATTCCAATGTAGATGGCTTTCTGCACTATGTACATGTTATTAGATAGTTTATGTGCTGAGAATGGGAATTCCTTCCCGCAGTGATTCATGATCAAGAGGATATATCATGATGTAATGTATTGTAAGATTGATGCAGGTCGCCACTCTGCTTCAGCTTCAGCCCATCACAGTGTAAAGCATCTCATTCAAAAAATATTGTTATTATTATTTTGACTTCATGATTTAGGGGGAAATATATTATAGGTCAATTTGGACCCATTCCCAATGCCCTGGTTAAACTGGACATCATCCCCAGAACCAATGAATAGGGTCTATCATCCCCTATCATTTCAGTTTCTACATGCCCTAAGACAAAGGACAAGAAAAAATCATCCATGACTTCCATTGCAAGGTTTCCAAGTTTTGAAGTACATGTTATATCACCTATGAGCTTACCAACACATTCTCTCAAGGGACTAACTTCTTTGCATATGCAGGCACCTCCATTCAAGGGTGCTCTAGAAAGAACTTCTCGACACTCAAGGGTGCATTGGTCAATTAGGAGCGAAATTCTCATTTTTCCAGAATCTCCACATGGCCAGTTCCTTATAGAAGGGTGCATATGTGTCAAACTTCAAATCCATTGTCCATTCAACACCTCTGAGCTTGGGAACATGTCTTGCCTATTATTAGAAAGTCATTGATTGTGAAACTACCTTCAGCTCATCTATAAATTAAGCAGTACATATCCTAGTGCTTGGGAGGGAAGAAATTTGGTAGAGAAATGTTGTTGGAATCTCAATTGAGGGTTTGATTTGAGTGATATGCTGCTGGAGAGATTTTCATTGTGATGAGGCTAGGATGATGTTGGAGTTGGTGACATCAAATCAATCGCTAGTTGTAACCTCCCCTTCTATCCGTTAATAAATATTGTTGCTTACTTTCCCACATATGTATATGTATAAGCTTATGTATTTCATATTATGGATTATTATCTAATGCATATGTTTCATGTTTCATTGATTTAGCTGATTAACATTGATAGTAATTTGTATATTGCAATCTCTTTGTTGTTTAGTGTTCATACTTGCAGGAAATATTTTGGCGATCTAGCTTGGATTGGAAGCTACATCAAGAGTGATAGAAGGAGAATAGGAAGTGCTTAGACTCCAAGTAAGTTTCTTAATATGTTATGTGTGTCTATTTACTGTTAGGAAAATTATATGCAAAGTCTTTGATCTGTTGTTCTAAATGCATAGCACCCCATTTAGGAATGTGTTTTATCCGCAATCCATAATTCTGCATAACACTATAGATCTCCATTCAAGAAGACAGTCTTCACATCAATTTGTTATACCTTGAAATCATGATAGCATGAAAAAGCCAAAACCATTATGATTTCTTCCATTCTTGCTACAGGGGAAAAAGTTTCATCATAATCAAGTCCTTCGATTTGAGAGTATCCCTTGCATACAAGTCTATATTTATTTCTAATTGCCTGACCTTGTTCATTCATCTTATTCTTGAGTATCCACTTTGTGTCAATGACATTTTTCCCAGTGGTTCTTGGCATTAACTCCCAAGTCTTGTTCTTCTCAATTTGGTATAGTTCTTCATTCATAGCATTTACCTAATTTTTGTCTTTGCCGGCTTCATCAAAATTATTTGGTTATATATCTGACAACATGGCTAGGTACACTTCCTCACTCTGTTCAGCTAGCTGTCTTCTAGATTAGACTCCTTCACTCTTGTCTCCAATGGTTTGATCTTTTGGATGGTTCTTCTGAGTGTGTCTCGAGGGTCCTTTTGAGTTTAATTCGGTAACTTTTATTATCTTACTCTGTTCTTCATTTTCTTTATTCTCATCTTCATGATCATCTGGAGGATTGGCATAGTTTGTGCTTCTAGTTCTGTTTGGCATATCTTCATCGAATCACACATCAATGCTTTCCACAATTTTATGCAGTATTTTTTTGTAGCACCTGTATCCCTTACTCTTGGATGCATATCCCAAAAACATTCCTTCATCAGCTCTTGCATCATACTTTCCCAATTTTTCATCATTATTCTTTATGAAACATTTCCTGCCAAAGACTCTAAACTACTTGATTGATTCATGTTTCCCATGCCACAATCCATATGGAGTCTTGTCACAATTTGGTCTAAGATGAGATTTGTTAAGAATATGAGTAGTTTTGTGTACTGCTTCTGCCCAGTAGGTTTGGGGAATGTTACTTTTTTGCATCATGGCTCTGGAAATCTGTTGTACTGACCTCTTTTGCCTCTCTGCCACTCCATTTTTTTGAGGTGTACCTGCAATTATAAAATGTTTCTTTATCCCACATTCATTGCACATGTTTGCAAATCATCATTGAATTCACCTCCTCTGTCTGATCTGATGAATTTTTACTTACATCTAGTTTGATTTTTTTCCAGTTCCTTGAATATCTTGAATTTATCAAACAATTCAGATTTATATTTGACAAATGCCACCCACGTCAATCTGGAAAAATCGTCTATTGCCACCTAGTGCATTAGTTCTTGAAGGTTTGCGCAAGTCCATATGTACAAGCTGAAGAGGCTTACTTGTAGATAGTCGGTCTTTAGATTTGAATGATGTGCAAGTTTGTTTTCCTAGTTGGCAGGACTTACATATGGTATTTGGAGGCTTCTTTATTACAGGAAAATATATGACAACTTTCTTCTTTCTCAATTTGATGATGTGGTCAAAGTTTAGATTTCCCAATCTTATATGCCATAGCCAAGATTCGTCAAGTTTTCTAATGTGGCATGCTTCATTCTCTTCTTATACTATATAGACATTACTCTTTGTTCAAACACCTTTGATCAGGGTCTTTCCTGTGCTGATAGACCTTACTTCAATATCCTGGGCTCTGAAAAGGACCTCATAGCCTTTATCACAAATTTGACTGACACTTCGAAAATTGGCTTTTAGACCATCCACAAATATCACATCCTGAGCCTCTCCTCTTCCATTATTCAGGCTGACTGAGCCTTTTCCCTTGATTTTCCCTGCTCTATCATTACCGAATGTTACATTTCCAGATTTCTTTTCATCAAAAGTTATAAACTTGCTTCGATCTCCAGTCATATGTTTTGAGCACCCACTGTCCACATACCATTGGCTTTTTTGATCTTGAACTATTAGAAATAAATCACGCTTATTTAGCTTCTTTTTCCATTGCATGCAGTTTTTTGTTTGGTAAATTTCCTGAGGATATGGACCACAGTCTTTGAGAGGACATTCGTGAGACTTGTGCCCAATTTTATGGCAGCAAAAACATTTGATTGTATTTATGAATGGATTATGTATACAAGTGAATCCACCATTGTTATTAATTCCTATTGAGTTTCCATACACCAGTTTCAGTATATGCATTCTGCACTCCATGGCTTTATGACCAAACCCTTTACAATAAAAAAAATACCCATGGAAGTAGTATATGTCTTTGGCAGAGAGAGTTGCTTGAGGTAATATTTTTGTTTGTTTCATATTTTACTGGTTGGAATAGATTTTATTTATCTTACAGTATGCCATAATATGTCCAAGTTTGTGGCAAGTGAAGCAAGTGATACTTATCATAGAGGAAGGAACCTCCTTTGACATCTTCCAAATTTGTTCAATTCATCCTTAGGAGCGGATGAGTCTTTTGCAGTTGACTGTTTCTTCGTTTCTTTTTTTTTCACTTGAGGTTGCTTCTTGTTTATGATTATTTTGTTATATATCATGGTCTTGTTGGTTTCTAATTCCATGGATTACCTTTTTGCTGCTTCAGTATCCTTTATAGCTTTTACAAAAATGATATTCTTGTTATCTTCTACATTGGATTTGATGGTTTCTCCTTCATATCCTATCCCAACCTTTATATGAGGAGATCTTTGAGAATTAAGAATTTGGTCCAAATGGCTAGAGCTTTTCATTTGAGAAATATTCATAGTTAATTCAATTTGGACCTTTTCTGATTTCTTCCTTAGGCTTACCACTTCCTCTTCCAGCTTTTCTTGCTCCTGATTTTTCTCCTTTATTTCTCTTTTCAGAATATCATCTATTTTCCTTAATTCTTCTAGTTCAGTCTTCAATTTAATAATATCTTCTAAATCCGGTTTTGTATTTGCATATTTTAGAAGAATATCTTTCTATTTCTTACTCTTAAGTTTAAGTCTACTTATTTCCTCCAGGGCACTAATTAGTTCCCCCTCAAGATCTACCTCATATTCTTCTTCAAATTATAGGAGATCTTCCTCAAGCTCTTCCTTGGCCATCAAAATGAATTATTATGTTCCTTCTTCATTGGGGGATTCATCTGAGCTCTCAAATGCACTGTTGTCTTGTTGACATAGAATTATCTTCGATTAAATCTGTTCCCTTTCGGCCTATTGCTGAAATTGGTTTTATCTTTCCCTTTTGACTAATTCTCCATTTTCTTATGAGGAAATTTAGATGCATAGTGCCCCACTCTTCCACAGTTAAAGCACTTAAATGGAAGCTTACCTTTATACTTACCTGTGCCTTTCTCCAATATTCTGACAAAATTGGCCTTTTCTTCATGAAAGCAGGAGCATGTACCTTCCTTCTCTTCTCTGCACTTATCAGCCTTAAAGTCTGCCTCCCTCACATTTAACTTCCCTTTTGGAGGTGTCATCTCATAGGCCATCAAGATTCTAAGCAATTGGTTCATGGTCAATGTTTCCCAATTTGTTTTTTATTTTATGGCAGAAACCTTAGGGTTAAAACTGGATGGTAAATATCTCAATATATTTTGTACAATTACCCATTCCTTAATGGTTTCTCCTAGAGCTTTCATGTTATTCACAACTTCTGCAACCTTTAAGAAGAAATTGCCTATATCTTTATCTTCATTCATTTTTACATTTTCAAACTGAGCTCTATAGGTTTGTAGTTTGGACATCTTCACCTTTTTATCTCCATCATGGATATTTTATAATGTATCCCATATTTCTTTGGTAGTCTTACTCTGCATTACTTTGATAAATTATGACCCACACAGACCACTCAAGAGTGCATTCATTGCTTTTTCATTATCTATGAAATCTTGTTTGGATTCTTTTTGTGTGTCAATATCCTTTGGAGTATATCCTTCTTCCACATCAACCCAAACTTATATTCCTAGAGACATTATATATGTCCTCAGTCTTATTTTCCAGAAGGCATAGTTTGTGCCAATAAACAAAGGGGCTTTATTTGTTGAGCATCCTTCTAGGCTAGCCATATTGGAGACCTAGGATCTCCTTCTAGTTGTTAAAATGGCTCTAATACCAATTTTTGAACCCTTAGTTAAACTGAGAAGGGGGGGGGGGGGGGTGAATACGTTTAATAAATTTATGGACTTTTAAAACTTTCTTTTAAAATAATTTACACCTTCATTTAATGATCAACTTAATGTATAATGAAACAACAATCTTAATATGTGAGCAACAAGTATTAAGCAGATTCAATACAGAACATCAACACAGAATCATCATGCATATAGACAACATATATAAGTGGAAACCCATGAGGGATAAAACCACATCTTATTATTGTTATGATGCAAAGGCAAGCTCCAATTCCTTCTCACCATTGATTTTATGTAGGCTCCAACCTACAGAAGGCTACTACCTCAAATTATGCAAGCTACTACTTACAAGGAAGCTCCAATTCCCATCTATTTTCTGCAGGCTACAACCCACAGGATGCTCCTACCTCAACCATCTACAACTGGACATCTATAAAGCTACAAATTGATATGGAAGCACCAAATTCCTCACACCACAATAAAATCATATGTTGATTTACCTCGATATCAGCTCTGTTTTACTCCTTCTTCACTGTTGTGTTTCTAGCCTTCAAATCTTCTTTATATTAGCTTTGGATATTCACAGCTTCTCTATCTTCTCTTTCTTATTCTTCC
Organism: Pinus albicaulis; assembly: GCA_034641835.2. Lineage (NCBI taxonomy): Eukaryota > Viridiplantae > Streptophyta > Pinopsida > Pinales > Pinaceae > Pinus > Pinus albicaulis. The sequence continues at coordinate 77,939,176 of CM076574.1, read as the reverse complement.
ACTCTCTAACTCATTTATTCACATTACAATAACATCATTTATAGAGATTACTTCATGGCTGTTTTTATTGTATATGGAAATATGAAGTGAATAGGCATGATTCTTTCCTTCCACCCATTCATTTCCTCACTCAGCATATTCAGGATGTCACAACACTAAATACACTCATTTCAGTATTAAATTGGAGTTTTTGTTTGCCTATGGGGACTTGCCTTTGCATCACAAAAAATATAAAATAATTAATACATTTACAGTGACAATAATATTACAATTCAGCCCTTTTAGCTTTTTAGCTTTGTTGTGTGTTTGTCCTCTTCTACTTGTTGTTCCTTTGTCTTTTCTATTTATGCAGTTATATTTCAACTGTGCTGCATAACTGCTCTTTTTTCCTGCTTTGACCCATGTTGTTGCACTGTTCTGCACAAGGTTGGGTCCTTTTACTTACCCCCATCTTTAATTGATGTGTTCAACCTTTTATTTTGTTACCTAAGTATTTTCCTCCACGTTCAACCTTTTCTCTCAACCCACATATACTCCCTTTAATGCAGCAGAGTACAATATCATAGTTTATTCCACATACATACATTAGCGATCAAAAATCGCATACCTTATTAACAAAGCACACATAACAGACACGAAAGAAGGGTTATCGGGTCCCACACTACTTGACCAATCACAATACGTAACACATTGCTTTCCCACAACTTTTAATACGCGCAGAATCACAAATTGTTACTTTAAGCCCGATTAAACATAAATCCCAAAACAACTACATATAGGCATAACTTCTTTATTGGGGGGTCCCACAACACTTTCCACCAATCACAAGAAATCTCACTTCGCAACCTTTATGATTTAACTTGCATTGGTGCACAGTGCTGACACGTGGATCTTTCCTCATCGCATTGCATACAACTTACCATACCGAGCAAACTCTTAACGGTAACCTCTAATATCTGCGATGTGCGCTTGTGCGCAATGCTGACACGTGGCTCTTCCCTCATCGCATCGCATACAACTTGCCATACCGAGCGAACTCTTAATCAGTAACATCTATGATCTTCGATGTACGTTTGTGTGCAGTGCTGACACGTGGCTCCTCTACTTAGCATCACAACCAACTTAACTTACCATGCGACGCCTTAACGCTAAACTCTTAAAAGTTGTGATTTGAGAAATCGCTCCTAATGCGATTTGATCTTTGTTGTCTGTCTCTCGCCTTCAATTCTGCGATCTAATATTGACCGTCCGTTCACCTCCTTTGGAAATTTTCTAAGTGTTCTCTGCCTTTGTCGATTTTTGTTTGTTTATCCTGTCGCCGCTTTGCAACAACGGTTCCTCCATGCTAATCCTCCTAAGCTTGTTCTATATTCTTCATCGCGATTCTCTCCTGAGCTTTATATTGTCGCAGCTCTGCAACACTGGTTTCTCCATGCTACTCGTCCTGTTCTTCTTTTGTATTCTTCATTCACTCCGATTTTGTATTATTATGCTTGTTGCACGCCTTTCTTTCTTATCTATTGCGTTTGCTGCTTCTCTACTGCCTTTTATGCTTCTCTACCACATTTTTTGCCTCTCTGCTACCTTTTCTTCCTTTGCTAATTCTCTATTGTTTCTTTTCCATCAATGACAATATTTCCAACAAACCTATGCACATGAAACAAATGATCAACAATTATTCATAATTCTGAAGATGAAATTAGCACAGAAAAACTAACATTTAGATTCAGATCATTTGCTCCTGGGTACCCCACCACAAAAATGTATGCCCCTATCGATATCCTTTTTCCACAAATAATGAAATGAAAAAATTCATCAAGGAACTCCTTGAAGCCGATGTTATTCGTCCTAACTCCAACACTTATTCATCTCCGGTGGTCATGGTTCTAAAGAAAGATGGTGAATGGTGCATGTGTCCAAACTTTAGGGCCCTTAACAAGCTCACCATCAATGAAACATTTCCTATCCATGTAGTTGTTGATATGCTTGATGAACTACATGGGGCCAAATTTTTTACCAATCTCGACCTTCGCTCAGGCTATCACCAAATACGGATGAAGGAAGTTGATATTCCCAAGACAAATTTTCAAACTCATGAAGGTCATTATGAATTCCTGGTCATGCTATTTGGTCTTTGAAATGCCCCTTCCACTTTTCAGAGCCTCATGAACCACCTTCTGAAACCGTATCTCATAAAATTTGTCCTGGTATTTTTTTTATGACATTCTCATCTACATCATAACATGGGACACTCACCTTCAACATGTTGACCAAGTATTGCAACTCTTCCAATATCATAAAATATTTTTCAAATTATCCAAGTGTTCCTTTGACATGGAAGAAGTAGAGTATTTGGGACACGTTGTGGGTCGTGAAGGCCGGGGTTGATCCAAAAAATATTCAGGAAATGCAAGACTGGCCCCAACCAAAATCCTTGAAGAGTTTGAGGAGATTCTTGGGTGTCACAGACTACTATTAAAAATTCATCCGCAATTATGGACACATTACCTAACCCCTCATTAATATTCTAAAGAAAAATTCATTTCTTTGGACAGATGTAGCTCAACAGGCCTTTGTGCCTCTCAAACAAACTGCGTGCTCTACTCTAGTATTATCCCTACCAGAATTCACAAAAAAATTTGTGATTGAATGTGATGCTTCAGGTACAGGAATTGGTGCATTATTAATGTAGTAAGGTAGACCATTAGCTTTCATGAGTCAACAACTCAGTGGCAATAATCTGTGTCAATCTACATATGAGAAAGAAATGATGGTCATTTTACATGAAACAAACACTTAGCGCCCATACTTATTGGGACATCATTTAAAAATCCGCATTGACCATCATAGCCTAAAATATTTCCTTGAGCAATATCTATCATCACCACAACAAATTAAATGGTTGGAAAAAATGTTGGGATATGATTATGATATCATTTACAAGAAGGGGCGTGAAAATGTAATGATCGATGCCTTATTGCACCAATTTGAGGATTAGGGCACCCTTTTATCTCTTTCTCTACCCATACCATATTCGATTGAAGAGGCTCATCATGAGTGGTTCTCCCAACCCTCTCTGTCCCATCTCATTAATAGATTAAAATAAAATTATAACTCCTTAGAGGACCACTCTTGGAAGGATGGCGTTCTTTGCTAAAAGGATTAGGTAGTGCTATCACTGACCTCCACCCTAAAAAAACTGCATCTTGGAAGAGTTGCACTATTTTTTGGTCATAGGAAATTCATGATTTCATAAGACTTGTGCATGAGAAAGTCACTCTTTCTTGTGGATCGGCATGAATAACGGCATTATTACTTTTGTATTTGAAAGTGATGTATATGAGAGCAACAAAGGGGAAACAACTAAGCTATCGTGATCCTTTCAACCATTACCACTCCCTACTTCCATTTGGACAAATGTTTCTATGTATTTCATTACAGGTCTCCCAAAGTCACGAAAAAAATCAATCATCATGGTGGTTGTTCACAAAATTTCTAAATATGCTCATTTTTGTGAGCTACCACACCCATTTACCCTAACCAAGGAAAATTTTAAGAAACCCCCCAAATTTATATGTATAATAAATGGGTGAATCCCCAATGTATATAGAAAAATGTATGGGCTATTTTTTTATTAATATAATATACATATATAATTTTTTGGTGAATCTTTCACTAAATTATAAAAAATTCTTAAATATTGGCGAATTTTTCACCAGGTTATAAAGTATTGAAAATTATTGATTAATATTCTAAAAAAATAGAAAACATTGTAAAATATTAGTGATTCGTTACCAATGTATAGAAACATATGTAATAATAAGAAAAATATTTATTTGAAAACTATGATATACATTTTTCCATGTTTTGGAAAATAAAAATCACGGGAAATGTTGCTCTAGGTTCTTGTTATACACTATTGAAAATATTTTTTCATGTTTTTATTATGTTTTACCACAAATGTCTTATCACATCCTAGGGGGAAATTAATTGGAGAGACACCCCCAAAGGCATGTGATGTTGAACCAAAAAAATTCTTTTTCTCAAACTTGGTCTTTACGCATCTAGATAACCCTGCCATATTCTATGTAATTTGTATTCTATAGGCTTCACATGAAAATAAGGTCTATGAATAGCTATATCAAAATCATGAATATTTACATAAAATTCTTTTGTTTTCTTATACATCACTTTTCTAAAAGGTGGATACTTCTCTAATTCTTCAAGTTCAAATAAATCAAAAACTTTAAAATATTGTGTTTCATCATAATATGTAGGTTTTTCACCTACTTTTGGATCATAACTATTGTAATCGTTGTTGCAATTTATTTTGTAGTTAACAACTCTAACAATGTTGACTTGGTAAAAAATTATTTGAAATCGCACAAAATACAAAATGATAATGAATCGAAGATGAATATGCATTGAAACTTCATAAACGATAAAAAAAGGTAATAACACAAACTCATTAAAAATCTACAATGGGTGAGTTAAAAATTCTATCACAAATATAAAAAATAGTGCATGCATGTTCATTACTTGGAATAATATGTCACAAAACAATGATCATCAAGGGGCTTTTAATTTCAAGAATAGTACTACACTAAACAATCTATCGTTCTCAACTAATTACATGTGATATTTTTTTGTATTGGTATCAAAGTATAATTGCGTTAGATGAATGTCCTTCTCATGATAATGTGACTTCTATGATGAACACATAAGATCCTAGTGCATAGACCATTTTTTTCTTCACTTAACTAAGCAGAGCTCATTTTCCTCAACAAAAAATAAATATTTTTAAAGAAAATATAAAATAAAATAGTAGATTCTAAAAGGCGAATATTCTTTTGTGACACCACAACGTGAGAGGAAATAAAAATAAAAATAAAATAAAACATATACATCGATAATCAAATATATAAGAAAATAATAATCATTATGGAAAACAAATTGAATGCCTAGATAATAAGTGAAGTCATATATTAATCCTAATACCATATTAGTCTTAAATGAACATGACAAAAAACAAAAAAACAAAAAAATTTACTCAACAAAGGTCTTTAAATTTGACTGAACCCCTTAAATCAATAAAATAAGATGAAACAAATCACGCCTTAATAAAAGGATTAATTAAACATCAAATAAAAACTAGAATAATTTAAGAGATCATAATTTTTAACCAAAATAAACCCAAAATTTTCAAACTTGGAAAAATGATCCAAATGCAACAAACAAACAAACCATTAAGAGTGACCAAGATATTATATCTACAAAAACAAAAACTCATCTAATAGAAATGAACCTATTCTTGCTTAATAAAAGCCATGTTAAAGTACTTGTTTATCCTTTAATACAAGGACACTACCTATGTCAAAATATAAATCCTCACCTCATAAAATTATTGCTTCTTTTTCTATCGCATACAAGAAAGGGATAAAGTAATATTTAATTCTCAAGACATCAATCTTAAAAAACATTGCAACAAGGAAATATGGATTCAATGTTACAATTAATAATAGAAAGTATAGAGCATGGTATTACCTCAAATGCAATGTCAAATTGGCATATATTATTAGCAATGTTGGTGTGATAAATAATTTAGAACCTGCAACAAAAATAGAGGAACAACAAATTTAATCAAATAAAAGGAACCACCTCATTTGTACTATTCCATTCAATTTCTCTTACACAACCTATGGAACATGTCTACCAAAATAAGTGTCCTTTGGGACTTCATATATATATCGGAATGGATAAAATATTGTGGTATATCAATTTTCCACTTTTCAATTTCGTCATCATTTGCTTCATTATGAACAAAATATTTTCCACATGAATTGTAATTTTGATCCTCCAAAATATCATGTTCCATATCAATTTTATTAGAGAAGTTTGTTGTATTGTCTTCGCCCTTCTATCACAATATGATCACCAAAGAGCTAGTGCTCTTTCATATGCAAAATAGTTAATGCCAACTTTGTTACATATAATTTTAGGCATATATCGATACGTTTATCAAGTTTGTTCCTCAAATTTGACTTTCAAATATGATAGTGCACTAAACATCCTCTCATCCTCTACTGATCAAAAAATAATTGTTTGACACAAATATTCTTATTTGAAATATTATAATATGTTTTCTTGTAAGTATTAGCTAGCATTTAAAATATTCCATAATCTTGTTATCGCACCATATTCTAGAGGATTCTCCAAAACATGAAATTGTTTCCACATTGTTTCAGCAAAGCGCATGGCTCGTTGAAATAATTTTGATGAATCCAAAATACCTTGAATTTAAAAAATAATAATTTAATATTTTAATCCATATTTTAATATTTTTTTGAAACCTTTAATTAGTTTATAAATATTTTTCTTTGTTGGTTTCTTAATAATTTATGCCTCAAATTTCTCCTAAGGTATATTCTATTCTTTATATTATTTAAAGATATTTTCCATTCCTTGGAACCCATTTTCTTATTTCATGGTTAAATCCTTTCTGTTACCTTTATATTCTATTTTCATTACTAAACCCACCTTATATTTTATTTCTTTTTTTTTTCCTTGATGATGGGTGGAGTGTCCACTCGAAGCATTGGACATTTCAAATATTGACACATAGTCTATTCCAAAAAAAAATGTCAACGATGGTTGAAAGTGTTGATTATGAAGTAGCCTATGATATAAAACCTTTTGAAAATGATAAATATGATAGGATGCTTGTCAAGAGGTGGATTAAGGGATCATCTGAGTTCCCACAAGACACCAAATGATCAATTAACATCAGGAATGTTGAAGGAAACTATCCAAATATGAAAATTAATCATGCCAATATATATGACTTGTAATGATTGGAGTAAGAATTCCTTTTTGCATACTTTATATATTCATTTATTTGTTTATTATTGAATGCATGTATGATAATGATACCTAGGTTGGATATGATGAATGAAGAATCTTTTGATATGACAAGATTTTCATAATCCTTTTGATTCAACCATGAATTAGTATCTCATGATTGATTCAATTATAATGAGTGAATGTGTAACAAAATCATGTTATGAATTTGTATAACACATGATAGTGAATTCTAATAGAGCTAATGTATGAGACTATATTGTTGATGGATACATAAGGATATAGTACTACACAAATGTCCACTTGTCTCCCTGCTTATATTTCCATTGTAGACTATAACCTTCTGGCAAATAGTAAGGAGCACCTATACAGGAGAGGATTCCTAAGGTAATATATAGTAGAGAAAGGAATTTCCTTGTAGTATGTTCGAGGTACATATGGGGGGTGACTAGATGATGTGTTGAGATATTGGTTAGACCTTCCAATTATGATGGTGGAATACATGACATAGAAATGTATGATTTTGAAATCAAGCGATAGGGATAGATTGAGTAGATGTGATGATCAGTATCGACACATCGGTTTATTGGAATAAATATTTAGTTTCATCTTGTAATGGTAGGTATGCTAAGTAACATATGTACATTGAAACATAGTTCCATTTAATTAAGTATGATTAACAACTAAAAATTATTGAATTATTAGTTTGTTAATATTATTTTGAGAACATCTCATTGATGGTAGTAAATATTGAAAGAAAGGATTATAGCCATAGATAATCACTTTTTTTTTTTTGATTAAAAAATTTAGGTTATAGGTGGAATGGTCTGAAATATGAAAATGAGTGTAATTCTATAAGAAATATTAGGTACTACGCTAAGAGCCAAACACCATGAGAAGGAATCTCATACTTATGAAATTTATGAATTAGACTTGGAATTTATAAGTTGTATATATATATATATATATTGTAACTGTATGTGTATGATACATGATAGACGATGGTTATTGAAGATGGAAAGCCTTGACGGAAGGTCATTGTTATGACAAAGGAACCCTGTATTGTTATAAAATGACATATATATATATATATTCATATTTGATTGAGAATATAGAGAAAAAAAGAAAATTATTATTACATTATCTCATATATAAATAGATGTATATTGATAATAATTTTTTTGGATTAATTATAATTATAAATATAAATAAATTGCACTTCTATTTTATTTTTATAATTATAAATAAGTGGATATTGTGAATCTCAATCAATGTACTCATTAAATTATATTATCAAAATTACAATCAAATAATTTACTCTAATATCAATTTTAAAATAAGAAAATTATGTTTTAAAACATTGCATGATTATACAAATTTCTAGAAAACAAAATATAAAAAATACAATAATTATCAATTTTGAAAGAAGGAAAAAAATGTTTAAAACATTTAATTGGTTATACAAGTTACTAGCAAAAATAAAATAAAATTGAAAGGAAAGTACATTGATACACTATTTTCTTACCACATACCCTCATTAATTAAATAATTTATCATGAGTCCAATTTCTGATTCTTAATGTTGCCCCAACAAAATCATTTAAAATTGTCCACTTCCCGCTCATATAGTTATTGAAACTTCTTATATATATTGACTATATGATATAAGTCAATAGCAAGTTAATTTTGGTTGATTTGGGGTTTTTATTATCTTTCAGTAAGGAAATATAAAGAAGAATGGCACCTCGTTCCTTCCCTCCACCCATAGATGTCAAATCTCAAAGTTCATCATAGCAAAATTGGTCAGGCTTTCTTAATACTGGATCTCCACATATTAAAAGTTCAGAGAGACCAACCCAAAAGCATAAGAAGCTTTTGGAAGAATCCAACCCAAAAGCATAAGAAGCTTCTAGAAGAATCCATTCCAAAAGCATAAGAAGCTTCAAGAAGAATTATGTGCAAAATGCGTCTGTACTAACTCTACTCCAGATGAGGTCACGGATATTGTGAGTTTACTCAAACCCTATAGAGATGTGGAAGAAAAGAGTGTTTTTTATTGATTTCAGAGCACCCACTGCAACAAGAGACAGAAAGGAAAAAAAATTCCATGCAGGTGTCTTCTCAATATGAGAAGGAAATCACAGAGCTCTCTTTGGGGCCACCCTGCACCCCTTAAATCCCTAGTAAAATTTACATTGTTTGTTTATGTTTTTCAATAATTTTAACTATTTTCCTAACAAATTCTTATTTTGTGGCGTTGTCTGTGTTCAGACCCAACCTGCAACATTACTTATGACACTTCGATGAATATAGATACATTTTTATCTCAAGTAAGTATATTATCAATTCTCAATTTCTATGATTTGGATATTAATAGGGAAATATTTTTTTAAATGCATAAGAAAGCGATCCAAGTTGTTTTTAAATGGATTTGAGCATAAATCATTTTAGGTTTCAAAATGTTCTTGAAATTTTGATGGACAAAGTTAAACAGTTAACAATTAAGTTTTTTCATATCTATTAGATTACCAAAATATTAAGAAAACTACAATTAAAATGAAAAGCCAAGTTAAATAATTGGCTAGGCTAGTTCTTCTTTATTAGATTTACAACATGTTCAAGAAATTCAATGAGCCTTCAGTGTCAAAAGTTAAATAAGATATTTTCTTTTGTTACATACTTTTCCTCTTCAGCTGTCAGATATTACATTTACATCTAAATTCCTTCACTTTTATTATTGATTTCAAACATATATGCACATGAATTTTCTCCATTCAACACCCAGTGTCAAAAGTTAAATCAAATATTTTCTTTTGTTACATACTTTTCCTCTTCAGCTGTCAGATATTACATTTACATCCAATTTCCTTCACTTTTATTATTGATTTCAAACATATATGCACATGAATTTTCTCCATTCAACACCCAATTTTCGAAATTTTCAAATATGTTGTTCATATTCTAGTTTTCAAAGTTCTCAAATACGTTGTTCAAATTATAATTTAAGTTACATTTTATTTAATGAGCAAGGACTAGCAATTTCAAAAAAAATAGGAAAATAGGGGAGAGTTGCTCGAATTGTTCCCTCTGCACCCAGATGGTAACCTAAGGCCACCAACGCTAAAAAGAAAGGCAGGTGATGGATAACTCACTCTTCGTACTGCAGAAATTCGGATACAAGGAAGGTGGTGAAGACTCAGATAATTAAAGCCTCATTTTTGCCTTATTCAGTGAATCTTTAGTATGCAGATATTCAAAGATTATGTATTATCATAGATCTATTATGTAACTGGACAACTTCGTTACTGAATTTATGCCTATGTTTGATTCTGTAATAACTTAGATCTCTTGTGTAACTGGACAACCTCGTTACTGATTTTATGCCTACGTTTGATCCTCCAGTAGCTGGGAAGTTTTATATGCAATCTTGAAACGTTTGTCGAGTAATTCCTTTAAATTTAAGAATGTGTCTGTATGAATGATAAGAATGTTGTTGGATTTGGAAGATTATTCCTTAAAAAGTCACGCTTGTTAATGTAATAACCTCTAAAATTATTAGTAACAGAATTTACTATGGTATTGGATGTTTTTTTATTGGAAGGACAATGTGGCATTCCCTCCCATGTTGATTATTAAATTAGGTAGAAGTGGCGAAAACCTCAAATAGGGTTAGTTTTTTGAAATTCAATGTTCTTTTGTGATTGTATTATTTTTTTTTTATAAGATTAAGGTTATGTGTTAAAAGTATTATATATTTTCGTTACAAATTTTAGTGGAATCGGTTAAAATATTTTATTTTATTTTTGAATTTTTTTCAGATAACTTTATGTGTGGGATTGAGGTTATATTTTATTCGAATTAAAAGTAACCCGTGTGTTAATTTTGAACGCATAATTTTTTTATTTTTTTATTATTATTTATGATAGAATCACTTTTTAGTTTTTGAGTAATTTTTTTGGAATTGTAGAATTTAGCTTTGTATGTATTTAAAGATACATTTCAAGAAATGAAAAATAGCTAGAATTGTATTTCATAATATTCATAAAAAAAATAATATGTAGAATCATCATTTCCTTATTTTCTAAGGAAATGTTTCCATAGTTATCATAAAAAATAAAAATAAAAAAAAATAATTAGAGATCATTTACTTACTTCTCAAGAAAATGTTTTCATACTTAATTAAACGAAACTAAGAATTAAGTAAAAAAAAGTTAATAACACCACCTAGACTTATTCCGAAATTGTGAAGGTTTAAAATCAATGGCTTCAGGGGTTAAATTTAGTTCTCCTACCTATAATAGATTTTTTTACGAATATCTCATTTTTAAACAACCCTTTATATCACTTTTAGCATTTCCTTTTATGAGTTTCATCTAAGTTAAAAAAAAAAAAAAAAAAAAAAACACAATGTATACCTGCAAATATTGAAGCCAATGCAGTTAAACTTTGAAGATATTAGGGTGAAAAACAATGTTCCATTTCTAAAAATAAATTTCCAAAGTTTCATTTTTTAATTAGATTTATTTTTTAGAAAATATAACATTTTAGTTTAAATTTCAATAAGAATTTTCTAAAATGATTGTTGAACGTGTTGATATTAGATATTGTCAATAAAGGTATTAAAATGAAAGTAAAGGTCACTTGAACTTACTGAACTTAAGATGAATCCTTTCCGAGAAAAGTGTCTGCTACTCATGAGGCTCAGTTAAAGGAGGAGTCTCGTCTTGTAGGAATTCCAGGGAGGAAGGAAAATATTCCATGAAATCGAACATTTTAAGCAAATTACAAGAAGATTTTGTTAAAAAAATTTCTACCCTCGAGATATCAGAATTTGCCACACATTATAGTGTTGGAAAAATAGTCCAAGTGATTTGAAGCATTGATATAGAAAAATACTAAAATATTCTCACTAAGCTATAACTCACTTAGATAAAGAAAACAACTATTTATATAAACATCATCTTCAAATTCACACAATCCATAATGTCAATTGCCCTATTATCTTTAAATCTCTAGCTTAATGGGGAAATAAATTATTTACCCCTCCTAACAATATTTTAAAATAAAATGTATAACAAAAAAAACATACCCACTTCTAAAGCCTCATCAAGGAACATATAACATAAAAAACATACCCACTTTTGAAGCATCATCTAGCCTTACAAAATGTGTATAGTGTAAATCCATTTTAACTTTGGATCCACCAAACCTCAAAAGGGTTTCATTTTTTTTTCACTAAGTGAAAATAGGTTTGCGTCACAAGATATTTGATATCTCTCTCAGCTTGGTAGACTCCTAAGTTAAGATGGATCTAGGTTGGTTTAATTTTACCCTTTAAATATTTTATTTACACATGAATACCATGGGTTCTCATACCATGTGTCAATACCATGAAATTATTTTTATTTTGATGTTATTTTTTATTATTTTTATTTTTCCGAGAGGGATCAAATCTCTTAAGATGCAAACCTCTTTAGAGCGAAAGGAGATTTGATCTAGTAGATTTAGAGTTAAGATGTATATAAGTTGTTTAATTCCCCCTCTCCCTTAAAATAAGGTGGGTTAACCTCTAGACCTAATTTTTTTATAAAATAAACTTGGGGCGATTTGAAATATAAACTTACTTTTTTTATCCTCTCCCTTAAAATAAGGTGGGCTAACATCTAGATGTACTTTTTTTATAAAATAAAGTTTGGGTGATTTGAAATAATGAAATAATATACTATGATACAAAAAATTAGCCCAATAAAAATTTAAAACGCTTTAATTTCTCCCATGGGCGAAAATTCGCCCCTAAAAGTTTCTATGACCCCAACATTGGCGGCTCAATTTTTCATGGACCAAATCTTCAAACTACATGTCATGACGACTTCCATTGTGTCTGATCCAAACCCCACTTTCACCAGAAAATTTTTTTAGGAACCTTTTAATCTACAGTGCACAATGCTAACTGAGTACAACTTATCATGCCCAAAACAATGGTCAAACAGAAGCAGTCAACAAATGTTTGGAGACGTATTTGTGGTGCTTCACTTCAGACAATCAACATCAATGCATACAATGGCTACCTTTTGCAAAATGGTGGTATAATACTAACTATCATGAAGCCACCAAGATGACGCCATATGAGGCAGTGTATGGACAACACCCACCTTCACCAGCTTCTTATATCCCCATATGTTCTAAAGTACAGGAAATTGATCAGCTCGTGTAGAACTGTGCCACCATGATCGCTCGTCTCAAAGGTAATCTACATCAAGCTCAAAATAGAATGAAGTAATAGGTTGACCAACATCATTCCAAGCAGTCATTTCAAGTAGGTGGCCAGGTGTTCCTGCGAATCCAACCTGGAATTCTAATTTTCTCTCAAGTCAAGTGTATAACATGTGACCTCTTAAGATGAAACATAAATATTCTTGATCATTAGACCCACTCAAAATATATATTATTTATGCATGGACTTATTAACTTGTGAGTGTTATTATTATTATTAGTATACTTATTTCCATTTATACCTTATTTTTCTTAACTTTTCACATGTATATATAGATAAATGTGTGTTTGTGCTTCTTCCAACGTTGATTCTCATATTAGAGTTATGAACATTACATTAATTTTAAAACTTTCTTTAAGAGGCTTTATATATATATACAACAACGTTAATTGATTTATTTTATATTAGTATATTTGTAAGTAGTTCTTGAAGTAATATTTTAGAGAGATTTTGATTAAGTAGGAACTTGATTCATGGTGTGCTATTTGAAATTGAATTTCATGAAAATTATGAACTTAATTATGTTTTGATAATTAAAACATATAGAAAATTGAAAAGACACCTCATTTAAAAATGGTGGGTTATACTATTTTATATTTTTCAATAATCATAATTCTATATGAAAACTCTGTTAATATAAAAATTGGATACCAAAAGTTTATTAAGTTTTTATTTAATTATCAATTTAATGAAAATTTCAAAAGTATCAAAATGGAATATAAAAACATATTATTACTCCATTTAATTATAAAAATTATTTTTAAAAATAAATTTCATTAATCTTACCTTATGAAAATCTCATTAATCTATATTTAATTATTATAATAATTCTTAAAATTCAAAATACTAAACCATTGTATTTACTTTTATAAAATCATTAATTTTTCTATAAAACATTAGTTAAAGTAGTCAACAAATGTTTGGAGACCTATATGTGGTGCTTCACTTCAGACAATCAACATCAATGGGTACAATGGCTAGCTTTAGTAGAATGGTGGTATAATACTAACTATCATGAAGCCACCAAGATGATGCCATATGAGGGAGTGTATGGACAACACCCACCTTCACGAGCTTCTTATATCCCCATATGTTCTTCTAGAATCGTGTCTCCATGATCATTCATCTCAAGATAATCTACATCAAGCTAAAAATAGAATGAAGAAATAGGTCAACCAACATCGTTCCAAGTAGTCATTTCAAGTAGGTAACCAGGAGTTCCTGCGAATCCAACCTTATAAGCAGACATCTTTGAAAGAAAAGGGTTTCCAGAAACTAGCACCAAAATTATATGGGCCTTAACAGGTACTTTAGCATATAGGAGAAGTTGCTTACAAACTAGCCTTGTTGGCTACTTCAAAAATCCACACAATATTCGATGTATGTTGCCTTAAAAAAGTTGTGGGGAATAATTGTCAGTTTCAGAAAAGTTTTCCATAGTTGGATGAGGAAGGCTCACTTTTGATCCCACCCGAACATGTCCTCGATACGTGCAAAAATCATCTCTGTGGTCGCACAATCAAGGAAGTCCTCATCAAGTGGAAATACACCTCTCTAGAAGATGCAACATGGGAACCAACCTATATTATTCATCAATTTCCGTAGTTGCAGCCTAGAGGAAAAGGTTGATTTTGATTGGGGGGTATTATGTTAGAGTCCAACCTGTTAGGGTCCTATAATAATAAGGTTCATAATTTTTTTAATTGACTTTGATAGTCTTGTAAATATGTACATACCTTGATTTTTGCAAGTTGTTTTCCCATATTTTGAAAAATGAAAAAATAAATAAAAATGAAAAGAGGGTAAAAGTCCTAAAATAAAGATCAAAGGACTTAGAAAAAGATAGACCCTAAAAGAAAAAAGAGATAAAAATAAGACCTGAAAGTGAGCAAGTCAAAATGCAACCGCTATTTACTTTACTACAAGAATAATGATTATGTGCAGATTGTCAATAAATGCCATAATCCATGATCAGTTAAACAATTTAATATTAACTTTTCATGCTTTAAATTTCATCCTTTAGATAGATAATAAATATATGTCAAACAGTATAAACTTGACAAATCAAAAGATAAGATAGAGAATAAATGATGAGCTAGACAGTTTAATCTGAGTCCTTGGATGAAATAAGGTTAGACTTAAATAGTTTTTATGTTTTGAAAGAAAATTGATTTAGGGTTGCAATCCTCAATGCACCCATGAAAATGAAGTAAAAAATGTTAGAAATAATGATGGGTAGGTAGAAATCAGTTGAGAAAGCATGTAATAAAGCATCATCGGGAAAAAATCACTAATTTCCCCTCCCCTACACTTATTTGTTATTCTAAACTATTAGTTAAAGAGGCTCAGAGCATTTCTTTGACTTCTGTTGGGACCAGACCCAAGGCTCGATGACTGATTGGTTAAAAATATTGAATTCCTACATAAAACCCATATTCATCAGCATTTACCCTTCATTCATAATCTTAATCCCTTTTTTCCTAAGTAAAAACCCAGTTTATTTTAGTAAAAGTGAAACCCTAAATAACTAATTTCATTTCCTTTCAAAAATCATTCAAAAACCCATAAAATTCATTTATCCTAATTTAAAGTGTGAAAAAATACAACAAAGACAAGCTATGATTTATTTACACTTTACTTAGAGTTAAAACATGTATTTGTATTCATTATATTATCCCTTTATTTCATATTAACTTCTAACTTGTTTATTAAATCCCTAAAACTACACCCCCTCGTATAGTATATAATCCTTTTTATTTTTAATAACCCACAAAAAACCCTCTACTTAATGTTTAAGCCAATTTTATTATAACCCTTGTGATGAATTCAAAACCCGCCCTTATCCCATTGGTTTAAACGTATCAAATAAAACAAAATACCCCGCCCCTTATGGTTTTAAACATTTATCAAAACATTTATATACCTATAATAATAAACCCGCGCCCGCGTATTAATAAAACATTTCTTAAATGTTTTAATTAAAAAATATATAAACCTTACCCCTTCTCTCAACCAAATAATACAAGGTTTAACTTTATAAATGTATGTTTATAAAGATTATTAAACCATCCCCCCGCATTGATCACCCCGACCCCACTCCCAAATTCCAATGCAACTTCCAAATCCAATCCTGACTGTTCGCAAGACTCCTTCATCATCCAATGGTGGAAAATCCATATCGGAAATAAACTTGCGTGACATCCACCATCTCATTTCTATGCGAAATGGGTGGTATTTTGACTTTCTCCCTCCTCCACGTGGTTCCTTCTTAATGGACCGTGTTCGTTTCATCCAAAACAGCGTACCATCCAAAGTGAACACGATAACCACTCACGGTTTTATACCCTTGGAGCCCGAAAACCATCATTTGTTACTTGACCGCCATTTATTGTAGGTGCCAATTAACCCTAAATTTCCTAAATAACATTGGAAATGCACTAATTTTCTCTGTTTCTGCACGTAACCATTGTATAAGCTATTCCGACTTTGAAACAAGAATTTTCCACCATTTTCATGCCAAAAAACTGCAAATTTCCACATGAACCTATTGAGGATTTCTGAGGAGCTTTGCATTGCTCCAGAGATCGAAAAGACACCATAGAAATTGTTCAAAACCTTCATATACGTCTTCAAAAACTAGTACCCATGTATAACAGGTATTCCTCCAACAATTAAGTCTATTTTGATTTGAAAAGACTTTAAAAAGGAACAAATTACATTCAGAGTTCGAATCCTCCCAAACAAGCCTATTAAAATATATATAAAAAATAGGCCAAACCCTGTCAAAATTTCTGAAAAAACCCTGTTTATGCTACACATTGTTTTAAACTCCAAATTGAGTCCAAAAACCCTCTGAAGGTAGCCCAAACTTCTGTGCCTAATCTCAAAGGAAATTTTACCCAATTACTTATTGAAAAAACCCAAGAAACCCGTATTTCTTGTTTCTAAACCAGTAAAAGTCTTTAAATCTTATTGAGAGTCCAAAATTGAAACAAAAAACGCAAGGAAAGACCATATTTTTCCTATTTTCATCAAAGAAATCCCTGTGAAAGTAAAAAATACTTTTGCAAACTATTTAATCTTGCAGAAGTAGCCAGAAAAACCTAAAAGCAGAGTTTTGTAGTCCAAAAAGCTTCAAAATTCCTAAACCTACTCTAGTTGCATATTTTAAGACTGCCATAGTTATAAATCCTCTACAACCCCCTATTGTAGACATTGAGCACACTCCATTAGCAGATATTGACTATAAGATAATAGATCCTATTGTAGAATTCAATTTGTTGGAACTTCATAAATGGAACTATGAAAAATCTTTAGATAATGTTGAAGAAGTTCAAATATGGGAATCACACTTACCCAAATATGTGGCTCCAGTTACTTACTCATGCCTAGAGATCATTAGGTTATGCCATTATCATTATATGCCTGAGAAAAGAGCAATAGTCAATGCCAATAAAGAAGTACTTTTCACCATTACTGCTCAATCCATTAATCAAATGCTACAGCGCAAACCTGATCCTCAAGCAGTTCCTCCATCCATTGAAGCACTTACCAAGCTGTATATTGGCCTTGAATTTCCTAAAATATTCCAAATCTTCCAAATATTCATGCACTTACATGTAGAAATTCCTCAAATCAATCCTCCATATTCCACTTCAAAATTTCCAGAGGGTTCTAGGCATGTAATTTCCATGTTATCTTTCATCCTAGGGTACTTTAATGATGAACATACAGATGAATCCATTTTAGGTTTCCTATCCATTTTCACACCAGGAAAACCTCCATCTGTTATCTATGATTATGTTGGATATATTGCTGATAATATTCATGACCAATTGATTAAACTACCAATTGAAGGAGTGTTTAGATACACATCCTTCCTTTTCCACATGTTCTTGTATTTTCAAGCAGATAATTTTCCATTAACCTTTCAAAAGCTTGACATAGAAGGGAATCCTCTTTCAGTTATTTTATGGACCTCTTTGATCAGGAAAGAGTCCACAGAGTTCACATATGCAGAGTTTTCAGATTCCTTCATCCATCCATTGATTAAAATGTTAAAAAATACTGAACAACCAAGGATAAATGATGAGATGAAGAATATTTTATAGTTTTCAGAGCAAACCAAGACTGGTGATTGGTACTTGTATGAAAATCACACTGAGATTAGAGTGTTTAGATCCAATTTATTACTCTACAAGCTACCCAAATTTGTATCAATGAGAGTTTTTTCCTTGGAGTATATTAGACAAATATTAAACTCTGATTCTATCAATTTCCTAGCAGCAAAGAAGACAACACAGTTTAAATTGAAGAATAAAGTAGGACCATTCATTTGCAATCATAGAGATGCAGAGGCAGAAGCAGCTATGCAGTTATTAGAGTACAGGTTTGAAGAGAGATTTTCTTGGAATTATGATCCACAAGGGATACTAAGTAAAATGAGGGTTAAGTGCAAACTGACACCCTACATTCATGAGACAAAACCAAAAATAGAGAAATATGTCAATCAAAATGAGTGGACAAAAAATACTTTAGTAGATGCAGTGAAGAAAAGTGATATTGGTCACACTTTACAAACTCCAGATCAAACAGAAAAATCCACCAAGAGGGTCAGAGAAGAAGAAACTTATGTTGTTGAAACCACTACTGAAAATAAGTTCAAAACAAGATATAATAAAAGGCCCAAAACAGATTCAGTGGGTAAAGAGAAGGTAACCATTGATGTTGAAGAAACAGATCTTCCAGACAACAACATAGATGTTGCCACTGTTATTAGAAATGAGTAGAATACAGAGAAAAGAAATGAATAATAGGTGGATAATGGAAATACACAATTGATAGAGAAACAATAGAACATGGAAGCTTCATCCTCAAAAAAAACTAAAGAGAAAGATTTAGATATCAGGGAAAAGTACAAACAGATCTAGTTAAAGAATAAAGATATAAAAAATGATATCTACACTCAATATCTGAAACAAACACCAAGTGTTCAAAATAGACTTTTGTCTGCCTTTGACTACTGAAATAAAAATATAATCATGTCAGTATTACAACCTACAATGAAAAATCCAAAGACAATGGAAGATTATAAGAAGATTGATTTAGAAGTCCAAACAGAAAAAAATTCATGCTCTTGATCAAATAGAATTTCATAGACAAAGTTCAGAGATGTTGTACTCTATTGTTTCAACCAAAGCTATGAGTGTTCGGAAACTTCAGAACACTATCACAAGCATGAAAGATCAAATGAAACTTGACAAAGCATCCTTATATGCTAAATATCTCAGGATCAAATCTTTAGAAGAATTGGTCTTGCAGGTTGGATATGACCCTGCAAATGTCAAAGCAGAAGAACATTTAGTAAAGAAGAAAAATGAGGACATTGCAGCATTGAGAAAACAACTTAAATTTCCATCAAGTGAACATCCTCAAGCCAAGGAAATAATAGAAGGACAGAATGAGAAGGATTAAATGATGAATTTGATTTTTCAGCTGACAGCACAGATCAAAGAAATAAAGATTCAAATGGATAAACTTGTCCATGAAAAAGAAACACCAAAAGTACCAGAAATTCCTACAGTTATTCCTGTAATCGCTACAGCTGTGCCATCAACTCTAGCAGAAGAGTTGGCACCCAAATATCCACTAGCTACTATAGTGGCAGTGACATCATCTATAACATCAGCTACAGAGTCATCCGCTACAGCAGCTCACCCTACAGATGAGGCCAACAAACTAGTGAAATCTATGGAAGAAATGTCACTTCAGACAAGTGAAATTAACAGATTGAAAAATATGGTTGATAACCTTGAAAATACAAACAAGTTGGCTCAAATAAATGCTGAAACACATGAGCAAAAATCCATTAGACTAAATTAATAATTGAAGAAGTTACAGAAGGAATTAACCTTAAAGGAACAAATTTCATATGTGAAAAATCATTTATGGAACAAGATAATTGAAGCCATCAATAATGTGTGGCCCTCAATTCAAGTGATTTTTTAACAGAGAGATTTACTCAAAGTGGCATTAGAAGAAATTCAAAAAATTAAAGATGAACTTGATAACAAACTAGAACAAGCAATAGAATTGATCAAGTTCCTTAACAACAAAAACAAGCAAGAGCTAGAAGAACTTGAGATTACTGACAGGACTGAAACTATCCTTGAGATAAGGAAACTCATCACCAACAAGAACCTGATGAAGCAGCTTGAGGAAAAGTGTGAGAATATGAACACCACCATAACTAGGTATATGGTCAAATTTGAGAATTTGAGGCAAAGAAGTTTGCATAATATTTTGGTCATCAATGATAAACTAATGCCTCAGGAGGATTACAATAAAAATATCAGAGAATTTGCAAAGGAACAAGTTGAAAATTCAAGTGGACAAGGTACTCCAACAAGAAAATTCTTACTGAGATTTTTTGAGAATTTATTCTATTTGCAGCATGAGATAAAACACTTGTTTGTCATTAAACCAACTTTTTCCAAGTATACAGAAGAAGATGAAAACTTCAAGAAGATGAATAAATACAAATTCCAATTGATGAATATTGGGAGTCATTAACAGATTTACTATGAAAGATAAAAAGTTAGAAAGATAAAAGAGAAAAACAGTTTGTTGAATTGCAGTTAAAACAGAATTTTACAGTAGTAAACATATTTTACAGTGGCTAAAGAGTATCCGAGTTTAAAAGAGTATCATAGATTAAAGAGAAGCAGTGAAAGATTATAAGATAAAGTAGATCATATTTCAAAACCAACTTGAAATATCTAAAGCTAGCAAGAGGGACACCAAGGCAGCCAGTTGCACCTCATCCATAATCAATTTCTATTTTATTTGGATAGATAGGATAGCTTGCTGATTTGTTAAGCAATTGTCTCTGTTTTGTTGTAAAGATATTTCTATTTTCCTTAGATAATTTCTAGAAGTGTTCTAGGATATTTTGTAAACAATTATGTATAAATGCTTCATCTTTAGAAGTATTATTGTGGAATAAATTGTTGAAGATTTCTATAGTCATTTTTTATTGGACTTGAAGGCTTTTCTGTTTCAAATCTCGAGTAGTAGACTGGATTGGATCAATTGGAATCATATTTGAGGATTCATGTGATGAGCTATTGAAGTGAAGTATTTCCTCCTTTTCATTGTTATATTTCTTTGTTACATGCATCCATAAATTTTTTTCAAATTTGAATGAATAAAAAGGAGTATTAATTCAGGATTTGTTAAAAGCACCATGTCTTTACTGTTTATCATTTTTATGTTTTGTGCTGATTTCCAGAGTAGGGAACCTTTAATTGCTCCTTCTTTCATTTGACCTCTGCCTACTACTTCTCTTTTCGGGATCAAAGAGCCCTTAATTTCTCTTTATCTCAATCATATCACGTCACCAAACAACCTTCCAAGAACTTCATGGGTTATCTATCTTGCCCTAAAAAAATTTGACTTCTTGACCTTGATCCTAGCTCTGTCTGCCTGAGTTTTTAATCCTCAACCTAATGGACAAACATATTTCTCACTATCTATCTCATTAGGTGTTTTTTCCCACCAAATCAATCAAACCAAAACCAAATTGCACCATCATAACTAGCCTAATATTTTATAAAACAAACAAAATTAAATATTATAGAGAGCCCTCTCTAAACCCTAAGAAGGCCAGATATTAGAGTTTAAAAGTTGGTATGTGGTTATCTCTGGTGTTCTTAGACTTTAAACCAAAATCTCACAACTTTAGAATTATTAGAGTGATAACATACTGGCGACCATACTGGGGAACTAACCAATCCTCAGTCATAAAATAAGTCTTAAAGAAACTTTTTTCATCATCTTTTTTCCTTTAAGTTCGTTTTATAAGTTGTGAGTATCATTTTATCAAAAAATTGTAATTATGGCTTCTAGGAAAGTTTATTATACCAAGTCTAACCCGGATCCTAAACCTGTTGTTATAGTGGACAACCCAAACAGAATTGGCAAAAAGAAAAAATAGATAGAAGATTTAGATGTTAAAATTTCATTTAATAGAGTCAATTCATTACCACACGAATTAGTGAGTTTACAGGATATAAAGTTTGATTTGAAAATTGAAAATTATTTGTTCAGAAGAAAATCTGAAAGTAATTTAAGCACTGTTGTTTTAGACCATGTTTTTATTTAATTTTTGGAATCAAAACATAAAATATTGTAGCAAACCCTAAATTAAAGATAATAAAAAATCAAGACAAACTTGAAGAAATTAATGCCACTGTTCTAAAATAAATTGATGAGGCTATAGAATTAGCTCAACTGTTAGCATATACATCTAAACCTTCCATTCCTGATTTAGATACCACTACATCATCTATAGTTTCTGCTACCATCCAATCTACAAATCCATTTATTCCTAGATTACCCTTACAGCCTAGAATATTATTTCCTTCATCCCCTACATCCATTTCATCCACTAGTTTACCTTCTACTTTTTCAAACACATCATTCTCATTTCCTATTAGTTCCTCATATAGTTCAGTTTCACTTCCTAGTACCTCAACTTCATCTTTTAGTTCTTCCACTACTTTTTCTAGTTCAACATTCTATAATCCAGTTTCATCAGCTTCCTCCTCCAGTTTAGCCCCAAGTACTTCCACTTTACCTCCTAGCCAAGCTAGAATTCAAGCTATGGCTGCTAGATATGCTCCCCTAGTTCTTCCAGGACAACTTCATGACATGCCCCAAGATTACCAAAGTAAAATACCACAGTTTGACGCTACTACACAATATACTGCACAACAACACATAAACAAAATGACAGATTAATTTGAACTCTATGAGATATATGAATTAGATGTACAAATGAGGTTGTTTGCACAAAAATTAACAGGAGAAGTAAATAACTGGTTTAAAGGTCTTAATATAGGTAGTATAGCTGATTTAATTGTTTTCCATAGATTATTTTTAAATAAATGGGAAAAGAAGAAAAACCCTCTACAAATATTGTCTGAATTTGATGCAATAAAGAGAGCTCCCAATGAATTAGTACACGACTACTGCAGTAGATATAATATTGTTTACAATTCAATTCCTGCAAATATAAAACCCACTCCTAACTCTGTCTTGCTCAAATTCCCAAATGGATTTGACACTGACATGGAATATCAGTTAAGAGAAAGAAATGCAGAAACATTAGAAAGAATACAAACAGATGTTGTAGGTGTAGAAGTAAACATTTTAGCTAAGAGAGCTATATTGAGAAATGAGAGAAGAGTAACCATGAAAGAAGAAGCCTCTAGTTCAGAAACAAAAATAGATATGTTATCTAAGAATTTAGATAGAATGATGGATAGATTGGATAACATAGAAAGAATACCTCAATGGGATAATCAACAACAAATCAGAAACCCCAATTTTAGGAAAAACATAACTTCAGGAAAATCAAAAGAATCAGTCCCAGACCAAAAAATAAGACCTCTATTTCAAGAGAACTATGCTGAGAGTTCTCAAAACAATGTTGAGGATTAGGATGCCATAAATTTAATGGGAATAGATGATAATAGCACTATCTTTCTCACACAGGAAGATCAAGAGTTATTTGAACTACAATAACGCTAATTAGATTCAAGGGAATCCTTTGATTATAAACAAGCTTATGATTTTTCCATAAACAAATTTCACAAGAAATATACCTTAGGAGTAAGAAAAATACTGAAACTTCGACTAATAAAACATCACAAATTGAAAATAAGAAAAAAATAGAAGCCCCAACAACAAAAGTTCTGCAAATTCTCCCTAGGGAAAATAGGCAAAACTCTAGTTCTTCCCAAAAAATTTATGATCCTAAAATTTCACCAAGCCCTAATATTGTTGACATAATAGATGAAGTTTCTCAAGCTACAAAATATCCACAAAAATATTCCATTGCAAAAGCATTTGATTCTGCTAAAACAACAAACTTAGATCCTAAAACATCCATTGCTGAACTAAAATCAGCATATCCAAAAGCTGCCACTATAAAAATAGCTTGTGACAATTCTAAATATGAAAAAACATCTACTACTTCACAAACCATTATTGAAAAGAAAACAAAAAGTAGTAATATGTGCAATAAACTCAAACTGAAAATGAAAACATAACTGTAGAAAAACAAGATAAACCAACACAAACTACTGTTACTAAAGAAGAGTTAATTCAAATAAGTAAATCTCAACCTTCTTTCAACATACAAACTGAGATTGCAAATTTAAAAATACCAATTCTTTTAGCACAATTGGTAAAACATGATTTGTAAAAATCAACCATCACTGAAACATTAAACATAAATTATGGAGAAGACTCCATAAACTTGAATGATGATCAACCAGAGTTGATATTTGGCCCAGATGTAAATGGAGAGCATCAAGATGGATTAGTTCCTCCATTTTACATCAGTTTAACCATTCATGATCAAATTTTACACAACACAATGTTAGATTCAGGAGCTTCACATAATTTAATGCCCAAAGCTATAATGGAAACCTTGAACTTAGATATTACAAGGCCTTACAAAGATTTATTTTCATTTGACTCAAGAAAAATAAAATTTCTAGGATTAATCAAAGATTTATGTGTAACAGTAGTTCAATATCCTGGTAAGAGTATACTTATGGACATTGTAGTAGCTGATATCCCACCCAAATATGGAATGTTATTATCTCGCTCATGGGGAGCAAAGTTACAGGGATCTCTACAATTGGACATGTCTTATGATACTATATCAATTTTTGGTCAACCTAAAAAGTTATATAGGGAAACATTAATGAAATACGTGGTAAGTAATGAAGCAAGATCAATAAATTACCCAATTTATGCTACACCTATTGACCTATATTCATTCATCCTATGTAATGCTGAAATTGATAATGAAATCAAAACTGAACTAAAGTAAGAAAAGAAAACACAAAACAATGATAATATCTTTCATGAATATTTATGGAATTTATATTTTGATGGCTCACTAAACAAGTTAGGAGTAGGAGTAGGAGTCTGGATAACAAATAAGAGAAAAATGATACCGAAAGCCATGCTTTTAGACTGAATTTCAAATGCACAAACAATATGGCTGAGTATGAAGCCCTCTTTTTAGGACTCCAAATAATCAGAAATTTAGGAGGTAAAATAATAACAATAATGGGAGACTCAGAGTTGATTGTAAAAAAAATTAAAGGTGAATATTATGTTTACAATCCTAGATTAGGCTGATATAGAGAAACTGTATTAGATTTGATTGATAATTTATTGGAATGTAATTTCTCTGCAATACCAAGAAGGTAAAATTTACAAGCACATTATTTAGCATCATTTGGTATCACTTGTAATTTACCTTTTCACCCTAATCATATGTATACTGCAGAAGTAAAACACAAACCAATAATCCTAGACAACCTCAAATATTGGCAGATTTTTTTACAAGGTCAGCAAATTTATAATTTTATGAATACTAAAGGTGAATTTCAGAACTGTAAGATAGACACTGATTGTACCATAGATCAAGATTTAAACAGCAACATTGATTTAAATAATGTAGATGTAAATAAATTAAAGTTTGCAAGACCAACTAAATTCAATGAATCATATATATATAAATATAAATTAGAGAGAGTATAAATTTATGGGATAATTGATGAAGAATCTGATGTATTAAATCTCAAAGATAATTTCTTACCAAAAGGTTTAACTCCATTAGAAGATTTATTTGACTAAAATGATGTTTCTAGAAAACGCAAAATGGAGCCACTTAGATCTAACATTGAGGAATGCAACATAAGCACATAACTGAAACCCAAAATGATAAAAAATTTCATAGTCTTACCTCAACAGGAAAAGGAAAAATATATATCTCTTTTCAAGGAATTCCAAGAAGTTTTTGCTTGGAGTTATGAGGACCTTAAATCCGATGACACCAATAAAATTCAACATAAAATTCCTGTAAAAGAAATTCAAAAGACCTTTAGAAAAAATCTAAGGAGAATCAACCCTATTTTGATGCCCTTAATAGAAAAAGAAGTTAAAAGAATGTATGATGCATAGATAATTGCACCAATCAGATATTCTGATTGGGTTTCTAACCTAGTTCCAACCAGAAAGAAAACAAGAGAGATTAGATTATGTGTTGACTTTAGGAATCTAAAAAAACTATTCTTAAAAGATAATTATCCTTTACCAAAAATGGATCATACTTTACAAAGGGTAGTTGGATCTTCTAGGATTTCTCTTTTAGATGGATTTTCAGGATACAACCAGATTTTAGTCCAACCAGAGGTTCAAGCCAAAACAACTTTTACTTCTCCTTGGGGTACTTTTATGTATGTAAAAATGCCTTTTGGTTTAATGAATGCAAGGGAAACCTTTCAAAGAGATATGGATATAGCCTTTGCAAAGGAAATTCATGAATTCTTGGTAATTTACTTAGATGACATAATTGTATTTTCCAAGACTCATTATGAACACTTAGATCATCTTAGACAAGTCTTTATAAAATGAAGAAAGTTTGGCATCTCATTAAATCCTAAGAAAACCTTATTTGGATTAGAATAAGGCAAGTTACTAGGACACATAATTTCTAAGGAAGGAATTAGAATAGATCCTACAAGAATAGAAGCAATTCTTAACATCAATCCACCAAGAAACATAAAAAAGTTACAAGCCTTTCTAGGTAAGATTAATGTTTTAAGAAGATTCATATCCAATTTAGCTGAGATAATTAGAGAAATAAATAACATGCTTAAAAAGGATTCAGTTCTTAAATGGACTGTTGAGGCCAAAAAATCTTATGAATCCATCAAACAAGCCTTAACCAAAACCCCAATCCTTATAAGTCCTGATTTCAAAAAGGAATTCATCATTTTTTTCATTTTCTTTAGAACACACCATTGTTGCAGTTTTATTGCAGAAAAATGAACAGGGTTATGAACAACCCATAGCCTTCTTTAGAAGAACACTTAGAGATGCATATTTGAATTACAATATTATGGAAAAACAATCCTTCGCTTTAGTAAAGGCCATTAAATACTTCAGAGTTTACATTCTCTATTCTCACATTATTGCCTATGTCACAAATGTTGTTGTAAAAGACATTCTTACTTAGGATGGTCTTGATGGAAGAAGAGGTAAGTGGATTGCCACTATATTAGAATATGAAATAGAGATAAAACTCACAAAGTTGATAAAATGTCAAGGTTTAGCCAGACTTATGGTTGAATCAAATTGTCATGCCTTGGACAAATTTTATTGCCCAAATAGATGATTAGGAAGAGATGGCAACTCCAGAGATTGGTGAAGCCTTTTCAGATTCACCATATTATGCAGATATTATATTTGTATTACTATATTTGCAAGCTCCTCCTAGTTTATCAAGGACAAAAGCTAGATTCCTGAAGCTTAAGGCAATAAGATTTTGTATTTTAGACAATGTACTTTTTTGGAAAGATCAAAGTGGGATTTTATTAAATTGTTTGTTAAAAGAAGAAGCTCACAAATTATTACAAGAATTTATTGCAATTGACTGTGGAGGACATCTATACTGGAAAACTACTGTAGATAAGATCCTGAGAGCTAGTTTTTACTGGCCTACTTTGTTTGCAGATGTCAAAAATTATGTGACCTCCTGTCATAAGTGCCAAATATTTGAGGGTAAGAAAAAGCTGTTACCCCTGTCCTTAAAGCCCATCTCTACAGAAATTCCATTTCAACAATGGGGTCTTGACTTCATTGGAGAAATTTATCCCCCATAATCAACCCAACATACGTGGATTCTGACAGCCACAGATTATTTTACCAAGTGGATTGAAGCCATACCCTCTAGAAAAGCCACATATACTGTCATTATCTCATTCCTAGAAAGTAAAATTCTTTCAAGATTTGGATGTCCCCAAAAGATAATTACTGAAAATGTAGCAACTTTCAAATCTAAGAAAATGAATTACTTTTGCCATAAATACCATATTACCCTAGGTCATTCTACTGCATATTACCCTCAAGTTAATGGCCTAGCTGAATCTTCAAATAAGAGCCTTGTAAACATCATCAACAAGTTACTCGAAGATAACAAAAAGACTTGGAATAAGAACTTAGTCAATGCCTTATGGGCAGATAGACTTACAACTAAAAAATATATTGGTACATCCCTTTACCAACTTGTATATGGAATGGATGTTGTTTTTCCATCCTCCCTAGGAATACCAGTAATGAAGATTATCCAAGAGTTACAAGTTGAAACAAATTACATTCAAAGAAGGATCAATCAAACTATTCATTTGCAACAAACAAGGGAAGAAGTTTATATCAAGTCTCAAATTATTCGGGATAAGATAAAGGAAATTTTTGATAAAAATACTAAAGAAGATGATTTCTACATTGGAGATAACATATTAAAATGGGATTCAAGAAGAGAAGACAAAGGTAAACATGGAAAATTTGATTTTCTATGGAGAGGACCTTTTGTGATTTATGGATATAGAGGTAATAATTCTTTCTACTTGGAAGAAATGGATGGATTAGCTATGCTAGATGGATCAGTAAATGGTAGAATGTTGAAGCACTACTACTCTACTGAGTTAACAAATAGTTAGTTTCATTTACTTTGGTCATTGCACATACACATTGAAGAGTTTATATTGGATTGGATGTTTTCCTAACAAATTTGAAGCCCGGAGAGAATGCCCTAAGCTTTGAAAGATAAAATATCATAAGTATGAATAATTGCAGAGATCAAAAATATACTTACAGGGCCACCACAGTCAAAATTCAAAGGCTACTAGTCTTAAAAATTCTTGACATTTCACTAGGAAATGCCATCCCCATGTGGAGCCACTGTTAGGGTCCTATAATAATAAGGTTCATAATTTTTTGAATTGACTTTGATAGTCTTGTAAATATGTACATACCTTGCTTTCTGCAAGTTTTTTTACCATATTTTGAAAAATGAAAAGAGGGTAAAATTCCTAAAAGAAAGATCAAAGGACTTAGAAAAAGATAGACCCTAAAAGAAAAAAGAGATAAAACTAAGACCTGAAAGTGAGCAAGTCAAAATGCCACTACTATTTACTTTACTGCAAGAATAATGATTATGTGCAGATTGTCAATAAATGCCATAATCCATGATCAGTTAAAAAATTTAATCTTAACTTTTCACGCTTTGAATTTCATACTTTAGATAGATAATAAAGATATGTCAAACAATATAAACTTGAAAAATCAGAAGATAAGATAGAGAATAAATGAGGAGCTCGACAAGTAAATATGAGCCCTCAGATGAAATAAGGTTAGATTTAAATAGTTTTTATGTTTTCAAAGAAAATTGATTTAGCGTTGCAAGCCTAAATGCACCCATGAAAATGAAGTAAAAAATGTTAGAAATAATGATGGGTAGGTAGAAAGAAAATTAGCAAGCATGTAATAAATCATCATTGGGGAAAAATTCACTAATTTCCCTTCCCCTACAATTATTCAGTATTCTAAACTATCAGTGAAAGAGGCTCAGAGCATTTCTCTATCTTCTGTTGGGACGAGACCCAAGGCTCGATGACTGATTGATTAAAAATATTGAATTCCTACATAAAACCCATATTCATCAGCATCTACCCTTCATTCATAATCATAATCCCTTTTTTCCTAAGTAAAAACCCATTTTTACTTAGTAAAATTGAAACCCTAAATAACTAATTTCATTTCCTTTCAAAAATCATTCAAAAACCCATAAAATGCATTTATCCTAAGTTAAAGTGTGAAAAAATACAACAAATACAAGCTATGATTTATTTACACTTTACTTAGAGTTAAACATGTATTTGTATTCATTATATTATCCTTTTATTTCATATTAACTTCTAAATTATTTATTAACTTCCTAAAACTACACCCTCCTGTATAGTATTAAATCCTTTTTATTTTTAATAACCCACAAAAAACCCTCTACTTAATGTTTAAGCCAACGTTATTATAACCCATGTGATGAATTCAAAACCCGCCTTTATCCCATTGGTTTAAACGTATTAAATAAAACAAAATACCCTGCCCCCCTATGATTTTAAACATTTATCAAAATGTTTATATACCATATAATAATAAACCTGCACCTACGTATTAATGAAACATTTCTTAAATGTTTTAATTAAAACATGTATAAAACTTACCCCTCTGTTCAACCAAATAATATAAGGTTTAACTTTATAAATGTATTTTTATAAATATTATTAAACCATATCACCACATTGATCAACATGGCCCCACTCCCAAATCTCGATGAACTTCCAGATCTGATCATGACCGTTAACAGGAGTCCTTCATGATCCAACGGTGAAAAATCCATATCGCAAATAAATTTGCATGACATCCACCATTTCATTTCTACGCGAAATGGGTTGTATTTTGACTTTCTCCCACCTCCACGTGGTTTCTTCTTAGTGGATCGCGTTTGTTTCATCCAAAACAACTTACCACCCAAAGTGAACACGATAACCACTCGCGGTTTTATACCTTTTGAGCCCAAAAACTGTCATTTTTTACTTGGCCGCCATTTATTGCAGGCGCTAATTAACCCTAATTTTCCTAAATAACATTGGAAATGCACTGATTTTCTCTCTTTCAGCGCATAACCACTGTATAAGATATTCTGACTTTGAAACAAGTATTTTCCACCATTTTCATGCCAAAAACCTACAAATTTCCACATGAACCTATTGAAGATTGCCGAGGAGCTTTGCATTGCTCCAGAGATCAAAAAGACACCATAGAAATTGTTCAAAGCCTTCAAATACGTCTTAAAAAACCAGCACATGTGTATAACAAGTATTCCTCTAGCAATTAAGCCTGTTTTGATTTGAAAAGACTTTAAAAAGGAAAAAATTACATTTAGAGTTCGAATCGACCCAAACAAACCTATTAAAATATCCAAAAAATAGGCCAAACCCTGTCAAAAATTTTCAAAAAACCCTGTTTATTCTGTGCATTGTTTTAAACTCCAAATTGAGTCCAAAACCCCTCCAAAGGTAGCCCAAACTTTTGTGCCTAATCCCAAAGGAATTTTTAGCCAATTACTCATTGAAAAAACCCAAGAAACCTCTATTTCTTGTTTCTAATCCAGTAAAAGTCTTTAAATCTTATTGAGAGTCCAAAATTGAAACGAAAAACCCAAGGAAAGACCAATTTTTTCCTATTTTCATCAAAGAAATCCATGTGAAAGTAAAAAATACTTTTGCAAATTGTTTAATCTTGCAGAAGTAGCCAGAAAAACCTAAAAGCAGAGTTTTGTAGTCCAAAAAGCTTCAAAATTCCTAAACCTACTTTAGTTGCATATTTTAAGACTGCCATAGTTATAAATGCTCTACAACCCCTTGTTGTAGACATTGAGCACACTCTATTAGCATATATTGACTATAAGATAACAGATCCTATTGTGGAATTCAGTTTGTTGGAACTTCATAAATGGAACTATGAAAAATCTTTAGATAATGTTGAAGAAGTTCAAATATGGGAATCACACTTACCCAAATATGTGGCTCCAGTTACTTACTAATGCCCAGAGATCATTAGGTTATGCCATCATCATTATATGCCTGAGCAAAAAGAAACAGTTAATGCAAATAAAGAAGTACTTTTCACCATTAATGCTCAATCCATTAATCAAATGTTACAGTGCAAACATGATCCTCAAACAGTTCCTCTATCCATTGAAGCACTTACCAAGCTGTATATTGGCCTTGAATTTCCTAAAAGATTCCAAATCTTCCAAATATTCATGCCTTTACTTGTAGAAATTCCTCAAATCGATCCTCCATATTCCACTTCAAAATTTCCAGAGGGTTCTAGGCGTGTAGTTTCCATGTTATATTTCATCCTAGGGTACTTTACTGATGAACATACAGATGAATCCATTTTAGGTTTCCTATCCACTTTCACACCAGGACAACTTCCATTTGTTATCTATGATTATGCTGGATATATTGCTGATAATATTCATGACTAATTGGTTAAACTACCAATTGAAGGAGTGTTTAGATACACATCCTTCCTTTTCCACATGTTCTTGTATTTTCAAGCAGATAATTTTTCATTAACTCTTCAAAAGATTGACATAGAAGGGAATCCTCTTTCAGTTATTTTCTGGACCTCTTTGATCAAGAAAGAGTCCACAGAGTTCACATATGCAGAGTTTTCAGATTCCTTCATCCATCCATTGATTAAAATGTTAACAAATACTGAACATCCAAGGATAAATGATGAGATGAAGAAGATTTTATAGTTTTTAGAGCAAACCAAGACTGGCGATTGGTACTTGTATGAAAAGCACACTGAGATTAGAGTGTTTGGATCCAATTTATTACCCTACAAGCTACCCAAATTTGTATCAATGAGGTTTTTTTTCCTTGGAGTATATCAGGAAAATATTAAACTCTGATTCTATCAATTTCCTAGTAGCAAAGAATAAAACACAGTTTAAATTGAAGAATCAAGTAGGACCATTCATTTTCAATCATAGATATGCAGAGGCAGAAGCAACTAAGAAGTTATTAGAGTACAGGTTTGAAGAGAGATTTTCTTGGAATTATGATCCACAAGGGATACTAAGTAAAATGAGGGTTAATTGCAAACTAACACCCTACATTCATGAGACAAGACTAGAGATAGAAAAATATGTCAATTAGACCGAGGGGATAGAAAATACTTTAGTAGATGTAGTGCAGAAAAGTGATATTAGTCACACTTTACAAACTGCGGATAAACAGAAAAAGCCACCAAGAGGGTCAGAGAAGAAGAAACTTATGTTGCTGAAACCACTACTGAAAATAAGTTTAAAATAAGATATAATAAAAGGCCCAAAACAGATTCAGTGGGTAAAGAGAAGGTAATAATTGATGTTGAAGAAATAGATCTCACAGACACCAACACAGATGTTGCCACTGTTATCAGAAATGAGAAAAATAAAAAGAAAATGAATGAAGAATAGGTGGATAATTGAAATACACAGTTGATAGAGAAATAGCAGAACATGAAAGCTTAATTCTCACAAATAGTTGAAGAGAAATATTTAGATATCAGGGAAAAGTAAAAACAGATCAAGTTAAAGAATGAAGAGATAAAATATAATATCTACTCTCAATATCTGAAACAGACACCAAGTGTTCAAAATATACTTTTGTCTGCCTTTGACTATTAAAATAAAAAGCTAATCATGTCAGTATTACAACCTACAGTGAAAAATCCAAATATAGTGGCAGATTTAAGAAGATTGATTTAGAAGTCCAAACAGAAAAAAATCATGCTCTTGATCAGATAGAATTTCATAGACAGAGTTCAGACATATTGTACTCTACTGTTACAACCAAAGCTATGAGTGTTCGAAACTTCAGAACACTATCACAAACATGAAAGATCAAATGAAACTAGACAAAGAATCATTATATGCTAAATATCTCAGGATCAAATCTTTAGAAGAATTGGTATTGCAGGTTGGATATGACCCTGCAAATGTCAAAGCAGTAGAATAGTTAGTAAAGAAGAAAAATGAGGACATTGCAGCATTGAGGAAACAACTTAAATTTCAATCAAGTGAACATCCTCAAGCCAAGGAAATAATAGAAGGATAGAATGAGAAGGATGACATGATGAATTTGATTTTTTAGCTGACAGCACAGATCAAAGAAATGGAGATTCAAATGGATAAACTTGTCCACGAAAAAGAAACACCAAAAGTACCAGAAATTCCTACAGTTATTCCTGTAATCTCTACAGTTGTGCCATAAACTCTAGCAGAAGATTTGGAACCCAAAGAGCCATTGGCTACTGTAGTTCCAATGACATCATCTACAACATCAGCTACAGAGTGATCCACTATAGCAGCTCACCCTACAGATGAGTCCAACAAACTAGTGAAAGCTATGGAATAAATGTCACTTCATACAAGTGAAATTAACATATTGAAAAATATGGTTGATAACCTTGAAAATACAAAAAAGTTGACTCAAATAAATGCCAAAACACATGAAAAAAAAGCCATTATACTAAATGAATAATTGAATAAGTTACAGAAGGAATTAATCTTAAAGGAACAGATTACATATGTGAAAAATAATTTATGGAACAAGATCGTTGAAGCCATCAATGATGTGTGGCCCTCAATTCACGTAATTTTTTAACAGAGAGATTTACTCAAAGTAGCATTAGAAGAAATTCAAAAAATTAAAGATGAACTTGATAAAAAACCAAAACAAGCAATAGAATTGATCAAGTTCCCTAACAACAAAAACAAGCAAGAGCTATAAGAACTTGAGATTACTGACAGGACTGAAACTATCCTTGAGATAAGGAAATTCATCACCAAGAAGAACATGATGAAGTAGATAGAGGAAAAGTGTGAGAATATGAACATCACCATAACCATATTTATGGTCAAAGTTGAGAATTTGAGGTAAAGAAGTTTGCCTAATATTTTGGTCATCAATGATAAACTAATGCCTCAAGAAGATTACAATAAAAAGATCAGAGAATTTACAAAGGAACAAATCGAAAAGTCAGGTGGACAAGGTAACAGGAAAATTCTTATTCATAAGTTTTGAGGATTTATTTTATTTGCAGCATGAGATAAGACACTTGTTTTTCATTAAAGAAACTTGTTCCAGGTATACAGAAGCATATGAAAACTTCAGGAAGATGAAGAAAATACAATTTCCAAGTGATGAAGATTGGGATTCATTAACAGATTTACTATGAAAGATAAAAAGACAGAAAGATAAAAGAGAAAAAAAGTTTGTTGAATTGCATTCAAAACAAATTTTTACAACAATAAACATATTTCACAGTGGCTAAAGAATATTTGAGTTTAAAAGAATATCAAAGATTAAAGAGAATCAGTGAAAGAGTATAAGATAAAGTAGGTCAGACTTCAAAACCAACTTGAAATATCTAAAGCCAGCAAGAAGGACACCAAGGCAGCCAGCTGCACCTCATCCATAATTAGTTTCTATTTTATTTGGATAGATATGACATCTTGCTGATTTGTTAAGCAACAGTCTCTATTTTGTTGTAAAGATATTTATATTTTCCTTAGATAATTCCTAGAAGCATTCTAGGATATTTTGGAAACAATTATGTATAAATACTTCATCTTTAGAAGTATTATTGTGGAATAAATTGCTGAAGATTTCTATAGTCATTTTTTATTGGACTTGAAGGCTTTTTTGTTTCAAATCACGAGTAGCAGACTGGATTGGATCAATTGGCATCATATTTCAGGATTCATGTGATGAGTCATTGAAGTGAATTATTTCATTCTTGTCATTGTTATATTTCTTTGTTACATGCATCCATAAATGTTTTTCAAATTTGAATGAATAAATAGGAGTATTACTTCAGGATTTGTTAAAAGCACCATGTCTTTACTGTTTATCATTTTTATGTTTTCTGTTGATTTCCAGAGTAGGGAACCCTTAATTTCTCTCTCTTTCATTTGACCTCTATCTACTACTTCTCTTTTCCGGATCAAAGAACCCTTCATTTCTCTTTATCTCGATCACATCACCTCACCAAACAACCTTCCAATATCTTCATGGGTTATCTATCTTGCCCTGAAATAATTTGACTTCTTGACCTTGATCCTAGCTCTATCTGCTTGATTTTGGACTTCTCAGCTGAATGGACAAACATATTTCCCACTATCCATCTCATTAGGTGATTTTTCCCACAAAATCAATCAAACCAAAACCAAATTGCACCATCATAACTAACCTAATATTTTATAAAACAAACAAAGTTAAATCTTATATAGAGAGCCCTCTTTGAACCCTAATAAGGCTAGATCTTAGAGTTTAAAAGTTGGTCTGTGGTTACCTCTAGTATTCTTAGACTTTAAACCAAAATCTCACAACTTTAGAATTACTAGAGTGATAACACAACCCTAACCCATTTTTTATGTAATAAGCACAAGGGGCTTAGTCAAAGTCATATTTAGTTATTTAAGTCAATAAGGCTTGTAAGAGGTTATCCACACTAATAATAATTGTAAGTGGTTTACCCGCTTTATAGAAAGTGACCACAATTAATTATAAACGGGCCATATTTAATTAATAAAGTGGTTAACTTGTATTATGCAAGGTACCAGTGGTAATTAGAGCTTTTGATGTCATAAAATTGTAAATAGTTTTAGATAACAAGGGAAGAATCAGCGAGTCTTATTGTAATTGATCTTTTCTTTGTTGGAGGTTGCCAATTAGAGGAATTTTGAAGTCTAAAATAGGCCTCCTAACAAAAATATACAACAAAAATAAAATTTATAAGAACCAATAGGATTTAAGATGATTATGTCAACCATGAGGGATGATTCACCATTTTTGGAGTAAAAATGTAAAAATATTAAAAAATAATAAAATAATAAAACTAATTTTTCAACTCGAATTTTCAACTTATCTCCTTAAGGGTTTTCTCGAATTTAAGCGAGAGAACTCGTTGGATGAAAAATTTAATTCCACATTCAAGGAGTACCCATGTCGCATACTTCTGATGGACCCTGCTACATGAAAAATGAGAAATACACAAAAAAACGTGATTTCAATCACGTTTTTCATGTATTTCTATTTTTTCATGTACTAGGGTCCATCGAAAGTATGTACCATGAGTACTTCTTAGATGAAGAATCAAAATTTTCATCCAATGAGTGTTGTTGCTCGAAATTTGAGTAAACCCATAGGGAGATAAGTTGAAAATACGAGTTGAAAAAATAGTTTTTTTTTTCCTCTCTAAAATCTGATGATGTACTCGAATATTATTTTATTATTTCCACTATTATTTTATAATTTCCTTAAGGAGACCCATTTTAGACCTCAAAATTCCCCTAATTCTCCCTCGAAGAGGCGAGTGAACATTGTATTATGCTTCTGAATAATAAAATATCTTTGTATTTTGTCTCATTTCATGTGATATTTCTGTGTTTCGCCTGTTATTCTTTGTATTTATTGCATTATAATTTTCTCTCAAGTCAAGTGTATAACATCTGACCTCTTAAGATGAAACATAAATATTGTTGATCATTAGACCCACTCAAAATATATATTATTGATACATGAACCTATTAATTTGTGAGTGCTATTATTATTTTTAGTATACTTATTTCCATTTATACGTTATTTTTCTTAACTTTTCACATGTATATATAGATAAATGCTTGTCTGTGCTTCTTTCAATGTTGATTATCATATTAGAGTGATGAACATTACATTAATTTTAAAACTTCCTTTAAGAGGCTTTATATATATATATAGATTTATTTTATATTAGTATATTTGTAAGTAGTTCTTGAAGTAATATTTTAGAGAGATTTTGATTAAGTAGGAACTTCATTCATGGTGTGCTATTTGAAATTGAATTTCATGAAATTTATGTACTTAACTATGTTTTGATAATTAAAACATATAGAAAATAGAAAAGGCATCTCATTTATAAATGTTGGGTTGTATTATTTTATATTTTTTACTAATCATACTATATTAATATAAAAATTGGATACCGAAAGTTTATTATTTTTTTCTTTAATTATCAATTTTAATGAATTCGAAAGTATTAAAATGGAATATAAAAACATATTATTACTCCATTTAATTATAAAAATTATTTTTAAAAATAAATTTCATTAATCTTACCTTATCAAAATCTCATTAATCTATATTTAATTAGTATAATAGTTCTTAAAATTCAAAATACTCAACCATTGTATTTACTTTTATAAA
This sequence comes from Pinus albicaulis, assembly GCA_034641835.2. Lineage (NCBI taxonomy): Eukaryota > Viridiplantae > Streptophyta > Pinopsida > Pinales > Pinaceae > Pinus > Pinus albicaulis. Next base: position 77,901,311 of record CM076574.1, on the reverse strand, counting down.
TCATTAGTTTTTCTATAAAACATTAGTTAAATTAAAGTTATTTAATTCAAATATAGCATATAGCTATCCCATATTAAGTTAATTTTGGACAATATTAAGCTTTAGTTTGTTTTAAAAATTCAAATGGACAATTTTCATAATATTTTGAAAATTATATTATATTATTATATTCTCAATGAAAGTGTTCTTATGGAATATTTAAGGGCTTAATAGTAAGGGGAAGTAAATATATCTTCGAGATAGAATAATAAATGATACACTGATAATAGTGATTTTGTAGGAAATCAAAATCATGAATGACGGGTTGACACCAGTGGTATCCTACTATTGGACAGGGTGTAAATCTATGGCGTTAGAAGAAAAAGGGAATGTTAGGGTTCTAGAAATCTTGTGGAACCCTAATGAGGTCAAATTTTTGAACTAGATGACCACTTCTAAAACCCTTATAGGTCAGTTCTGCTATATAGGTACTAAGGAGTCTGTATTTCTAACAACAGTATATGGTCCATCCTTTGTGGGGGATAAACTAATTTTTTTACAACAACTTGTTAATAACAAAGAAATAGTATAATTCTCCCTGTGGATTTTTGGATTAGATTTCAAGCTTATCAGATCACTGCAGGAGAAAAAGGGAGGGATGAGAAGACTAGACCAAACATCAATAGAATTTGATGGTTATATGCAACAATTGAAGCTTGTGGACATACCAAAGTCAACGATTTATTCACCTGGAATAATAGATGGGGAGGTCCTCATCAAATAACTAGTCGGTTGGATAGATTTATCTTGTCTGAAGGGATCCTTCACAAGGAAATCTTCTTTGAAGCCTCTATTTTTCCTGCATGGGATCAGATCATTGGATGATCAGATTACAAATTGACTTGAAAGAAGGACCCTCCAACTAACCCTTTTGCTTTGAATGATTCTAGTTATAGGATCATCTCTTTGTAAATATCTTAAACAAATGGTGGAATGAGTTGTGCATCAAAGGTACATATAAATTGCACATTTTCCAACTTAAGTTGAATTATTTAACGATTAGACATAAACGATGGAAAAATCAAGTCTTTGGTAATATCTTGGAGGACAAGATACTTTTGGAACAGAAAATGGCAGAGATACAAAAAAGAATAATTATTGAGTTACAATCTCCAGAATTGGTAGAAGAAGAGGGGGCCACACTCATCAAACTGGAAAAACATCATAAACAGGAGGAGGAACCGTGGAGGTAGAAATCAAGGATTAAATGGCTCAAAGAAGGAGAACTAAATTAAAAAAATTCCACAACTTCATGATCCATCACATGCACATCAACATAATATTTTCTATTATATCTAAATATGGAGATATAAATATACAATACCATGAAATTGAGCAGGAATTGATTTCTTACTATAAGTATCTTCTCACAGAGCCCTCATACCAGAGGTAGCATACCACCAATGATGTAATTAAACAAATCCCCATGTTAGCAAGTAAGGACTACAACATTTCCTTGATGAGGCCAATTTCTTTCCAAGAGGTGGAGATGGTAGTCGTCAGCATGCCTAATAATAAGGCACTAGTCCACAATGAATATATCTCATATGTATTTCAATTTTGTTGTAGTTTTTGGGAAAGGAAATCCATGATTGTGCCTAAACAATGTATTTACATCCTGCTCTCAATGCTACCTTTTTACCCTCATTCCCAAAACTGGTCATGCAAATAGTCTTCATGGTTTTTGACCAATAACACTCTTCAATGCCATATACAAAATCATCTCATCAATGATAGTCAATCGATTGAATCCCATCATGTCATCCCTCATTTATCCCACTCTGTAACACCCTCCTCCAACATTTACCCAAAATAAATGATCCATTGCTGTAAACATGTGATGAGAGTCTACTATGATGTGATTCAATCTCCTAGGTCACATTAAGGAAGTGGAATCAACAAAACACAACTAATCTAACCTTGCACACATACTATAGAACCTTCAAGATCCAACCAACCCTTCTAGGTGACCAACCCTTGAAACAACTTGAAATTTTACTGACATGGACCCTCATCTACTCCCATGACAAGCCATGCATGCAACTGAGGCCTTTCATTCGCTCCCACATCAAGGCATGCCATTGACTATGGATGTTTTTAAGGTAGTTTTGAGACAATGACCCTAGATTTTGTGGCACTTTTTCAGGGCTAGGACTCCGGACATTTCCTAGAATTTCATGAAAACTTCAAGAATGATAAATAATATGGAAACAAATTCATTAACGAAGAAATTTATACAAGTACTTGATTTTACCCCTACTAGCCATGAAAAACATTTCATAAAACCTGTCACAAGTATGTAATCTAAAATTCATAATAATAGATCTAAGCATAGGTTCTCACACTTATCTGAGATTCATTAAGAATCATTTATGCCTTATCACAATAGTTGCATTATCATCTATTAGGTCATACATTCATCGTACATTCATTTTATAATCAAAACATGATGAGATCCCTACATCAAATCTGACATAAAACATACACATAACCAGCATGTAACCAACATAAATACTAAGGATATAACAACCATAAAGATCACATATGAACCAGTAAATTTACACATAAAATACTGTATAAATTCCTTGTAGATTCAAATTGCTAATGTAATTTACTAAAACAATATACTTGTATCTACTCTACTCTACTCATTTGAGGAAAACAATTCACGATTGCGAAGAAATATAAAAAAACATGCAACTTGAATCAATTAACACACATAACACGAGGATATAGATAGGGGAAATCCATTTCTTAAAACCCGTTCTTATCTATATTGAATTAATTATAAAATAGAGAAGAAATACAATTATTGTTCAAGCCTGAACAATATATCCACAATTATAATCTATCTCACTGCTTCACAAGGTTGCTCTGGTCAACACTTAACTAATTTCATGCCTTCCTGTTATCACTCCAATCATTTCCAAGGGTTGTTCTATGTGTTTAAAGAAATATTAGAGGTAATTATCAACTACTTTTAAGATTAGGATCTAGCCTTCCTAATGCTCAGAGAGGGCTCTCTCTTAAAGATTTAACTTTGTTGTTTTAATTGTTTTTAGGCTAGTTGTGTAAGATTGATTTGGTTTGATTTAATTTTTTGGTGGAATTACTGATTTAGATGGATATAAGTCTATCTATTTTCCATTGGGCTATGGAGTCAATGTATTAAAAAAACAGGACAGAATCAAGTTCTAAAGGAAGTTTTCACAGGGCAAGGTAGCTGAGCAAAATTAGATCTTAAAGGCTGAATGGTCAAGTGATTTTCAATCGGGATCAAGGAGAAGTTAAGGATTCCTTAAACCGGATAATGAATAAGGTGAAAGAGGTCAATCAGGATGGGAGAGAAATTAAGGATTCTCAGATCCAGATATCAGAGGAAAAAATTAAAATGAATAACAGTGCAAAACGAAGCGTACTTAAACAAATTATGCGATAATATTCCTCTTATAACATTTAAATTTGGAAAACATGCAAGTTTATGGCATACTTAAGGAAAAACTTGAACAATTGAAATATACTTCACCGAAGTGGCTTAACACATGAATCTTGTAATGCAATGCCTTTATTACTTGTCCTATCTGTTGACTTGAAAATGGTACAATAAACCCTCAAGTATTTATATCAATTACAACTATAGAAAATTTTTTGGAATCCACACTCAATACTTCGAATTATGAAGTATTTATACAAAAACTTAATACAAAATATCCTAAAACTAATTTAGTATTTATTTAAGGAAAATAAATATCTTCATGCAAGAAGATAGAGACACCTATGTAACTAATGCAAGATGTCCCTGTTTTATTTGGTTTGTTGTTTGCTTCTTTGATATTTTGTTGTCTTATCTCTCTGGCTGTTGCTTTCACGTTGGCTGCCTTTTAGCTATTGAGTGTCTTTTACGTTGGCTTCCTTTTATCTATTTTTTATCTGAATTGTCTTTAACTATATATTTCATCTTTAATCTGTGAATTCTTCTTTTAATTATTTATCTGCATGCTCTGTTTTCACCTTTAAGCTTGTCTCTCTTTTACCTGCTTTACTTTTACCTTTCATAGTAAATCATATAATTTTCCCGAAGCCTCTTCATCTGGAAGTTTAATTTTTACCATTCTCCTATAAATATCATCTGCTTCAGTGTACTTGGTAAATGTAGGTTTGTCTATAAAGAGATGATTTACCTCATTCTAGAGGAAAAAGAGATTTTCAAATGTCTGATAGAGTACTTTTCGTGTAGGAATTCCTTTCATAGAGGAATTGTTGGAATGTTCTTTAGCCACTTCTTTGATATTTTTGTCATAATCTTCATGCCTCATTAGTCTGTCATTAATCACCAAAGGATTAGGAAGACCTTTCTACCTCAAAACATCAAATTTGATAATGAATCTATTCACTACAAGCTCCATGGTTTGACACTTGTCTTCAAGTTGAGTCATTAGGTTCCTCTTGGAAATTACCTTTTTTACCTCTAAGATTATTTCTGTTCTGTTACTTATTCTAATTTCTTCTAATTCTTGCTTATTTTTAGAATTGAAAAACTTAATTATCTCAATGGCTTCTTCTACCTTCTTCCGAAGTTCTTCTTTGACTTTTTGAATAGCTTCACTAGCTTCTTTTATCAAGTCTTTCTGCTAAAATATAACTTGGATAGAAGGCCAAATATCATTAACAAAGTTAATGATATTGGCCCACAGTTGTTGCTTTTCTTAGGCTAGTGGTTCTTTCAATGTAAATTATTTTTCTAACTTCTGTATTTTGTCAGTAAATCTTTTTTACTTCTGTGTTTCAGCCTTATGCATTATTTGAGCCAATTTATTTTCATCTTCTAGAATTTTTACTTGTTCTTTAAGCCTATTAATTTCAGTATTTTGTATTGACATGTCTTGCATGGATTTAATCAATTTACTTGCCTCATCATTGGGATGGGCTTATGTTGTAGCTGGTGTAGTATCTGGTGTTGCTGAAACTTCAATTGTCACTAAAACTGCTGTAGTAGTTGGGATTGTTGTAGCTAGTGAAGTTTATGTTGAAGCTATGGGAATGGAAGTAACAATAACTACTTCCATGTTGGCCTTCTTTTCCTGCACCAATTTATCCATTTCATTCTCCATCTCTTTCAGTTGAGTTGTCAACTGAATGATGAGATTCACCATTTCATCTTTCTAACTTTCCTTCTCCAAGACTTATTTAGTTCGTGGATGTTCAGTGGGAGGTAATTTCAGTTGCTTCTTCAATGAAGCAATTTCTGCCTTCTTCTTCTTGATAAGCTCTTCAACTTCTTTGATTTTCTTTGGATCATATCCAACCTCCATGACCAATTCTTCAAGTGATTTTATTCTATTGTCCTTGGCTTGTGAAGATGCCTTCTCTATCTTTAATTGTCCTTTGATATTTTCTAGAGAATTTTGTAGTTTTTGGACACTCATAACTTTTTTGGTCATAGTGGAGTAGATCATTTCACCAACTTTCTTATGGAACTCAATTTGGTCTATGGGATGCACATCTTTAGAAAGAAATTCAAAGGTTCTTTTCTTGTAGCCTGTTGATGATTTTGGAGCCCACGTTGTTGGCTGCAAAAAGGTCATTTTGATCTTCCTGGTTTTATAATCAAAGGTTGAAAGTAACCTGTTTTGGTCACTAGGAGTCTATTTCCAATATTGGGCATAAGTCAAAGCTTTCAATGACTCATTATTCAATTTGATTTCTTTATGCTTCTCCATTATATCATGTTATTTATCTACTAGTTTTCTTGATTAAGGGACTTCTACACTATGTTGCTTCTGAATAATATGAGCATTAGAGGATGATGGAAACTATTAGTGCGGAATTATGAATTATGGATAAATCATTCTTCCCTAGACAGGTGCTAATCTAGAACAACAGATTAAAGACTTTATGACTATCTTTCCTAACTATAAAAAGACACACAGAATTAAATAAGGAACCTACTTGGCATCCAAGTGCTTCCAAAGTCTCCTTCTGTCGCTTTTGCTGTAGCTTCAAATTTCAGCCGGCTGTGAAAAATATTTCCTACAAGAATGAACACTAAACATCAAGAGATAGCAATGATATAGATGTCTATTCAAGTTATTTAGCTAAATCAATAAAGCATAAACCATATACATCAACTAAGAAATCATGATATTGAAAATCAAAGCTTATAGAGATGCATATAGGGAAAAATAAGCAGCAATATTTATTAACAATAGAAGGGGAGGTTACAACCCAGTGATTAATTTTGTGTCACCATCTCTAGCAGCATCCTAGCCTCATCACAATTCAAATATATCCAAAAATCTATCACTCAAATCAATCTCCTCAATGAAAATTCCACCGGCATTTCTCTACACAAGTTCTTCCTTCTCAAACACTCAGATCTGTGCTCAATTTATAGAGGAGCTTAGGTATTTTTAAAATCAATGACTTTCCAATAATGGGCAAGACATGTTCCCAATCTTGTATATGTCAAATGGACACATGGATTCTACTTTTGACACAAGTGAACTCTTCTAGAAGGCACTAGCCAAGTGGAAATTCCAGAACAATGAGAATTTCGCTCCCATTGTGATCAACGCACCTATGGATGTCAGGAAGTGCTTTGCAGAGCAGCCTTGCATAGGGCTACCTGCATATGCAATGCACTTAGTCCCTTTAGAGGCAGTGTTGGTGAGCTCTCATATGATATATTATAAACTTCAAACTTTGGAAACCTTTACGAATGAAAGTCTTTGATTGATTTGTCTTGTTCTTTGTCTTAGGGCATGTAGAAATTGAAATGTTAGGGGATGATAGAACCTATACATTGGTCCTGGAGATGATGCCCAGTTAACCAGGTCATTGGGAATGATGCCCAAATTGACCTATAACAATTGCCCCTAAAGCATGAAGTCAGAATAATAACAATAGTATTTTGATTGATATGCCTTACATTGTGATGGGATGGAGATGAAGCGGAGTGGCGACCTGCATCCATCTTACGATAAATTACATCATGATATATCCTCTTGATCATAATTGCTAAGGGTAGGCATTCCCATTTTCAGCACATAAACAATCTAATAACATGTACATAATTCAGAAAGTCGTCTACATTGGAATGTTTCCCAATACAGACATGCCTACAGATATAGGCCGATGTTCGAATGATGATATGTATGTAAGGTCACCGTATAGATGATGTGTACAAAAATCATGAAATCACAGCTCGGATGGCTGAACTTAGATCCGGGGTCTTCTTATCTCATTCACTTGATCATTCGGGTACAAGTCTAGCCATGCGAATATATGATTTGTCGTCGAACATGGAAATACATCGTTTGATTACCAGCCAATGATGTGAGCTGTTAACAAACACGAGAGAACCACCATTGATGTCAATGGCCCTCAAGGTACTGCAATACATTTTTTAAGGCGTGAATAGATGATTTGATTTTGAACGCCAAACAAAATATTTCTGTCAAAAGTCCAGAAGCGAGGATCTTGTCGATGTTGTAACAAGCCTCATGGTACTGGAATCTGATGTTTGTAAGTGAACTTCCTGGATAATGATTTGTCGTCGACAGGAAGCCACCTTATTGTGAAACAGGAGATACTGATTTCAGAGACAAGGTATGTCTTGATATAGAAATTTTTCAAGGATGAAAGTCATGAGAATAAAGGTTTATGAGTATTTTAGAAGGATGAGTTATTCATTGGATGACTTCTCTTGAACATATCAGCGACAGTGAGATGAGTTGGCAGCATTGACCTAAAACCGAAGTGAAGGTATGATGAACCATAGGTATGAATGAACCTTCAAGATGATTACCCAACCCAAACAGTCACGGACATGGAGTGAAGGAAGTGTCATGTTCAAGAGCGAATTGTTACCATAAAGAATTTTTCTCACTTTTCCCAAATTTTCCTCGGTCATTTGTCGACTAGTACCTCTTTATTTTTTAACAAGATTGAGGAGGATAACATTTTCTTGATCTATAATTCAACCCTTCGGGCAAATAAAGTATCGCTATTTAATAATTTAACAAGTCTAACAATGAATGAAACTCGATTATTTCCATGATCAACAAGCCCTGTCGTTATTTTATGTTTTAACGAGCTTAAGAACAGTGATAGCCCAATCCTTTTTCATATTTAGAGAGTTTGAAAAGAGGACGAAAGAAAACTCCAGAAGTACTTTTTCGTAAATTTGTCGCTCAGATTCAAAAAAGTGTAAAATAATATATGAGAGAACATCTTTGGGCATGTTTAACCAAGGTATTCCTTTTTCATAAATAATCTATCTCAGTCCAGAAATGGGTTAAACTTATACTGAGTATATATAAATTCATTTACTTTTACAAGCTCGAAAATACAAGTGCTCGGCAATATTTTCACATTATCGAAGTCTGAAAAGAGCTTAAAGAAGACTCCAGGGGTTCTTTTTTAGCTATTATCGAAACTCGAAAAAGAGATAAAAGTGCGCTTAAAATCCTTTTTCTTTTTTAACAAAGCTCGAAAAATAAGGAGAAAAAGTATGCTTTGTGGTCAAATCATTCTTGAAATAAGTCTACATGACTAATATGTTCATCAGTTGTAATACCTGTTCAGAACAACATAAAATGGATTAAAAATACCTGTTTCATGATAAAAAAACATAATAAAACCATAGTCACAGTAATAAATATAAATTGGAAATAATTAAATGGCTATTAAAAGTAGTTTTACTATTCATTTTTACCATTCCATAGTTACCATTTGCATTTTGGAGTTTTGAACTTGATTTTTCCCCCGAACTTCAGCTACTGATTGTGATTGTTTATGTGGATGGTTTTTGTTGTCGTTTGATCCAGGTTAGTGATATAAACCTCCTCTTTCCTTTAGTATTCATTTCATTTCCAATTTCTGCAAATGTTTAGGGTTTTAAGGCCCTTAATGTAAATTCTACCCAGAAAGAGGGCAACGCACCCCTGAATGTCGAAACCTACGTTGCATAGCAAGTACAATGAAGGTTTCTTGCATACACAATGCACTGTCTCTTGTTAGGGAGTCCGTTAGGCAAAATCTAGATTTTTGTTTCTCACATTATGCCCAAATTTTGCCTAGTTTTTTGCAATGAATGGAATCTAATGGATCTTATGGTTGTATTTCAAGTTTCCATCGGATTACAATGACGATTACATGGAGGGAAAGATAACATGAAGAACAGTATATGATTGCCTTAAATGATCCGGGTACAATAAGAACCCTAAGATATTGTGGACTGCTTAAGTACTTCAAATTGTCTAGGATGAGGCAAAAAATAGAACTATTGGAGTTTTTAGTTCGAGCATGGGATCCAGCTATCGAGGAATTTCATATTAAGAACCAATTTGTTCCTATAACAGTCGAGGATGTATACTTTCTTACAGGTTTGTCGAGGAGAGGCTTTCCCATTTCGCTCTCAGGGTCTATTGTTGGAGGAGAGATAGTGAGAGATTATGTTTTGCAACATTGTTATCCAGGGGCAAAGCCAAGAAAAGATGGAAAGATAAACATCTGAGATGTTAGATATTTTCCCTTGAGAACTATCATTTTCATGATCACAAAACTTGCCGGCACCGTTACACTACATGTAGCGAATAGATCGTATATGCAGTATGCGCTAGAGTGTATGGAGCCAACAGTCTTCAACTGGTTTGAAGCTGTTCTATCTCATATAAAGGAAAAACTGAATAAATCTAAGGGAGGAAGGAAGAAGAATTTCATTTATGGTTCTATCCTTATATCCTTCACCCTGGAACGGATTCCACTGATGCAGCCACAACATGTGACATTGGATGTGTCTAATCCTAGAGATCCGCGGATGCAGAGATGGGTGGAACTCATGGGTAGGCATGCAGGCCAATCTACCATCGTGTTCTTGACTGCGTTCTTTGCCTGGTTCCATTGATAGATTGTCACCATCAATGAGTATGCATACGCAGGCGTTGATTTCTGAGGAATTCTAGATTTAGCATTACTAGAGGGCGCTCAGTGGGGTGCAATGGGTAAGAATGTTTTGACCATGATTTTTATTTTCCTAAGGTTTATACAATGTTTTTGTATTTTAATGTTTTCCCAAGACTAAAATAAGTGTTTGATGTAATGCAGATGTTGGTTGTGTTCAACCAGTAGTGGAATCGGAGCGTGAAATAGATTTTTCAGTAGATAGGGTTGTCGGGAGAGAATTCCTTCAGGATCTTAATATGGCTAAGACTCTGACTCAGCTTCAGCAGCACATAGAGGGTTTTACCTTCGGGAATCTAGATTATCGGATCAAAGAGCTACCTATGCGACTGCAGCGACACACTATTGGGGTTCCTAACCGCTAGAAGTGGTTACTTCATAGGATAGTTAGATATATAGCATGTTACCACGAGCACCACTAGTTTACATGTGACATTTTGCATACATTTTGAGGTCAGATCACCAATGTGTCTTGGGCACAAATTTTTGTAAAAACCTATAACTATCTATCTATATGATTTAAGTGTTTTCCTATGTTTATTGTGTAATCCTATTCAATGATGTGAATATTTTCTTTACATATGTTGCAAATGTCTGTCTAAAACTTGATTAGCTAATGATTTAGTCAATGTGTTAAAATTTATGGAAATGTTTTGATATTGAATAAAATCAAAATGTCTTTCCAAAAGTCGAACTCTAAGGAACAATCTATGCAATGTTGGATTTATAACAGTATAAACACTAGTAAGTTGTAATACCACAAGTTGTGAGTCTAACCTTATGGTGATATGGTTAATACCAAATGAAATGGAATCAGAGAGAAGTTTGATCAATGTGCTATACTCAGCGATATTGTTCGTCGATCTACCAATAGAAATCACTTGAAAACTCACTAACTTGTCGTTCAGAGCGAAAATGGCCCATGCTGCAAAGGATAGATTATGCGTACTACGACTAGCACCATCAACATATACGACAAAGGGTTTCGAAGATTTAGACATCTGCGATGAAATGTAAAGTGGATTACTAACGTCAAAAAAAATCTAAAAACAAATTAATATAGTGAATGAAAATCAACAGCATATATATACAATATAATACAAAAAAATTACTACGCTCATGATTAAGCATAGCAACGTTTCAAATACAACCCATTTCTAGGTTGTGCCAATGGAATTCCATCGTAATCAACCAACTCATAGGCGCCCTTAGCAAGAACTCTTTTCACAATATAGGGACATGCCATAGTGGCTCAAACTTTCCTGTACCTATTACATCAGCTTCTTGATCGTAAAGAAGGACCAAGTCACCCTCTCAGAAAATGCGAGGTTGGACATTTTTGTCATATTGTGCCTTTATACGTCTCTTATGTGCTTCATTTTCCAATTGGGCCTCATGAAACATTTCATCAAGATGGATGAGGTTAAGGAGACACGCTTCTTCTTCTGATGTGTCGGGTAACAAGTCGATTGCGACTTTTAATGACGGCATTTCACATTGGATTGGTAAGATAGCTTCTAGACCATACACCAAATGAAAAGGAGTAAAGCCAGTTGATTTTCTCACCGAGGTTTGATACGCCCATAAGGTGGAGTACAGGATCAAATGCCAATTTCTTTTACAAACTCCTATCATTCATTGAAGCATACGTTTTATAATTTTTTTGATAGCTTCAACTTGTCCATTTGATTGTGGATAATAGGGAGTAGAATTATCATGTGACAATCCTAACTTGGTAGTCAATTCAACCATCATGTGATTGCGAAAATGCTTCCCATGATCTGTAACTATAGCCTGTGGGACCCCAAACCGTGTGATAATATGTTTAAAGAAAAACAATGTAGCTATATGTCCTGTGCTGTTGAATGTGGACATCGCTTCGGCCCATTTGGTAAAATAGTCGACTGCAACAATAATATAACTATGCCGCCCACACGAACGAGGGTTACAGGCCATGAAGTCAATACCCCATTTCGAAAATGGTCCCATAGAGACAACAAGATGCATTGGCGCTGGCGGTTTGCGAATTTTACGATAAAAAATCTGGCATGCATGACAAATTTTGACCGTGAGGATGCAGTCTCAAAAAATAGTAGGCCAAAAGTAACCAGCGCAGAGTATCTTCTACGCGGTAGCATAACCAGACAAATCTCCACCACAAGCCCCATCATGACAATCATTTAACACTTTTTCAGCCTCCTCATGAGTTACGCACCTCCGTAAAATGGTATCGACACCACGACAATAAAGTGTATCGCTGACGATTAGATAATATTTGGCTTGGTATCGAATACATCGTTGTTCAGAGCGAAAGGTATCAGGTCGAAAATTTTAAGTTTGGAGATAAATGATGAAATCCCCATACCAAGGATTAGATGATCTGATCAGAAATAGAGATTCATCAAGAATTGATGGTTCCGACGTAGTTGCAGTTCTATCAAAGGGAATGTCATAGAGAAGCTCAGCCAAAGCTAAAGACTTCTTTTACTTGGATTTGATGAATTGAAAATCAAATTACTACAAAATCACAATACATTTTGAATATTTTCCCCCAAGTAATTGACGTGATAAGATATAAGTCATGGGGTTGCAATCCGAACCAATAGTGGTTTTTCGGAGCAGGATGTAATAGTGAAATATTTAGACAGCTTGAACAGTTGCCAAGGCAAGCTTTTCTACATACGAATACTTAACTTCAGTATCATTGATATTACGACTCAAATAATAGATTAGATGTTCAATTCCATTTTCGACTTGGACCAATACCATAGCAATGGTTGTTTCGGTCACGACGATATATAGGAAATAATCATTTTGATAATTAGGGGGATACATTAATGATGCTTGAACAAGAGTGTCCTTGACAACATAAAAAGAAGCTTGTGCAACTTGGTCCCAATGGAAGGGAACCCGTTTTTTCAATAGTACAGTAAATCCTTTAGCCATTTTGGCATAGTTTGGAATGAACCTTCTTAGGAAGTTAGCCTTTCCTTGAAGTTTCTATATCTGAAGCAAGTTTGATGGTCCAGGAAAATCAAGAATGGCATGAACCTTCAATGGGTCGATTCAAATTCCTTTTTTTGAGACTACGAATCCAAGAAAATGACCAGAACCCACATAAAACACACATTTATGTGGATTGAGGCATATTTTGTAGTGTCGGAAGCATAAGAAAATGGCTCTCAAGTGCATTGGGTGATCAGTCTGATTTCGTGAATGCGCTGGAAAATCATCTAGATACGTTTGAACAATGTGCTTGATGTCATTTAAATCATAATTCATTGCTCTCTGAAAAGTTGCCCCAGCATTCTTTAAACCAAACGGTAGTTTCCTATAAGAGAATGTGCCCCAGGGATAGATGAATGTTGTCTTATGTTGGTCCTCAAGGTGGATATTGATTTGATTGTAGCCGGAAAATCCATCCATGAACGAAAATATTTCATATCTAGCACAATAATCAATAATATGGTCGATAAAGGGAGTAGGATAGTTGTCTTTTGGACAAGCATGATTGACATCCCGATAATCAACGCACACTCTAATGGTTCCTTGCTTTTTCATGACAGGAACGATATTGGAAACCCACTCAGTTAGCGGAATAGGGTATATGAAACAAGCACGCAAAAGTTTTTCAACTTCTGCTTTGATGGCAGTGACTTTCTTTGGATGAATAGGATGAAGCCGTTGATGCATCGGTTTGACATCAGGATACATATTAATAGTGTGTTCAATAATACTAGTATCTATGCCCGACATTTCCTCATAATACCAAGAAAATACATCACGGAATTCATGAAAGAGAGAACGATATGATTCGAGTTCTGATGGAGAACAAGACAAACCGACATGAATATTTTCTACAACGCAATTTGGTCGAAATATCGATAGATATGGTTTCTTAAATATTTGACAGATTTTGCTCGAAATCGATTGCATTAATTGGTAAATAATTCAAAAATAAAATTTTGATGGATGAGTGATATAGTTCACTAAGATAATTTTCTTCATAATCAGGAAGATGGGAACGATGATGATAATATTCCCATGGTTCTCCTTCTGACATCATGGCTTCCAAAATATTCTCATCTCTCAAGAACATTGAGGAAAAAGGATCAGAGGGAGTACCAAAATCTAAGGAACGATCAACCCAAACACTCAGTGACACTAATATTGGATTTCCACCCAAGCGAGATAGATTGATTGTTATGCCAGGTCAATAGGGTTGGGCGAAAGAAACTCATCCAACATAGTAATTTTAGAATCACCCGTACTCTTCCTTAAGCCAGATAGAGTGGAAGAGATCATGTAGCAGGTCTCTATACTTGCATTTTCTGCCAACGTCGTAGGCGGCGGTAATGCAAAGGTTCCCATTAAAGTGGAATCCTTTAAGAGTCTTACACCAATGTTCTGAAGTTCTAGTTGGGGTATGTGAACGAACGGAACGCTTCCAGTTACCTATGAAGCAGAGGAAAAGAAGGCTAGTTGATTAATGATTGTGATAGTACCTTTATGTGGAAAGGAAATCATTCTAAAATATGTAGAAACAATTGCAATCATTGCATATACCCATGGCCTTCCAAGTAAAATATTATAGTCAAGGGATCCGTCAACAACCTTAACATCAATATTCACTATTTTTCCCCCTAGTTCAACATGCAAGTTATTAATAATACCACAAGGTTTATATGTACGTCCATCAAATGCCTTCAACGTCGTTGACGATTGTGATAAACTCAGCGAGCCAAGTGACTTCCAACAATTTAGAGACATAATGCATGTAGATGGTCCCTCATCAATAATAGTGCGATGAAAAAGGTGATTGAGAACATTTACTTGTATGGAGAATGAAAATTCTGCTAGTAGTTGTGGCACATATCCCATATGATTAAAGACGACAAGATTAGAATCACTCAGATCAATTCCACCAATTTCCGAAAATAAAACCTGTTTTTGGGAGGGACAATTTTGTAATACCTCAAGAGCAGAGATAGCTTAAGGGGATTGAGCCAAATATTTAACTGTATTATAATTTTGTGTATCTCTTGCTTGAGGATTATATGTCAATTTGTGAATTACTCCCTTTGGTGGCTTGATTGTAAATTCAGGAATAGCAGTAGGTGGTACTGTTTCTGTAGACGGATATGTTGTCGAGGTAGTAGGTTGATCAGTGGTCTGACTACCATAATATTTATTACGCGTGGACACCAAAATATATGTTGAAGGTTTTGTGACAGAAAAAATCAACACTTGATAACTAGGAGTTGGATCCCTAGCAACCATGTTTGTGTCCGGATTTGGAAATGGGTTTGTTAACACAGCCGACGCATGGGAAGTCTTGATGATTTTTGAGACTTCAGTGCGGTGAGGAAAATCCTTAACAAAGTGTTTCCTAGGTCCAGGTGATTGATCAGATGATCTTTCCTACGGGTTAGAAGTTTGTTTTTTCTTAGATTTCCCCTTTTTCTTACTTCCAGGTTTCTTGTCACTTTTGCCTTTGTCAAATGACACGACATTAATTTCGGAAGCAGAAGCAGTATCAGATGCAATAGTGTGATGTGTGCTTGCAGGGCCAATCAAGCCATCTCCGGCATGAGAGTTCTTTAATTGAGGAGGAATAGTAAAATTAGATCTCGGCGCATTAGGAATTTTTTCATAGAGTGTGCCAGACTGAGTATAAATCAAGTCTAAATATTGGGCACGAGCGACAACTTTATCTTCTGTGATGACGCCACCATTAGCCACATCCTTAGTTATAGATGATAACAGGGACTTAATGAACCATTCAGCAAGGAGCTGATCCAGAAAAAATGCCTTAACCATTCTACGTCGACGACACCACTCATGAATATGATCAGAGATGTGAGTAACAGTAGTCTGTTTGAAATTGGTCAAGAGTTCCGTTCCAGTTTTATATCGGATGGGTAACTAGAAATGAGTCAAAAATACAATAGCTAGGGCTATGAAATTATCAAAAGAAGCTCTAGCTGATTCAATGTACCATTTTGCAGCCAGACCTATGAGCGTAGGCTGGAAAATACATAGTCGAACATAATCATCATTCAGGGAGTTTGATGAACACCATAAATGATAAGTCATAACATATGTCGATGGATCTTCTCCAAGGTTTCCACTGAACTTAGGAATATCTGAGGGTAATTTATGAGGTACCATCGACCACCAAGGAGCATAGTTAATTCGATCATTAGTTAGCCGATTTAAATCTGGTAACTCTAAAGTTGCAACAAAGGGCAATTTTCGATTAAGGTCAGGTTGAGCATAGCCAGGGTAAGATGGAATTTCTTGAGCAATGGGCCTTTGAGCACCAACATAAGTAATTTGTTGTTGGTAACCCAGATAGGAGTTGTTTTGAAAAGAAAACGCTTGAGGATTCTGTTGACCAAAACCTGGATATGATGCTTGTTGAAATGAAGTTTGAGACATTTGCACCTGTGGTTGCCAAGGGGTCTGTCCACCAATGTTATAACCCAAATTAGGATAACTTGGATTTGGTTGATAAGTATAACCAGGTTTCGGTTGTGAAATTCCATAAAATGGTAAACCAACTTGTGAATAAATGATTTCGGATACAGGTTGTTGTAAATTAACCTAAGTATTTGGAGTTTGTGGACCCAACATTTTATGATATTGAGTTGAAGGACCCCTTTGATAAGGTTGTACAACATTTTGATTCTGTAACAGGGGTAAAGTTGTATTGACAAGTGGAAATGATGTGGGTGTCACAAGTTGAACTGGTTGATACGAGGGTACAATCGTTTGTGGTTGGACAGGCAGAGTGGGTTGCTATTTACAAAAATTCATTTTGACATTAGGTTGACCAAAAAGTGATGGAGTACTATCATATTGGGTGACTAAAGGTTGCCCCCGAGCATGAGAAGGATAATAAGACGGAAAATATTTCTCTCTAAATGTTGGGAGTCTAGTTGATATGGTACTTGAAGGAATAGACCCAGAAGGACCGGCTTGATATTGCCCTAAAGATGTGTATAAATAATCAAGTCATTTAGTACTCACTATAGGATTACCAGTTAAAATACTAGATGATGACATTGGAAAAGTTCATGGGTTTGAAGATGCACCAGAGAAAATGCCAGATAATGATTTGTAACATGATGGGACCCAAGGGCCACCATGAAAATATGACTCTGGTGAAGTTGTAAACATCGACGGGGTAGCTAGGGAAGGAGTGACGTAATTGGAACAGATGGCCCAATCGAAGATGTTGGTTCGGCCATTGTTACTTGACCAAATGTGTACCCTTTTGAATCGATGGGAGTTTGAAAAGGAACAGGATCAACAAAAGGAGATGGTGTTGATTGAGGAAAAGACTAGTACAAGTAAAGGTCCTCCCCAAAATGGGTTGGATTTAAAGGTGTCTCCTCTTGTGGGAGTTCTTCAATCACAATTAAACCAAGGGGAAGTATTTCACCGTTAGGCCCAAAGTATATTTTAGGTGGTTGACTGTGTGATATGGGAGATTTAATAGCTATAGATATTTATGGGATGACCAAGGTAGGAACAAATTCTGGTTGTACGACTTCAGAATTCAGATATTCTGGCAAATAAGAGACGGGATCTGGATCAATTTCTGGTTGAACAACGTCGGGTCCAGGAGGTCTCGTCTCACTGATTAGATGGATCGTGACCACGGGTAGCTCTCAAGACTCAATTTCGACAATAGTAGATGAACCAGGAGGTGTAGAAACAACTTGAGCTAAATCTAGTTTATGGGAAAATGATGTTTCACCAGAGGTATGAATTGTACTTAATTCGAAAGATCGTGATCGCCTTCGCCTACCAGAAGTAACTTCTGGTGGTAAAGGTGGTTTTAACACTAGTCTACATGAATGACGGGGTAAAGGATTTTGTTCTTCCACGATTACTGATTTATTTTAACCAAAAACAAATAAACAAAATAAAAGGGTAATGCTAGGCAAAAGGGTTTACCAAGAAACTGTGTACTGCATAATGCCTCTTGGCAAACCAAGAAGTACAGGCAGGCAATCTCCCCAAATGTTGTGTTCGTTGTATCACAATTTACAAGGTGGCCGACTCTATTCACTATGGATGGATAGCACCTAAAAGTTGTCCTGCCAAATATACTTGAAGGTACGTGGAGGCCCAAGTCCGTATTAGCATTGTCTAATGAGAAACCGCACAATGAGAGTACCCCTTTATAATTATCATACCATTAGGGAAATTTTGAGGTCTAAACTGGGCCTCCTAAGGAAATAATAAAATAATATTTATGAATTTTCAATTCATTTTTTGCACCAAAATCCATGTAACCATGGTTAAATTCAATTCAAAATTTGTACCAAAATAAAATTAATAAAAAAATTGTAGAGATGTGACTATAAATAAGAATGAGTTTTTCAAGAAAAAGTCATTATCATTGAACAAATAATGCATTTCTCCTTTGTACTTAAATAACTTAAAATAAAATATAAATATAAATTCATAAATGTTTAATTATATAATATGTTATTAATTAAAATTTATATTATTTAAATTGTATAATAACATATAATTAATGTACTATATAAAAATAATATAATAAATGTAATATATTATTTTATGTATGAATTTTATTCAAAAAGTGTGAAATGGAATTTATTATGAGTACTTTACTTTGACTTTAAATGTACTTAGAGCACTACCATGGTTAACCATGATTTTTTATCCACCGTTAAGAATGTGACAAGTAAGTACCTTTAACTCAAACAATGCCACCTCAACCATTATGGATGATATCATCCCCTAAAATGTGATTGGTCCTCATAAAGTGAATTTTGATTATACATTTTCCTTAGGAGGCCCATTTTAGACCTCAAAATTCCCCTAATGTGTAACACCACCCGATATACCCGAAAGTACATGGACGAGCTACGATATACTTACATACATGGAGTGAGGTATCACACTCGGAATGTATCGCAGATAAGTTAACGACAGCTGCTATGTTTTACGATGCCGGAACACGTCTCTAGCCTAGACCTTCTAAATGTTATCATTATGGTTCCAATGCTTAGGTAAATTGAGATTAATTTTATGTTGATCTTGCTTAACAATTTTCCTTTCAAATGTTCACCGGGATGATGTATTGGAAAATTCCTAACATGCAACTAAGAATGATAAGCAATCTTTCACTTTTATTTTTTCAATGAAAATCCTAACTACTTAGAGGGAAAGAGCAATCAATTTGTGAGAAAACAAATAAAAGAACACAAACCACTACATGCAAATGCAGATTTTTCTTTTCAATTACTTTAATGTTATGAATGCAGAAAAGAAACTAAGTGCACTAAATCAACAAAAAAAATTCCTTTTACTTTTGAGAAATGAGGAATACAGACAACAATTTCTCTTTTCAAGGAAAAATGAGGAATGAAACAACAATTTCTCCTATCAGGAAACAAAGAATTTACGACAATTTCCTTTTTCAAAAGCAAATGGATCTAATGCGACAATAAAAATACTTTGAAATTAACTTGCCAATGATAAATAAAAATGCTTTAAACAAACATTGAACAAATTTTCTTTGAAAGGAGGAAGAGGTAGATGAATTCACTGGTTAATATGGGGCTCAGGATTTTCAAAACGCAACAGCAAACAAACTGAACAAACTGTAAAGAAAAATTCAATGGAATTTGGATGGTTTCAGGAGGGAACACAGTATCTAAAGAGAGACAATGATTTTCAACGTAGGCCTGAAAGGGAGACAGTGCTATGCAAAGCGAGGTGTCTTGTCCAAGAGTGCATTGGGCGCAGTGTATAAAGAAAAACAAAACTATTTAACACACTTCTTTTGCAAATTTGGATCTTAAAAAGCTTAATCCTTGTGAGTAATACCTACAGGGTGAATAAAAAAAAAATCAGAAGCTAAAACACCTAGGATAAAGAGTAATTGCCCCAGTGGAGTCACCAATTTGCTAGTGCGGAATTATGAATTACGGATAAATCATTCTTCCCTAGACAGGTGCTAATCTAGAACAACAGATTAAAGACTTTACGACTATCTTTCCTAACTGTAAACAAACACACAAAATGAAATAATGAACCTACTTTGGATCCAAGCGCTTCCAAAGTCTCCTTCTGTTGCTTTTGTTGTAGCTTCAAATTCTAGCCTACTGTGCAAAATATTTCCTGCAAGAATGAACACTAAACAACAAGAGATAGCAATAATATAGATGTCTATTCAAGTTATTTAGCTAAATCAATAAATCATAAACCATATACATCAACTAAGAAATCATGATATTGAAAATCAAATCTTATACAGATGCATATAGGAAAAAATAAGCACTAATCTTTATTAACGATAGAAGGAGAGGTTACAACCCAGTGATTGATTTAGTGTCACCATCTCCAGTAGCATCCTAGACTCATCACAATGCAGATATCTCTAGCAATATGTCACTCAAATCAATCTCCTCAATGAAAATTCCACCAGCATTTCTCTACACAAATTCTTCCTTCTCAAACACTAAGATTTGTGCTCTATTTATAGAGGAGCTGAGGTATTTTTACAATCAATGACTTTCCAATAATAGGCAAGACATGTTCCCAATATTTTAGATGTCAAATGGACACATGGATTCGAATTTTGACACATGTGAACTCTTTGAGAAGGCATTGGCCAAGTGGAGATTCTGGAACAATGAGAATTTCGCTCCCATTGTGACCAACACACCTATGGATGTCGGGAAGTGCTTTGCAGAGCAGCCTTGGATAGGCATACCTGCATGTGCAATGCACTTAGTCCCTTTAGAGGCAACGTTGGTGAGCTCTCATATGATATATTATAAACTTCAAACTTTGGAAACCTTTGCTGATGAAAGTCTTTGATTGATTTTTCTTGTTCTTTGTCTTAGGGCATGTAGCAATTGAAATGTTAGGGGATGATAGACCCCATACATTGGTCCTGGAGATGATGCCTAGTTAACCAGGTCATTGGGAATGATGCCCAAATTGACCTATAACAGCAATTGTGTTTCTTCTGACACTGTAGGAGGTGCATAATCTCTAATCACTATATCTGTATCAATGACATCAACTGTATCAACTATCTCAACTGTATCTATCACTGGATTCAATTTGGCCTTTTTCTGTACATTAGCTTGAATTTGGTGTTAGTAGTGGTTTCAACAGAATATGAGCCTCTCTTGGCCTCTTTGAGTTCCTGTCTGGTGGGGCTCGAGTATGCAGGATGGAACTAGTATCAGCCTGTTTCTCCACCTCTTGTAGAGTATTTTCCAACTACTCTGACTAGTTGGAATGCTTTTCAATCTCTTTTTTTGAGTCATGGACAAAAGGATTCAATATGAATTTGACTCTTAGTTTACTGATGACTCCAAAACGATCATACTGCCACTTAAAAATATTACTGAACTTGAAATCTTGTAAACACTTATCTGCTTCTTGACCAACATTCTTATTATTAAAAATGAAAGGACCAAGTTGGTTCTTAATCTTAAACGAAGTTCTCTTCTTTGCTGATAGGAAATTATCTTCATCTGATTTTAGGATCTACCTGATGTATTCTAATGCAAATAACCTCATTGGGAGGTATATGGGTAGCTTGTAAGCTGGCATCCATACACCCTAATTTCAGTATGGTTCTGGTATAAATACCAGTCTCCTGTCCTACTTTGTTCTGACAATTGAAATAATTTTTTAATCTCTTCATTGACCCTAAGTTGAATTCTACTGCTTATCATGTTTACAAATAGATAAACAAATGCATCAGTGAAGTCTTCATAGTTGAATTCTGTGGAATCCTTTCTGATCAAGGATGTCCAGAAGACTACAAGTTGGGGTTACCCTCTATGTTCAGTTTTTTAAGGCTAACTGCACACCTTTCTGATTGGAAGTATAAGAACAAATGAAAAAAAATAGATGAATATTTAAACACTCCTTCCTCTAGTAATTTAACTAGTTTCTCATGAATGGAATTTGATAGATATTAAGAAAAGTTAAATGTGGAAGCTGGAGGCTGTCCTGGGTAGAAGATGGACATAAAACCTAAGATAGAAGCATCTACATATTCATCTGTGAAGTACCCTAAAATGCATGACAGCATTGTGACAATCTATCTGGTTCTCTCTGAAAAAATTGAAGCTGAGTATGGAGGGTTACTCTTTGGGGTTTCTACTGATGGAGGAAGAAATGTTTGGAATATTTGAAACCTCTTAGGAAATTACAGCTTCAGATATAGTTTAGTGAGGATTTTTATTGATAGCGGGGCTTCATTAGGCTTGGGTTGGATCTGCAACATATGATTTATGGATTCTGCATTGATTATGAACAAAAACGTTTTTTTAGGTGTTACTAGGGCTCTTTCATTGCACAAGTAATTAATCTAATAGAGTCTGATGATTTCAGGGAATTGAAAGGTTGGTGGGAAATGTACCTAGGTAGGTTTGAATCCCAGAGGTGGATATCATGAGCCTGGTCTATGAATTTATCATGGCTCCAGCAGTGGAGATCAAGAAGGTTGAAATTAGTGATTGTATCACTGATTTTGAAATCTTTGTCTATTAGAGGAGTGTGTCCAACACCAATTACTAGTGGTTGCAGAGGATTTACAGAGATTATGATCTGGGAGGCCATTTAACTTGTTCAATTAGCAATTATTACTTTCTGGCTTAAGTAATGGCTTAAGGAGGCTTAGGATTTCCAGGAAAATGTGTAATTCGGTTTGCAGAAGGGGTTTTGGTCGCAGTAGGATTTTCTTGGTTTGGAAAGCTTTAACTCTGAGTCGGAAATGGTTCTAGAAGCAAATAAGCTTTCAATTCTAGTCTGGAATAGCTTGGAAATAGGTCGACACTAGTATTCTTGGACTATTTTCCGCAAATAAAGAGTTTTTGCAACACACAACAATAAGGAATAGTTGTTTAGGGTGGGATTTATTGCTTCTTGACCAAAGGTGGTTAATCATAGGGCGCGGAGATTAAATTCAAAAATGGGTGGTATCATCGTAATGGGAGGAAATGGATTAGTGGTTATCACATGATGAAAGGCGGGTTGGCAGTTTTAGGCTGAGGGGTGCAATAAGACGTGGGACTGATGCATGGTAGGGGAGTGGGGGTGCGAAACCACCCATTTCGCACCCCCCCTTGACTTTAAACTTAGGATTGTCGGGGGTGCGAAAGGGCTTGGGAGTGGTTGGATCAGGATAGCGCCAATCGGACGGTCGGATGAGATGGGAGGATTTGATAGGTGGGACCGGTATTATTATATGCGATGGGGTTTATTTTATGTGGGTAGGGTAATATGAATTAGTTAGGGAAGTAATATATGCAGAGTTAAAGCAAGTGGGGCCTGGGGAATTTATATTATGGAGGGGATTTTAATAAAATAAAATTTATACGTTAAACTAACAAAAAGGGTTTTTAAAACATATATGCGGGAATTAATATAATATGGGGTAGATGAATATGAATGCAGTATGTTAATAATATATTAGGAATAGGTGTTTTAATAGGATATCGGGAAGGGATTTTTACAGTGGGGCCCAATACTTTTTAAACATTTAAAACATAGGATAAGTGGATTTTGGTGTGTTTTAAATGGAAAAAGGGAATTAGTAAAGGGAAGTTACTTTTTCAAAGGAAAATGTGTGTTTTAACTGTGGAAAGGGGTTTTGGGAAGGGAAAAGAGGTATTTTCAAAAAGGAAATTGACTTTTTACAAGGGAAAATGCCTTCTAAGAATGGAAATAGGGTTTTGAGCAAGGGGAAGGGGATTTTTGGGGATATTAGTGATATGAGATGAACCAATTGGTAACTTCCATTAATTGTGAAAGTAATCTACCTGCCCTTTATTTACCCTAACATTTTTTACTTCATTTATTGGGTGCATTTGAGCTTGCTGACCCTTTTATTTTCTTTTGACAAGAAAACTAATCTACTTCTAACCTTATAACTTCCAATGGCTCGAATTAAACTGATGAGCTCATTTTTATTATCTACCTAACTACTGATTTGCCAAGATTAAATGGTTTGGAAATATATTTATTCACTAACTATCATGACATGAAATTTAAAGCATGAATGAATCAAGATTAAACTGTTTGATCATCATGGATTATGGCATTTTGGACAAGCTGCACACAATTTTATTTGCATAAATTAAACTAAAGTAGTGGCATTTGAATGTGCAACACTTTCAGGATCTATTTTTATCTCTTTTTTGTGGAGTTCATACTTTATATTCTTTTTTTTATCTTTCTTTCTTTTGGTCCTTTTATTTTTCTTTTAGGACTTACCCTATTTTAATTTTTTAATATGGGAAAGTATTTGAAAAAAGAAAAGTATGTACAATATTACAAGAATTTAACATAGTCAGTTCAAAATTATGATCCCTAGTATTGTAGGACCCTAACACTTCCTAAGCTCCTATTTTTTTGGGAATTAGCCCCTATTAATTATGGAAATTTCTCATCCATAACTACACAATCCCTATAAGCCCTTCTATGACTGCATGCACCACCTGTACAACTCGGATAATTATACAATTGATAGTACACTTCACTTGAGCTCCAATATCAACTAGGAAACTCGTATTTCATGCATGCATGAGTTAATTATGGTCAATTTATCAGTTAACTGGTTGATCACTGAGTAAACACCCCACTACTAGACCTCCCACTAGTTCCTCCAATATTTGCAACTGGTTTAACTAAATTTAACTTAGTTTGATTGAATTAAATTATTACAACTCAAATTAAACTCAACTTAGGCTCCTAAAATTTAGGAACCACTCTACATGACTCAAGTGAGGCCCTCAACTTGAATTAACTAAGCCAACTAGTTTAAACTAACTTAGTTAACTCATTCTTGTTGTCTTGCGATGTGGAATTACAATTTTCTCCTAATTTAATTCAAGGGAAAATTAAATCAATATTTTCTTGTTTCCATTTTCAACACTCCCTCTCGAAAAGAAAGGGATTATCAAATACCCCAATCCTGTCTCTATGGAACTCTAATTTTCCTCTTAACAAAACCTTTCTCAAAATATCTGCATCTTGTTCCTCTGTAGGAATATACTCCAACAACATAATCTTCCTCTACACACAATCTCGTAAATGGTGGTACCAAATGTCAATATCCTTGGATCGATCATGAAAAACTAGATTTTCAGAGAGTTTGATTCAATTTGATTATCATAGTAAATCACCATATGATCCATCATCTGACCAAATAACCCAACAAGAATCTTCCTCATCTAGATAAATTCACAAGTTTCTTGACTAGCAACCATTTACTCTGCTTCTGCTGAAATTAGTGCAACTGACCTCTACTTCCTATTGTACCAAGAAGTTTTTACTGACCCGATGTTGAAGACTCCTCCTAAAGTGATATTCTAATCTGATGGACAACTCGCCCAATCTGCATCTATGAAGCCTTGAATCTTCACTACCTCTTTCCATTTGTACTAAAGGCCATACTAAGTAGTGCCTCTGAGGTATCTCAACACATGTTCGTCCACCTTCTAATACATTTTGGTTGGATTAACCATTGCTTGACTAAGTTGGTTAAATACATAACACATGTCTGGTCATGTGTTCATCGAGTACATAAGTAAACCCACACGTTTCCTATAAATAGTGGTCTTCACTTCCTCACTTGAAGTAGCATCATCTTTCCTCTAACTACCCGCTAGAGGAGTTTCCATGGGTTTGCTACTCTCCATGCAGAACTTCTTCAAAATATCATTGGCACACTTTACATGAGAGATAAAAAATTCCCCATCTCCTTGTCATTCTTCCAAACTGAGGAAATAATGCATGAGTCCCATGTCCTTCATCATGAATTATCTTACAATATCCTCTCTTAAATATTTGATCATCTTCTCATTAACGGTTAAAATAAAATCATCGACATATAATACTATAATCAATAATTTACCTTCAACAACAATATGATAAAGGTTTGCATCTGCTTCACTTTTGGTGAAGCCCAACCTGGTGAAATAGCTGTCAATCTCGGTGTACCAAGCATGAGGTGCTTGTTTCAATCCATACAATGCTCGCTTGAGTCTGCATACATGTGACTCTCTGATTGAGGTCTAAAATCCTTATCGTTGTTCAATGTGCACCTCCTCCTCAATCACTCCATTGAGGAATGTTTTCCTCAAATCCATTTGATGGATCTTCCATCCTATCTACGCTATAAGTGATAGAATAGATATGATAGAAGAGTACATTGATACTAGAGAAAATTTCTACTCGTAATTAATCCCATCCACCTAAGAGTACCCGTTGGACACAAATATGGCCTTGTGTTTCTAGATGCTTCCGTATGCAACTTGCTTCACCTTGTAGTTTCACCTTGAACCTACTACTGACTTGCTCTCTAGTCTTAGGACCATTTCCCAAACACTTTTTCTAACTATGGAATCATATTACTCTACCATTGAATCAACCCATACTGGCTTCTGCACTACCTCGTCGAATGAGGATGGTTCTATCTCAACTAGCTCACTCATCAGAGCCACGTACCTAGTGTACTGATCTAGTGGCCTCCTCTTCCTACGTTGTGATGTGGGTGCTCCAAAATTCTCTCTGGAAACATGAAATAATATTTCAACTTCCCTAGTGTGCTTCCTTCCATATCTAGATGTCTTTGCATGAGTGGGTCCTTCCACTCTCTGCTCCTCTGCTTTTGGCTGCTACACAACATTCTGAGGTTCTTCCTTTGGAGCCAAAAGCACCTCATCAAATTAAGCTCCCTCTTAATGGAACATATCATGGCCTTCTCTTCATCAAAATTCACATCTCTATGAAAAACTATCATCCCATGAGATGGAAGGTGCACCCGATAGTTATGAGGTATATCAGTGTACCCCAAAAATATGCCCAACTCTTTTTTCAGCTATAGCTTTTTCCTTGCATCCTTAGAAACATGACAGTAAACTGATAAAACAAAGATATTGAAGTGTGACACATTTGGTTTCTTCCCTTAAAATACTCTTTTGGTGTACTCATCCCGATAATTCTACGAGGACTCTTGTTCTGAACATATACTATTGTGTTGCATTCTTCAACCCACAAGTGAAATGGTAGGACTTGATCATGCATCATCTCTTGTGCATCTCCCATGATACTTCTTTTATTCCTTTCAACAACCCCATTCTGTTTTCGGTTATGGGGTTCTATTAACTCCTATTGAATTCCTTCTTTTTCACATAAGTTATTGAACTCATTCGACACATATTCACCGCCATTATCGCTCCTGAGAGCCTTCACTTTCCTGCCAGTATCTTTCTCAACAAGTGCTTTAAATTCACGGCATTTGGAGAATGAATGGTATTTCTTCTGCGTGAATAAAATCCAACACTTACGTGAGAAATCATCTATAAATATAACATAATACATATGCTTGGTCGTGGAGGCTATCAAGGTCCACACACATCAGAGTGATCTCTTTCAAGAACCACTTGCAATCGGCTATCCTTATCATGAAAGGTGGCTTTGCTGTACTTTCCCAATGTACACCATTTTCATGTATCTCGCTACTCTAGTGTACCCTTGGTAAGTCCTCTAGAATTTTTTTGCATGATCTTCAAAGCTCCATGGTGAAAATGGCCAAGTCACTTATGCCATAATTCATCGATGTCTCGTTTTTGCACCTTCTCTGCTTTCATGCTCAAAGCAACACAATATTCTACATCCAATTTTTAGAGGTTCTTCACCCGAACCTTGACCTGCTTCATTTGTCCCATGGTGATGTGATGAAGTAAAGCCTTCCATTTGATAAATATCATATCATAGCCACAATATTCCAGCATAGAAACTGAAACTAAATTCTTCTTCAGACACGGAACATACAAGAAATATTTTAATGTGAGAGGAGAACCATACTCCCTCTGAAAAGTGACTATATCAATACTGGTCATGTTATGCCTTCCATCATATCCCATCTCGATGTGCATATATAGGTCCTTATCCTCCAAGTCATTGAATAATTCTTTGTTTCCAGTCATATGGAATGAGGCTCCACTATCCAAATACCACACACTACCCATCACCGATGTCACCATGCATTCAATGAAGGTGAAATCTAACTCGAATTGTGAAGTTAGAGCTTCACCTACCACTCCTCCTAAGGGCTTCTTGTTGAACTTCTTGTGCAGACACTTCGTGGCATAATGTCCCAGCTCATGACCATGAAATAATTTAATCTTTGATAAGTCTTTCTTCTTTCCTTCATGACCATAATATCCTTTGGAGTGGGATTTATTCCCTTTCCTTTTATTTTCCTTTCCATCAAAGCCACAATTCTCCTCATCCTCGACCTTGGATGAAGTGTCGTCTTTGGTGTTTCGCCTAAACTTTTCCTGTACCAAATTTGACCATAATATTTCCCCATTTGGTAGCTTCTCTCTCCCATTGACCAAATCCTGGTAGTTGTGCCAGATCTTGGGAAGGCCTATAAGTGATAGGCTTACCATATCATCTTCAACAACCTTAAAACCAACACTCCCAAGTTTATCACGACATTGTGTGAAATTTCCCAAGTATTCCAGTATTGAGTTGCCCTTCTGCATTTTGATATTCTAAAGCTTATCTTTGAGTGCCAACTTCCTATGGTCGCTAATATTCTGGAGCAATTATGTCAATTTATGCCACATTTCATACGGAGTTTCCTTCCCATGGATATTAGAGACAATATGGTATCATACTCCCTCCAATATGATCATCCTTTCCTTTTCTATGCTCTTCTTCCAATCTGCTAGATCCTAGGCATCAGATGGTGTTGGTTTCAAGACATCATGATAAATGAATCTCTTCAGCCCATTGTTTTCCATGACTGCTTCCATCCGGTTCTTCCAAGTAATGTAATTTGAGCTACCCTCAAGGTCATACTCGAGCCTTAGACCATAGAACTCCATCCTACTAGCTCTGAAGAATAGATCTGCAAGATCATTCCTCCTGCAAAGATAATTTCAAATTCTCTCCTCTATTGTGAATATAGCTCTGATACCATGTAGAAATTCCTTCTACATTCAAAATGCTAATGTAATTTACTAAAAAAATAGTCTTGAATCTACTCTACTCAACTCATATGCAGAAATAAATTCATGATTGAGAAGCAATATAAAAAACATGCGACATGAATCAATTAAAACCCCTTCCTATATGTATTGCATTAATAGAAGAAATACAATGCTTGTTCAAACCTGAACAATATCTGCACAAGTATAATCTATATCATTGCTTGACAAGCCTGCTATGGTCAATAATTAACCAATTTCTTGCCTAACCAAGCTCCTATTTCCTTGCATTGTTTCCTTGGGAATTATCCCTTATTAATTAGGAAAATTCCTCATCCATAACTGCACAATCTCTATAGGTCCTTCTCTGACTACATGCACCACCTATACAACTCATGTAATTATACAACTGATAGTAAATTTCCCTTGAAATCCATTCTCAACTCAGTAAATCGTATTTCATGCATGCATGAGTTAATTGTGGTTTATTTATCAGTTAACTGGTTGATCACTGAGTAGACACCCCATTACTAGACCTCCCACTAGTACCTGAAATAGTTGGAACTAGTTTAACTGACTTTAACTCAGTTTGACTAAATTAACTTATTACAAATCAAATTAAACTCAACCTAGGCTCCTAAAATTTAGTAACCAATCTAGATGACTCAAGTTAGGCCCTCAACTTGAATTAACTAAGAAAAATAGTTGAAACTAACTTAGCTAACTCATTCTTGTTGTCTTGTGATGTGGAATTTCAATTTTATCCTAATTTAATTCAATGGGAAATTAAATTAGGATTTTCTTGTTTCCATTTTTAAAAAATACGATGGAGAATAATTTATTATTAATGAATGAATGGCCCAACCAGGTTCGAGACTTCCATGAGCCACCTGACCATAGCTTGGCTAAACCAAATATTTCTTTCAAAAAATCACCCTCGTGCCATATTCCAAGCATGAATGTGGGACTCACAACAAAACCCAACCAAAGCTTCTCGAGGCCAAACCACCTCAACCCTCATCAATATAACCAGGCTTTACCACAATCCCAAATGAATCAATAGGCCCTAAACAAGCATGGATACCTCTGGATCTCTCAACTTACACCATGAGGAATTTTCCTGTCTATTAGTCTCTAAGCTTTACCATATATCATACCATTCATTTTTTGAGGATTCCTAGACCTAATTGAGACTCCACCCTCGTAGATTTACAATATATCCTTCCATTCATTGGTCGAGGATTCCTACACCTGATAAAGGGAACACACATCTAGGATTTATTGTATATCCCACCATTCATTGGTCGAGGACTCCCAGGCCCACCGAGGTACAAAAAATCTGACTTTACTGCAATCCCAACTTCACTGGTCCAAGGATTACTAGGCCTTGCCTACTTCTTCAGAGAGCATCTCACTTAGCTTCGAATCCATCATTAAATACACCTCAACCAAAAACAAAAGAACCCCATAACACCACGACTATCCGAAAATGGCAAGGAAAGGTTGAAAAACACTGTCACACTTAGAAAAACCCATGCCAATGAGAGCAAGAGAACTAAGAACACACATGCATGTACCATGTACGCCAAATATAGCAAGGAAATCAAACATGCTAATAGATACCTACAATTAATATCGATGTAGTTGCTTGACCCCACTCTTCCTTGCTCGATATTTTCCTCCCTGTGCCTTCTTTGTCCTTATTTGTCCTTCTTGTTCCAATGCTAGAGTGCTCCAAGAATGCTCTGTGTCCAAGAGTGAGAGAGAGAGAGATTAGAAAGAGATAGCTCCAAAACTTTATTGAAAAAAGGTACCAACTAATCCTCAGAAGCCTTTTATTAATGAGGCTTCTATTTTCTTCAATTTTTCATTATTTTCCTCCTCACATGCAACCTTTGACCTTTGACCTTCCTTTTCTCCTAATTTCCATTATTTTCATAAATAAATTACCAAAAATGCCATTTTTCCTTTCCAAAGCATTTTCCATTTCCTTTTACAATTTCCTAAGCCATAATAAACCAAATGAACACCCACATTAGCATGTTTTGCTCAACATTTAACTTGGATTAAGTGTCCCATGACCTTGGTTATTATTTTTTCTTTATTAGTTTTATTACAAGAAATGTTAACCTAGATTTGTTACACACTAAAGTTATCTTTTTGAAGGGTCATCATATTAATAATGGCATCATTGCGACACAAGAAATCATTCACTCTCTCAGATCAATAAAGAGGCCATACATGCCTATTAAACTTGATTTTTCTAAAGCATATGATCGAATGAGTTGGAATTATTTGTTCCATGTACTCAACGCCTATGGATTCTATGACCAATGGATATGGTTGGTATCCTACTTAGTATCAATAATTTTTTTATCTATCCTTATCAATAGTTCACCCTATGACACCTTTTCATCCTCTAGAGGCCTAAGATAAGGAGATCCATTATCTCCCTTCTTATTCATTTTAGCGATGGACGGCCTCGGGAAAATTGTTCATAAATCATGTCTATCGGGGCAACTGCATGGGTTAATATTATGTGGTACACATTTCCTATCTCACATCAAAAATAATTTGATGATGTGGTACTCTATTGGTTACCCATGATGATAGAGGGGTGTGGAATCATTAAGATTCTCCAACTTTTCATGGAAGCATATGACACATTGGTCAATAGAGAAAAGGAAATTATTTTCTTTTTTAACTGCCTAGATATTATTTATACATTGTTGATTTGAGTATTGAGATTTTAAAAAGGGTACCTTCTTTACAAATAATTTGGAGTACCATTTTTCATTCACTTTAATTGGGTTTCATCTTGGGGAGATCTCCTAGATAAGACTTGACATAAGATCAATAATTGGACTTTCAAAACAATGAATCTTCATAGTCACCCCATGCTGCTGAAAGAAGTCTTACAAGAAATACCAAATTATCAACTATTGTTCATGCCCATCCCCTTAGTAGTTACTCATTGATTTTGATCACTATGGACTAAATTCTTGTGGAAGTGTGCTACCAAAGAGTGAAAGTGGGCCTTGATTTGCTGGGAAAAATTACTACACCTAATCTCAAGGGAGGACTGGGACTCCGAGATCCACAATTAATTAGTTAGGCACATGCCATGAAATTATGGTGGATTTGAGTTCAGGGAGGCTTGAAACTCTGGAAATAGATTTGGAAAAGAAAATAATTTCCTCTTCTCCCCCAAGAGGAGAGACTAAGATTTAATGGAACCATTAAATGATCCCCCATCTGGAAATGGGATATCAAATGAAAATGTCTCAATCATCATCATACATTCTGGGATATCAAAGACAGGAAAACAATGAAATTTTGGGAAGATTATTGTTAATAGTTATCATGCTTTGGAGAGTCTTAGTAGTGTCAACCGATACAAAATCTTTCCAAAAGCCTTGGTGCCCATACATTTGTTCAATTTTTGAAACCCCATACGGATAATCAAGAATGGAGGGTGTGGAATGAAAGAGATGATTGGTTAGGGAATGATGACAGCTACCCTTAGAAGTAATTGCAAGAACTATTGGATAATAGACCCTTAAAATTCTCTCAACATTAGGATATACTAAGATGGGGACACCAATCATTGGGTACATTTCCGTTGAAAGAAGGAAATGAAATAATTGCAGGTATTCATATAGTGAAAATATAATACTGTGTAGGAAACTATGGGACAATAAATGTTGGCCAAAACTTGTTATCTTCCTTTGGCTGCCTGTCATGGGTCTCCCCTCACATGGGATCACCTACGAAGAAAAGGTTAAGAGGGCTCGTCGATTTGTTCTCTGTGCTCTCAAGAAGAAGACACATCACAACACAATTTTATGAATTGCACCTTTGCGTGAAATATTTGGGAGATGTTGTGGTAAAACACAACCCCCCCCCGCCCCCCACCCCCCGCCCCCATTTTTGAGCATTCCACTTCAAATAATGGGGACCCTTTCTATAACAATTTTAGCTAAATTCCTTTTAGGATTTTTATTAAGTTAATTATCCTACGATTTTGTTATTTTTTCATTTTCTTTAGATTATTTTTTTGATTTCTTTGTTACAATCGATTTTTTATAAGCTTTTCATTGATGTTTGTTTCACCTCATTTGATCAATTGGTTTGTAAATGGCATTCCTTTGAAGTCTAATCATTTATGTCACCTGGGTTAAAATTGCATAAAATGTACAATATTCCATTTTTGTATTAAATTAGTTCAACAATGCATTTATTTTAAATATTAACCCCTAGTTAGTTATTACTAATATTTTTCATTTTTTTTACTTATATAGCCAAATCATAAAACATCGGGATTTCAGTCATTTATTCCAATTTTCTATTTTCAAATAAATTACTAATCTCGAAAACTCAAAATGTCAAAGTGGTTGTAGTTTAGTTTTTATTTTTCATTAAAGTGGTTGTAGTTTAAATAAGAAAATTATGCCTTAGATAATTTTATAACTTAACAACATTAAAATAAAACCAAAAAAATAAAATAATATAAAAAAAGATATATAAATAATAAAATTCATTATCGAGAGATTGCATTGGAGTTTTTAAACGTGACAAGTTTAACAAATCCTCGACAAATCCCGATTGTCGATCTCCCGTTTAAACAAAAGTCAAAGGGGCATAAGATGTTGAATAAAAACAATATAAATTTAAATAAATAAATAAATAAATTATACGATCGGAGGATCGCATCAGGAAATCTCAAATGAAATATTTTTGACGTTCATTCCCCCGTTTTGCCGATTGTCAAAAGGCCTCATAATAAAAGGTATGTAATTCGATTTGTTTTTAAGTTTGAAGTATCACTCAAACTCATACGTATGAGTAAAGAGGTACGATAGGTATATTTAATTATTAAAATAAATATTAAATATTAAAATAATTAATTTTACTATTAATTAAATTAATTAATATGTAACATATGATTAATTAAATTAAATTGAAATTTCATTATTTAGATTAATATTGAATGCTTTATAAATAATTAATTATATATTAGTTAGTTAAACTAAGATTAATTTAGTTAGCTTAGTTTATAATTAAAAATTAAATTAGAATTAATTATTAGATAATTAGAGGCTAATTTAGGATTAAAATTTTGATTTTTAGCCCAGCAATAGAAATTCCAGAATTGTGCCAGATTTGACTCATCAACTTTGGAGGCTCATAGATTGAGTGTTACTTGGCCAAATGAGGTCCAGGATGGTTCATTGGAAAGAGAAAATCAAGGAGAACATTTCTAAGGAGGTTTCACTAACAAATTTAGTCATTTATTGGGTCTAAAAATAGGCAGAAGATCAAGCTCCAATTTTCTAAAACAAAATCAATTTTTTAAGTTTATTTTCTTCATTTTCATTTGCCCAAGCCTCTGCCAAAGTATAGACTCATTCATCAATAATATCTTTGGCCAATTAAATCATTACAGAAATCAATAGAAAGTTTGGATTTCTTTTTCAAATTATTTTAATTAAATTTGGTTGGATTTATTTTTTCGAGAAATGACATCTTAATTATTGCATCTTAATTTATTTTGATTTCTTTTTTGCGGGAAAACAGTAGAAGAGATATGGAAAAAATGATCTCAATCAATGAGAGTGCTCAAGCAATTAAAGATTGGAATTTTGAGCAAATAAAATTAGATTGGGAAGATTTTTCTTCAACAAAAATCTCCTCTCAAAAATACCTTTGGA
This sequence comes from Pinus albicaulis, assembly GCA_034641835.2. Taxonomy (NCBI): domain Eukaryota; kingdom Viridiplantae; phylum Streptophyta; class Pinopsida; order Pinales; family Pinaceae; genus Pinus; species Pinus albicaulis. The sequence continues at coordinate 77,866,582 of CM076574.1, read as the reverse complement.
AAGATTATAAAAGGCAGATTGCAGAATAGAAAAGGGGCTCTCCTCTACAATTTTGGACTTCTAAAAGCATTTCTGTAATAGGAATTTAGAGTTGTAGGAGAGAGGAGAGAAAATTTCAAATCTAAACAATATTGAGGGTTTTTCTTTATATCTTGGATTATGTATGATGGGCAGAGTTTGCATTTCTGCAGCTTTAGTTTTGAAAGCAGAAATTCAAGTAATGTAAAGGACTGTTAGAGACCAGGATCAAATAAACGGATTAAATTAATTAGTATTTTTGACATTTCTGTTTCAAATACCAGTTTCATTTTTATGATAATAAAATTGTTGTTTCATTTTATTCATGTTTATGCATTTCTGTTGATATGGGTAATTTGTCTCAATATTGTTATGTATCTCTGATCTTATGGATTAAACTCTGATTTCTGAGTAACTATTTACTCAAAAATCTGTCTTATAAAATTGATTTATTAAATAGTAATGTGATGCGAATTTCTTCCACATGTTATTGTTTAATTATTGGCTTGACTGATTTGACAATCAATATCATTTTTGTGAATTTCTTCGTGAGTGTTGTTGATTTATTATTTCAGTTAAAAGGTCTCAATAGGATGTGTTTTGGTATTCACAAATATCAGCTAATTGAATTTCTTCTTTAGCTTGTCATTAATTAAAAACCAGGCATATTTAAATTCTCATCATTTAATTATCTTGCTCTTAGTTGGGTTAGATCTATATCTACCTAATTGAGATAGGATTTATATTAGTTTCTTTTGTTTCCATTATAGAATAAGTTTGCATTTAGATTAAGTTCTATATTCTTTTAAGTCCTCTTCTCAAAGAGGTAAAATCTTAGTTGTGGTTTCACTGAACCCAAATCAACTTAAGGGTCATTCTCTTGCCCGATCAGCAAGAAGAAATGATTTGATATCTTTGTCTATTGGTAGTTAAAGATACATCATAGACCAATAGCAATAGGGAAAAGGTAACTAGACCTAGTTAAACTAGTTGGAGCCACTACTCCAAATAGAAAACGAGCTGCTTTAAGCTCCAGATTGAGTGGTTATCCCTCAATGTTGTTGCAACGATTTTCAAGGCTTCAACATTTTTGGCGTTAGAAGGAGGGCCTGAAACTTGTTGTCTATTTAAGTCTTTTCAGTTTTAACATTTTATTTAAATCACGATGGCTATTCTTAAACTTCCAATTTGGAGTTGTATCCATGGACATGCATCTTCCAATATTCTACCCGATGTGGCAAGACTCTTGTCTCAGGTAAAGTTTAATGGTAAGAAAAATTCTTCTGCTTTTAATCATGTTTTTCAATTTATTCAAAATGTTTCAAATTATTATTTTCAAGAAATTGATGAAGGCATTTTATGCAGAATTTTTACTCTCACATTTGCGGAAAAAGCTAGAAACTGGTGTAGAACTCTTCTGGTTGCCGCAATTCACAGTTGGGATCAATTTGTTACAATTTTTATTTTTAAATTTGACGGATACGATTATGAACAGGTAAGTGATGAAATTGAATATCTACGAAGATTTGAAAATGAGTCTATTATAGATTTTAATATTCGATTTCATTTGAATTGTTTAAGATTTAAAGTTGGAGATAAACCTACGGAAGAAGAATCACTAGATTGGTTTTAATATATTTTCTCTCTTCCTCCCATTCCTAATCCATATGAAATTAGTTCAAGCTTTGTGCCATACCCTTCCAACATAAATGAGAATTCCAATATGGATGTGCAAATAAATCATAATGAAGTGGTCTCACAAATCTTAGAAAATATTTCGTATCAAATGCAAGAAGGTAACAGCAGCAATGTTGGAGAAAGAGCTGCCTTGAAATCTGAAATTTACTCTACAATGAATTCAGAAAATCAAATTGCAAATGAACAAGTGCAAGCAGCAATCAAAATAAATAATAACACGCAAACTGCTATACAAATTTATGAATTTTTTCATGATGAGCAAGTGCCAAATTCAGAGAACCAAAGCACAATTATTCAAGAAAGCGTAAATAGACAAATGAATGATCTACAATCTAAAATTTACAATGAGCATAATGTATGAGAGTTCTCAAACAAAGAAATTTTTAAATGCATTGTTTCAGTTTCACATTTTTCCCTTTATCATGATATTTTTAATGATGGTAATTTCCCCCCCTCTTAGTATTAATAAAGAGGATGATCTAAATGAATTACCAATAAATTTTTATCAAGATAGAGAAACAATTATTGATCATTCTTTTGCCATTAATAAACATGAATTTTTTATTCCTCCTTGTTTTGATATATTGGACGAGATCGAAGAGAATTCTAGAGAATATTCTGAAGTCATTTATGATAATTACTTTGACATCGAGAATGCTGATTTCTGTTCTTTTCAAGAGAATCCTCATGATAAAATTCAAATAACATCTGTGAATGAGGAACATTTCAATTTAGAAATTATTTCAACCAATCCTCATCTTAGAGTAGCAAATTATCTTCACGATTTCACCATTCGGGAAAACATTCCAATTTATGATTCATATCATGATCAAACTCCCATTCATGTTCATAATCATAATTCTCTTTCTAATTCACAAGTTGGAATTGACCATTATTCAAATTCCATTATTCTGGCCAATCCTTGTGAAAAATAAACTATTTCAAAACAATCCCAATTGTGTTGTAACATTAGTTGTACCAATAGTGATTTCACTTTAATTTTTCTTTCACACTTATTTTTTTCAAATTTAGATTTATTTTCGGATTTTATTTTTCAAATTTTTGGCACTCTACGCTGGCATATTGAGCATTTTAATAGTGAGCACTCAATTGATGCATTTCCCTATTGGAAAATTGAAGATTCATATTATAATCATGAACATCAAAAGCTATTAATATTTCAATTTCAATCAATGCTAATGTTTTATCAAAATATTCTATCTTCTCAAAGGCAGTGTCAACAATAGAATGTATTTTTACAATCTGGCCAGCAATATAATCCAATTAATAATTTTCCATTTTATTTTATAGATTTCCATCCATTTGCATTAACTTATTTGAAAATTGTTTGGAAAGTTTTCCTTCATGGAAAATTGTTAATAGTTTAACACTTACACATAACACTAACAATTTTTTTCAGGCCTTTGAATTTAAAAGCTCATATCCACAATCTGGCCTGTCATATCCTCTTTTAAACATTTTTCAATCCTTAATGGAAACCCATCTAGGTTTTGATGATCCAATTGGAATTCAGTTGGAAAAGACATTTCAAAAGAAGGTGATTGTAAATACGCTGTTAATAATAACTGTACATTCTGATTACAGATTTAATTTTCTTAGTTCAATTAAATTTGTATTTTTATTACTAACATTTGAACTGTAATATATGCAGGAATTAAAATTAGAGAATGGCTACCCTGGAAATATGACTATACTTAGTCATTTTCATGAATATGGTTAGAATAGAAGTAGAATTAATTTACTTAGTTTGTTTTATGTAGTTAATTTATTCTTAATAGTCCTTCAGATAAAAATAAAGTTAGCGATCAGCCCTTCTCATATCATATACATGTTGAGCGAAATATTTGCCTCTTATCAGAAAATTTCTAATTCTTGCTTCTCATTTTTAAATCAAAATTTATTGCAGCAATATCTCTACTCTGCCTATTTTGAATAATGTATTGACTAAATTCAATTGAAGTTGCACTTGGTACCAATCACCTCAAAGCCACTTTTCTCTATTCTGAAATGTCCTTATATGATTTTCTTCTGAAATGACCTTAAGGGTGTCCATTTTGCTGTATGTGCACATTCAAATCTGTGTTGATATTTTTCCACAATTGGTGGCTTTATCCCATTTTGACCTTTAGTTTATTATCTGATGTTGCAATGTGCATCATATTTATTTACTAAAGGCATTATTAAACAACCACTATAACAATAAAAAAATTTCTCAAGTTAATTCGAAATGAGCAGAGGTAATAAATTACTGTTGCAATTCAAATGGAAGCCTATTTTCATATTTATTTATGGTGAATTTTATGAGTTTTAGATTTCCTGAACATGAATAAACAGATTTTATTTAGGTTGATTGCACGCTCCGATTTAGAATAAATAATGAGATGAGTTTGAAAAAATTCAGAATTTTGATAAATCAAAATAAGAACTGGAAGATTCATAAGGTAAAATCCACAGACAAATCTCTTCCAAGTACGCATTTACAAGTTCATTTTCATCTATTGATACTTTCTCTTTTCCTTAGTTTATTTTTTAGTTTTGTTCTGTTTTAGTTGCAGGTTTTCATTTGTTTTCAAAACTTGAAGTAAGCAGCAAACCCTTTCAAATTTGCATCGGGTTCAGGGAAATTTTATTTGTGATTCATTAGAATTTAAGAATTCTTTAACTTTTCTTTCATTCATTTAGAAAACCCAATTGAAATTTAAAACAGTATTGCAAGATTCATATCAAAAATGTTTCAACTTGATTTTCATATTTCTGATGCAAGACCTCCGATGTGTTACCTCATTCAATTTTTCATAAAATACCATATCGCATTTCGCATCTAAGAGGTTTTCAATTGAATATACTTCCATTATCTTGAATCACTGATCTCCGATAATCAACTTTACCATTATTGTGATATACACATAATTCGAGACCCGATATCAAATTTAAATCAAGTTCATAAGAAATATCGCGTCCGTTTAGTTGCAATAGTGGTAGGATCATAATTTTAAAAGTACCGATGTCTTGGAGCCGATATGATATTAAATGATCATAATAAATCCATCGGATCCATTTTTCATCGCATATCAGTGTATCAAGAATTGTTACATCATGTGCTTAAGATTGTTGATCGTCGATTAACTACGTCATCCATCGCATTGCCGATATCACAAAAATCATATTGGCATTTCCTACATGACTATTCTCTGATATTCCGAATATGCCAATCGCTTCATCGCGTGGCCATACCACTATTCTGAATCTGCAATGCGCAATGTGCAATGTGCAAAGTACAAATCGCGAAATGCGGTGTGCGATGTGCAATTTGTGACATGACTGTCCTCGATCCTAAACATAAATGGTATGATCGCTCCATCTCATCGCACATGTTCTTTTCGCATGATATCATATCGACAATTTTCTACTACAACCCCCGATGCGATAAACGCCAAAGCGTGCCTCTACATGCAATACGAATCATCTGATAAGGCATTGTGTTAATTTAAAGAAATCTTGGGTAACTGCTATGATACTAAAGCGATTGATTACAAATTTGCAGAATATTCAAATCATTTTGATTTCTCATATATTTTAGTTTTAAATAATTCCATAATTAAATATGAAATTCAAGACCTCTTTAGTTTAAATTTCATTATCTTAAATTTGGTCTTAACTCTGAACAATTTATAAAAAATCATGGAATTTGTATAAAACTTATAACATTTTGAGAACATTTATCACTGCAAATTCTCAATTTCATTTATAATGCATTTGTTTTGATTTTGATTCCCTTGAACACAAAGCATTCCCTTTTTTACATTTTACTGCTTGCTTTGGTTTAAATAAAATAAATAATGATTTTGGGTTATAAGAATTTGGTTAGTTTGACTTCTTCATGTTTTTAATGATAACTAAAAGAAAAAGTCAACGAGTATTGGATAAATGGATATCTTTCAGGTAAGGTCAAATGCAATTATCTAATGGTAAGATTCATGTACCCACTTTCATTTATTTCCATTTCATTACTTTAGTTTCACTTTTGTTTTTAAATTATGTTGATATTTAAATATGGTTTGCAGCTCTTCATAATAGCTTTCAATCACCTGCCAGATCATATTTTGGAAGCCATATGCTTTTCTCCTGGTTTCATTTCAAGAAGCAGCAATAATCTTCATTGAAACAGCTAAACTAGGAAGTTTCTGAACCTTTAGTTTGTTCCTTTAAGCATTCTTTTTATTAGAAAATAAATAAGATGATGCTTTGAAACAAGAAAATTTACATCAGACAGAAAATTTTCATTGTGGCTGAATTTTATGATCACTGCTATCTAAAGCCTAAAACACTTACAACCCAGCAAGGTATGAATTTTCTGAATCTTGACATAAGAAGGAATGATTACATGATTATTTTATTTTACTTCATTTTGTTCAGACATTGGTATAAACATTCTTGTTAGAGTTTGTGTTTCAAAATTTGGATTTTCCTTTCCACTTTTAAAAATTTATTCATTTTATTTTTGATTGTTGATTTCTTTTCCCACTTTAGCTTAAGAATTCTTTTCCTTTGGTTTTCAGTTCTAATTTTGGTGACTCTACCATGATTTATATGGAAGACCTTCTTACTACCTAATTTTGGTCGGCATACATAGGGAAAAAAATGTTAATAGTTTACTATTAGATTTTTCTTGAAATCTTGTAATAAGGTTTGTTTTTCTTATTATAAAAGTAGACATATTTAAGAAAGAGATTATAAAACAAAAGAATTTGAAAAAGTATCATAAAATCTGAGAAATTTCTTTTTCATCAAAATTGTAATTAGTTTGAGATTTCAATATTTTATTAAGATCTTTCAAAATTCTATTATCAGTCAAGAAAATTTATTTTTAACCAAGTAAAGACACTTTACAACAAAGCACTTTTAACTCTGAAATTTCCATTCTGAACTCTTAAGGAGTCAATGATTCTCCCTGTTCAAAAGAGTATTTTTCTAGAGTGTAATCCAAAATATATTTAAACTTAAAAGATAAGAGGTCTCATCACGAGCCTACTTACCATGATCATAGGGGAAAAATAGGCTAACATTACCAACACTACTAAACAAACTAGGGTAATGGCTTATGATTGCAAATAATTATAAGACAGGGGGTCTCATAACGAGCCATCTTGTTCAGTCCAATTATAACCAGTGAATGGCATTGTCAACTATCTGGCTACCAAACTAGGACAATGGCTTTTAAGAAATTTAAAAAATAAAATAAAAAATAAACATGTATAAATGGATTTATCTCTAGGTCAATAATTCTTAAATAGATGGGATTCTGAATCATTCATGATTAAAAGATAACCCTATCAAGACTATATATGTTTGCTGGCAGTAGTGGCTCTACCTGTGACAAACGAGTACATTTTAAAAAACTAAGCTGTAAAGTGACCCCTGCTTTATCCCTACAACTAATTAAGGATTGATATAGAGTTTTGAAATATTTTAATTTATGAGGAATTTTAAGAAAATTACAATAAGATAATTCTTGATTTTATTCAGATTAATGAACCTAGTCAAGCCTTCCAAAAATAATTTTCTCTTCTTTAATTATTTTTACTTTAATTTTAGGAAAATTTCATTCATATCAAACAGAGATAACTGGTTTTTCTCCCGTATGTCGCCATTGTTGTGGTAAAACACAACCCCCCCCCCAACCCCCCCCCCCCATTTTTGACTAGTCCACTTCAAATAATGGGGACCCTTTCTATAAAAATTTTGGCTAAACGCCTTTTAGGATTTTTATTAAGTTAATTATCCTAAAATTTTGTTATTTTTTCATTTTCTTTAGATTCTTGTTTTAATTGCTTTGTTACGATCAATTTTTTATAAGCTTTTCATTGATGCTTGTTTCACCTCATTTGGTCAATCGGTTTGTAAATGGCACTCCTTTGAAGTCTAATCGTTTATGTCGCCTGAGTTAAAATTGCATAAAATGTACAATATTCCATTTTTGTAATTAAATTAGTTCAACAATGCATTTATTTTAAATATTAACCCTTAGTTAGTTATTACTAACATTTTTCATTTTCTTTACTTATACATCCAAATCATAAAAACATCGAGATTTTAGTCATTTATTCCAATTTTCTATTTTCAAATAAATTACTAATCTCGAAAACTCAAAATGTCAAAGTAGCTGTAGTTTAGTTTTTATTTTTCATTAAAGTGGTTGTAGTTTAAATAAGAAAATTATGCCTTAGATAATTTTATAACTTAACAACATTAAAATAAAACCAAAAAAATAAAATAATATAAAAAAAGATATATAAATAATAAAATTCATTATCGAGAGATTGCATCAGAGTTTTTAAACGTGACAAGTTTAACAAATCCTCGACAAATCTTGATTGTCGATCTCCCGATTAAACAAAAGTCAAAGGGGCATAAGATGTTGAAGAAAAACAATATAAAGTTAAATAAATAAATAAAAAATTATACGATTGGAGGATCGCATCAGGAAATCTCAAATGAAATATTTTTGACGTTCATTCCCCCGTTTTGCCGATTGTCAAAAGGCCTCATAATAAAAGGTATGTAATTCGATTTGTTTTTAAGTTTGAAGTATCACTCAAACTCATACGTATGAGTAAAGAGGTACGATAGGTATATTTAATTATTAAAATAAATATTAAATATTTAAATAATTAATTTTAACATTAATTAAATTAATTAATATGTAACATATGATTAATTAAATTAAATTGAAATTTCATTATTTAGATTAATATTGAATGCTTTATAAATAATTAAATATATATTAGTTAATTAGACTAAGATTAATCAATAATAGTTTATTAAATAGTTAGTTTAGTTTATAGTTAAAAATTAAATTAGAATTAATTCTTAGATAATTAGAGGCTAATTTAGGAATAAAATTTTAATTAAAATTTTGATTTTTAGCTCAGCAACAGAAATTCTAAAATTGTGCCAGATTTGACTCATCAATTTTGGAGGCTCATAGATTGAGTGTTGCTTGGCCAAATGAGGCCCGGGACGGCTCATTGGAAAGAGAAAATCAAGGAGAACATTTTTGAGAAGGTTTCATTAACAGATTTAGTCATTTATTGGGTCTAAAAATAGGTAGAAGATCAAGCTCCGAATTTCTAAAACAAAATCAATTTTCTGAGTTTATTTTCTTCATTTTCATTTGCCCAAGCCTCTTCCAAAGTATAGACTCATTCATCAATAATATCCTTGGCCAATTAAATCATTACAGAAATCAATAGAAAGTTTGGATTTCTTTTTCAAATTATTTTAATTAAATTTGGTTGGATTTATTTTTTCCAGAAATGACATCTTGATTGTTGCATCTTATTTTATGTTGATTTCTTTTTTGCAAGAAAACAGTAGAAGAGATATGGAAAAAAGGATTTCAATCAATGAGAGTGCTCCAACAATTAAAGATTGGAATTTTGAGCAAATAAAATTAGATTGGACAGATTTTTCTTCAACAAAAATCTCCTCTCAAAAATACCTTTGGAAATATTATAAAAGGCAGATTGCAGAATAGAAAAGAGACTCTTCTCTGCAATTCTGGACTTCTAGAAGCATTTCTGTAATAGGAATTTAGAGTTGTAGAAAGGAGGAGAGAAAATTTCAGATCTGAACATTATTGAGGGTTTTTCTTTATATCTTGAATTATGTATGATGGGCAGAGTTTGCATTTCTGCAGCTCTAGTTTTGAAAGCAGAAATTCAAGTAATGTAAAGGACTGTTAGAGACCAGGATCAAAGAAATGGATTTAATTAATTGGTATTTTTGACATTTATGTTTCAAATACCAGTTTCATTTTTATGATAATGAAATTGTTGTTTCATTTTATTTTTGTTTATGCATTTCTATTGATATGGATAATTTGTCTCAATATTGTTATGTATCTTTGCTTTTATGGATTAAACTCTGATTTTTGAGAAACTATTTACTCAAAAATCTGTCTTATAAAACTGATTTATTAAGTAGTAATGTGAAGTGAATTTCTTCCACATGTTATTGTTTAATTATTGGCTTGACTGATTTGACAATCAATATCATTTTTGTGAATTTCTTCCTGAGTGTTGTTGATTTATTATTTCAGTTAAAAGGTCTCAATAGGATGTGTTTTGGTATTCACAAATATCAGCTAATTGAATTTCTTCTTCAACTTGACATTAATTAAAAGCCAGACATATTTATATTCTCATCATTTAATTATCTTGCTCTTAGTTGGGTTAGATCTATATCTACCTAATTGAGATAGGATTTATATTAGCTTCTTTTGTTTCCATTATAGAATAAGTTTGCATTTAGATTAAGTTCTATATTCTTTTAAGTCCTCTTCTCAAAGAGGTAAAATATTAGTTGTGGTTTTGCTGAACCCAAATTAGCTTAAGGGTCATTCTCTTGCTCGATCAGCAAGAAGAAGTGATCTGATATCCCTATCTATTGGTAGTTAAAGATACATCATAGACCAATAACGATAGGGAAAAGATAACTGGACCTAGTTAAACCAGTTGGAGCCACTAATCCAAATGGAAAAGGAGCTACTTTAAGCTTCGGACCAAGTGGTTATCCCCCAATGTTGTTGCTGTGATTTTCGAGGCTTCAACAGGAGATTATATTGAAAAACATTCTATGCCCCATGCCATTGTCTAGAACAATCATAGATCTAATACTTCAATGTTTTGAAAACAAGTTTAAAAATATGATAGCCTTACAAGCTTGGTGATTGGACTGTGGCTTTGTTATATGGAATCTTTGGAAAGAGTGGAACCTCATAGCATTTGATACAAAAATAGAGAATGTTTCTAGCCTACAAGAAATCACAATCAGGAATACTCACGAGAAACTAGTTGTATCCTCTTTTCCACTGGAGGTGTGGTAATTTATCGAGATAGAGGATTACATTTTTAAAATTTTGAATTTACATCCAATAATGTTCACATCCACTCCCCCTCAGTCACTCGGTTTGAGGCATAGTGTCACCAATATTTTCACACCTCCTTTAAAGAAATTTTAAAATATTAATATTTGACAGTGCATCGAAGGGGAATCTGAGGCCAACAGGTTACAGAGGCATCTTTCGAGATGATAAATATTTGCTATTGCATGTTTATGCATTTTACTGTGGTACCACAACAAATAATATGGCATAATTCCTTGGCTTGGAGAAACATTTTAAAATTGCAATTCGTAAAGCGGATACATTGTTACAAGTACATGGTGATTCACACATTACCATACAATGCCTTAATTTTTTTTTGCATGGCAAATGAGAGGAAAAGGTAAGTCATACTTGGAGAATAAATGAGGTAATCAAGGGTATTAAAAATATGGTTCCTTCTTTCTAATATATTATCCCACATCACACAAAGCGCAAATGTAATAAGGTGGCAAATGTATTAGCTAAGTAGAGAAACCACTCTTAAGGCCTCACTTATGATGAACCATGGTCAAATGAGTCCCTCATAGAGGAGATCCATCAAATCAAAAGGTTCCTCCAACACGATCAGTTAGAAGAAACTGTTCACCTTCTTGAGGTTAATCAGAGCCCGAGGTTGCAGCCTCATTATGCAAAAGCACAAGGAACCATCCCCGATGGGGGTGTCTTTAAGGTTCAGAAGGGAGTCAACTAGCATGGTTTGCATGTGTAGAAATACAGTGGTGAAGAGGAAGGTGAGCCTAGGGAAGAGCGTTGACTTCACTACATGTTTTTACCCTTCCCACGCGTGGTGTTCACATACATCCAAATAATGAAGGATATAAAGCCCACATCTGATCATCCATCTCCCATGTATCTTCAACGGGCCGAAAGTTCTTCCACCGTACTTTTACCTTCTTTATTTCTCTATTCCAGAGCATGAGTTGTTCTCGCTGAAAAATGCATTATGGTTTTGGCTGGAATTCTCTCTCTGATTTCACCTGCAATATAGACCAATCAATCACATGATTAGCATCCTTCACATATAATAATAAGCAATGAAACATAAAAAACATCATGGAATTTCATTGTTGGAGGCAATGCAATTCGGTATGCCCTTGGTCCAATCCTCTCAAGGATCTCAAAAGGCCCCCATTATCAAGGTTCCAAATTGGTTCATGATCCAATCCTCAAGGAGCTCCTATTGGGCTTGATGCATAAGTAAACATGCTCCCCAAACTGAAACTCATTAAATTCTTTATGCATATTTTCATAACACTTTTTCATGTCCCGTGTTTCCTTTAAATTCCAATTAATAACTTGCATTTCCTGTTCCATCTCTGCCAACGTATTGATTCCAATCAACACCCATTTCATTGGATCACTCTAGTTGATAGGAGTATTACAATTCCACCCATAAAGAACCTCAAATAGGCTCATCTTCAAGGATTCCTAATATCCGTTATTATATGAAAACTCTACTAGTGGAAGATACTCTTCACACTTCCATTGTTGATGCATGACATATGTCCTCAACATGTCCTAAAGAATCATGTTGACCATCTGTATTTGTCCATATGTCTATGGATGATAAGTGATACTAAAATCCAACTCTGACCCCCAACTTTCAAACAACTTCTTCCAAAACCTAGAAGTAAACTTGGCACCTCTATATGATATGATCTTCTTGGGAACACCATGTAATATCACTATATACTTGAGGAAAATTTGAGCTACCTGGATAGTTGAATTAGTAGACTTAACAAAAATGAATTGAGATAATATACTTAACCTATAAACCATAACCATAATACAATCATGCTTCTTTGATGTCCTTGGAAAACCTGTAATGAAGTCCATGGAAATGACCTCCCATTTCCACATTTGAATCATAATTGACTACAATAAACCACTTAGATTCTTACACTCTTCTTTTATCTATTTTTAGTCCAAACACCTCGCAGGAAAATCAACCACATATTTCTTCAAGTTTGGCAAATGATATAATTTCTTAGTTGTTGTCAATGTCTTTTGATATCTCTGGTGACCTGAATACAGCTTAACATGAAACGCCCTGAAGATAAATTTTTTGAGCTCATTATCATCTGACACATACAACTTGTTCTTGAATATGACCAAGCCATTTGTCTTCAGGTGATACTTCCCATCCCTATCGGGTTCGCCATGTTGTTGTAACCTATGCTTCAACTATTGGTACCTATCATCATGTTGTCTTCCCTGCGAGATCTGCTCCTGCAAGTCTATTCCATAATAACTAAATGTTGCAATTTGATTCAACTGGACTCTCCTAATGAGAGCATCTCCAACCTTGTTCTCCTTTCCCTTAGTTTATCTGATCTTGAAATCAAACTTATTTAGGGTATCCAATAATATATATTTCCTCGAATTCAGATTGGTTTGGTCAAACAAGTACCTCAAACCACAATGATTTCTCTTCAAGATGAACCTCCTGCCAAAAATATAATGTCTCCACCTCCTCAAGGCATGAATGATAGCTTCCAATTCAGGATCGTGATTCACATAGTTATGCTCATGCTCATTCAACTTCCTTGACTCATAATAAACCATGTGTCCTTCCTGCATTGAGACTCCACAAGTTCCTCTTTCGCAAGCATATGTACATACCACAAAATATTTATCAATATTTTCAATATTCAAGACTGGAGAATTTGTTAGAAAATGCTTCAGCTCCTCAAAACTAGCGGCACACTCCTCATTCCATTCAAACTTCTTTCCTTTTCTCTATAAAGATGTAATATGATAGGAAATCCGTGAGAATCTCCTAATGAACCTCTTGTAGTAACCTACTAATCCCATGAATGATCTGACCTCATCCATATTCCAAGGAGTTCGCCACTCCATGATATCATTAATATTTTCTGGGTCCAATACCATAACTTCCTTGGAAACATGTCCCAAGTAATGAAATTAGATCTAAAATAAACTGCACTTGTAAGATTGGCATACAACCGATGCTCTCTCAATAATATTAACACTGATTCTAAGTGCTTTGAATGCTCTTCCTCGTTCTTAAAATATATCAATATGTCATCAATGAACACTATCACAAACTTGTCCAGATAAGGGTGCAACACACTATTCATCAAACACATGAAAGTAGCTGGAGCAATAGTAAGACCAAAAGGAACCACCACAAACTCATAATTCCCCTACATGGTATGGAATGTGGTCTTGTAAATATATTCTTCTTTGATGTCCACCTGATGATATCCTGATCTCAAATCAATATTCAAAAACACTGGTGCTCTCTTCAACTGATCAAACAAGTCATCAATCCTCGACAAAGGATGCCTGATATTGATATTCATTTTGTTCAACTACTTGTAATAAATTCACAATCTAAGAGTAATATCCTTATTCTTTACAAACAATGTTGGCGCACCCTAAGGTGATACTCTTGGCCTAATGTATCCCTTATCAATAATTTTCCTTAAGTTTCAACTTCAATTCCACCAACTCTAGACTGATGATCATGTAAGGTTCCTTTGATGTTGGTGCTACTTCTGGTACCAACTCAATAGAAAATCCCACTTCCCTATGAGGTGGTAACTCTGAAATATTTACTGGAAACACATCCTGAAACTTCTACAAATTAGGATACCTCTTCAAGACTTCATCATCCTCAGCATCCTTCCCTTTTTCACTAGAAATATGAACTGCAAATAATACACATCATTTCCTACAATTGTGCTTTTCCTACATAGTTTTGACCATCCTCACTGATGTAGTATTCTTACCCTTCAAAATTCTTCTTTCTCCAACATCATCCAGACACTCAATATCCTTGTCATAGAAATCTACTTTAGTCCTCTGAATGTACAACCAATACATGCCCAACAACATATTGGATGATCCCAAAGGAAGCATATTTAGGTGTGTTGATGTAAACATACAATTAAGCTCAAATGCACAAGATATCACCCAACGATGAAATATTTTCTTGGTCACTTTAGCCATTTGCACCAACCAAGATTCTCCATGCACTTCTTTATTCAAGCCACACTTATCCTCCAGGTTAGGACTAATATAACTATATTTATATCTAGGATCAATCAAAATAAAAACAACTTGATCGCAAATATTACCTTCCATCTGGATAATAGATGCCTCATTATCAACCTTCCTATTATCCACTGCTGCATAAATATGAGGAATGCTCTGCCTAAAATATATAACTTTTTTTTGCCTCCTGAGCATTATAAATATGAGTTTTTCCACCTTGATGTTGTGTAAACTCTCTCCTATAATGATCTCCACCACAAGTCAAATATTATAAAGTATTCCCACCATCACCTTTGTTCTTCTCCTCAGGCTAAGACCCATGTCCTCTTTCAGCTACATTGAATTTCTTGTACAACACTGCATTCTCCTTGTTACCTACATCTCGAGGTCCTCCTCTCTTCTCATCCCACTTTCCTTTAATCCTTTCATTCCCCTTCCAATCACGCTTAGACTCAAAATTATTCTTAGACTGATCATAACAATGCCTCAACTTTCCAATGACTAAATCTCATCATACTCAATCCAATCCTTAAATTCTAAAGGCAACATATTGATGAATCTTTGAACCTTGGTCTTCTCATCGTTAAGATAAGGCACATACATCAACAACTCCAAAAACTTGGTTGTGTACTCTTTTTTTGTCATAGAACCCATCTTAATCTCATAGAATTCCTTAGCGATTCCATCGTAATATCTCTCTAACAAGTACTTATTTATAAAGAGTCTCTCATAATCATGCCAACTCAACCACTATGTCTTGATGCCTATGATATGATTTACATCTTCCCACCATATATTGACTTTCCCTTTGAGACTAAAAATAAATATTATGGCTTTCGTATTCTATGTATTATCATACAACTCGAAGAACTTCTTCATCCCAAATATTCATTGCTTCTACATCTTCTAGTTTCTTCAGCTCTCCATCAAAGGTCGGAGGCTTGTCTTTCTTGAACTCATGCGAAATTTTTTGCTTCTCACTCCTCCTATATGGATGATAGTAGTGATGATCATGATGTATCTCTAAACCAAAACTAGAATAGAACCCAGAACCACTACCTCTCCTGTCAGGTGTATCCACCCATCTGCCACCTCTAACCATGTCATCCCTTTCCAACCTGTGCCCTGATCAATACCTGTTGCCATATGCCCCATTAATCCTTTCCTCTTGTCCATAATTGATTCTTGGTTTTCCCTATATCTACAAATATTATAAGCTCTAAAGAATCATTGCATTGACCTCTACTTACTTTTATTTATCTCTTGGAAGCCTTTCTTATGACTAAATTACCTTGTCGTAATCTGCCTTGCAAATTTTGATTTCTTCCTTTAAAATTATTGGTGTTTTTGTTATGTCAGGAGATTTCTCTTCCCCATGATGCTTAGTTTAACTGTAAGAATATTCACATGAATTTTCATCCACCATTTTTCTTGTCATATTTGATATTATTATAACTCCTGCAAACATGCCATGAAAAATAAACCAAATATAAACATAATCAAACATATCTTAGTGAATTTTAAGGGAGGCTATATTATATACACAAATTATTCCATATTAGCACGATATACATGTATATACACACAATGACACTAACAGATCAACATGATAACATACCAACATCATCATAATGACACAAGGTTGCAACAATGACCATCAAAATGCATGCATAGAAAACATATTGAAAATTAACATGCATGCATAAAAATCACATATACCCTGAGGTCCAGTGTTGTAACCTCTCTTTGATACTAATATGTAACCACCTCCTCCCACATTTACCAAAATTCAGAGGCTCGCTAGGGTAAAATTTATACGAGTTTCACTATGATATGACCCGACATTCAATGGTCCAGTTAAGGAAGTGGGGCCTACAAAATAAACACATACTAACATCCTACAGGGACTATAGATCACTAAGGAGATGAAAAACCACCCCAGGTGATCAATCCCTAAGTTGGAACTATCTTTTATTGACCTAGCATCCCAACCACACATACAAAAAGGCAAGGGTGTGGCTATAGGAATCCAATTGCACACATAGGCCTGCTCCCATGTATTTATGGATTAAATTCCTTATTTTAGGGTCTATGGTCCTGATATCTGAGCCACTTTTCCAGGCTAGCCTCCATACCATTTCCCAAAAATCCCATAACTTTCGAGAGTCACATTTAACATGATGGCAAAGCTAAATATTCAAACTTGAATCATAAACTTGACCTAGACTTCTTCGAACACAATAGACATTTCTTCAAACATATGGTAAACATGTAAGTTATAGGTCATGAATGCATATATGATCATAAACTAATAGTCTTCATCTTATAATCTACAAGAAGGACCTAAGCCCTCTCTAGCTAGCTGCAAAAACACTTGTTAGTCCATGCAGTCATAAACCATTCAATCACTTAAAAAAACATGTTAAGATCCATAGATAGAATACATCATATAACCAACATATAACCAACAAATAACCAACATATAAACCATGGAAAATCATCCATAACATCACCATCATAATAAATACAAATTCTCATAGATCACAATAGGAAAATGTCTCATATTAACATGTGAAAATTCCAACCAAGTCAAGCAATTCCATGTACCATTCGACTGTAGATTGGGTTGAACCAAATATCTCTTTCATCCAATCATACCCGCACCATATTCCAAGCATGAATGTGTGATATCATGGAACAAACAAACAAAAAAACCATAACCACGACTTCTAGAGGCAAAAAAACCTTAATCCTCATCCATAGTGATTCCACCTCTATGGTCTGGAAATCAATAACATCAACCAGATTGATCTCTACCTAAGTCGGAAAGGGCTCCTGGAAATAGAAACTCAATGCACAACCTTCCAGGTATCTAGAGCATTTGGTCCAATCGCAGCTCTAAGGACTAGTAACTCAACCCACTAAGGGCTCTAGAGCGTTTGTCCCAACCTATGTCTCCAAGAACTAGTAACTCAACCCAACTTGTTCTAGGAATTTTAGAGAATTTATTCTAGCCCATGGCCATAGGGAACCTGAACACCAATAAAAAAAAAAGTGGAAGAAACCCACAACACCATGTTTATCTAGGAAATGGAAAGGTGAGGCTAAAACCAATATCAATCCAAAAAAATATCCATGCCAATGAAAACACATAATCATATAATCACATGCATATACCATGCGTCCAAAAATCGGCAAGGAAATCACACATGCAACCTGTTACCTGCAAAGAAATCCAGATGTAGTTGTTGATCCAACTGTTTTCTTGTGCTCCATGCCTTCCTTTTCCTTCTTTCTCCAAATCCAAGTAAATTCTACAATGCTCCAAGCATGCTCCAAGAATTATCTATGTGTGTAAGAGTATGGGGGATCAAAGCTAAACTGAAAAAAGGATGTGAACTGGTCCTTAAGATCCTTTTTATCATTGAGGCCTCTATTTTATTTATTTTCCTTCATTTTTCCTCTAATTTCCTTAGCATGCAAATATGTGTCTCTTCACCTTCCTTTTCTCCTATTTTCCTTTTTTTCATAAATAAATGGAAATTTTTGCCTCTCTGCCTTTGCCAATTTCAATAGAGATTAATTAATCACAACTAATGCCCACTAAATCATTTTTCCCAAAATTCTTCTTGGAATATGTGTCCCATGACCCTGGTCTTATTTTCTTTACATATAAAATCAACCAGGGGTTTTTACACCTCGTTGGAGTATTTTTTGGAAAAAAATCTTCTCTCAGTCTTCTTCCTTAGATACTCATGCTCTTCTTCCCCTTCATTTACTTTTATCTCATAGTATGGAGATTCTTCATTGCTGAATTCATCATATTTTATTTATCTTTCGGGAAAAACAAAGCCTTCATCTACTTTTACATCTATAATTTCAACAATTGTTTGAAGCCTTATATTATAACACTTGTACCTATTTATTTTGGAAGAGTAGATTATTAGAATACCTTCATCTTCCCTTGGTTCAAATTTGTTTATTTTGTCATCATTTATGTTGATATAAAATTAACTTCCAAAGATTTTAAAATACTTTACTGAAGCGGGGTGTCCATACCACAGTTCATACAATGTTTTATCGTTGTTTACCCTCACATGGGCTTTATTGGGAATATTAACAGTTGTTTGCACTGCTCCTAACTCATTAACCATGGCACGATCCATTTGTCAAATTTTCTAGTTCATTCTTTCAATAACTCCATTTTTTAGGAGTTTTAGCTATTGAAAATAGTCTCTTTATCCCATTATGTTTACAAAAATCAAAGAAACCATCTGATGTGAATTCACCTCCTTTATAAAACCTTAGTAACTTAATTTTTAGATCCATTTTATTTTCTACTAAGGCCTTGAATATTTTGAATTTCTCAAAGGCTTCATCTTTAAATTCTAACAGACTAATCTAACACATTCTTCTATAGTGATCAATTAATGGAATAAAATATTTCTCACTTCATGGAATATTTTCCTCATTGGTCCACATATGCCTCTATGGATTAGCTCAAGAGGCCCTTTTGAAGAATATTATTTTTCCTTGAATTTAACCCTTGATTGTTTACTGAGTTGACATGATTTACAAACATTCTTTTCAATTGGGATAAACTTGGGCATGTCACAAACAACCCCCTTCTTTCTTAGTTTAACCAATTAATTGAAAATGATATGTCTTAACATCTTGTGCCATAACCAACTTTATTCAGTTTTTCTCAAATAACATCATCACCTTATAGCACATATACATTATCCAGAGTTCTATTTTTTTTTATTATGGTTTCCCTTGTGTTCAACTATTTGACCACACATTCTTGTGGTATAAATATTACCTCATGTCCTTTGTCACACATCTGGATGACACTCAACATATTATGCTTTATTCCATCAACAAACAATACATTTTGTGCCTCGGTTTTACCTTTCAAAGAACAATCCCTTTACCTTTTATTCATTATTACCAGAAGTAACATTTTCTCTCTTGACAATATTAAAATAAATAAATCTATTTCTATCACCTCCCATGTGTTTTGAACATCCATTGTCAATGTGTTGTTGATTATCTTGATTTTTGGCATATAAAACCAACCCACATTTTTCTGAAGATGTAGTCTTTTTTTCAATATTTTTGGAGGATATTTATTTCTTTCATGTTGATATAAAGATATAAACCTACTTCTACATTTTGTAACACCCTCTTCCCACATCTACCCAAGTAACCGGCCAACCGGGGTAAACATATGAAGAGAGGCTACTAATATGAGATTCAACCTCCTAGATGACCTTAAGAAAGTGGAATTGATAGAATCCTGACAAACAAACCTTAAACAACATCAAAAACACCTCTAGGAGGTAACCCAACCTCCCAAACCCCTGAACCCTAAGAGGGAACTGATTTTTTACCCTTTTGAGACTTAGCCGCGGGAATGTATGGGAAAGGGATTTGTGCCACCTTTCTAGCCCCAGAGCCCAGGTCATTTCCTAGAGCTTCATGAAACTTTAGGAGAGGATAAATAACTTAAAAAAAAGGTATGGAACCTATCACATCATCAAGAACTCATCTGGACCCTCTCAGCCATGGTATGCATTTTGTCAAACATGTCACAAACATTTCATCTACATATGTAAACATCAAATTTAAACATAGGGGTCTCATACTTATTTGAGAATCGCTAAGAAGCATTTCTCCCTTACATCATAAGCTGCAATAACATCTAATTGACCATAGATACATTGTGCATTCATTTACAAGTATAAACATGGACAGAGACATACATCATCACTGATAAAATAAAAACATATAACCAACATAATAACAACATAAATACCATAGATATAAAAATAATAGAATATAGATAATAAACAATGTAATTTATTCATCAAATATCAAAGGAATGAGCTTATCATTAATGAATTTAAAAACAAACCGAAGATGGGACTTCCACGTTCCACCCGACCATAGATTGGTTGAGCCATATCTCTATTCAGCCAATCAGCCCCATTCCATATTCCAAGCATAAATGTGAGACTCATAACCAACTGAAATGGAACCAAACAAGCATGGATTCTACTGGGATTCTCCGCCTACACCGTGAGGAATTTGAGTTCCTCCTAGTCTCTCAGGATTTATCATAACCCACAGTCTGATCTAGGGGTCATTAGACCCTACAATGAGACCATATCTCTAGGTTTTACCATACATCCCATCATGGGACTACTAGGCCCAACGAAGAGAAATCCACCTCTTGGATTTTTCGTATATCCTACCATTCACTAGCAAGGATTCCTAGGCCCACAAAGGCACAAAATCTGGATTTACTGCAACCCATAGTCTGGCTCAGGGGTTACTAGGCCAGTGGATTTATCGTGATCCATATTCCGATTCAGGGACCACTAGGCCATATGTTTTTCATTTAGGATATCCACCCCACTCAGCTTCAAATCCAATACGGCCATCCAACTCAATCGAAGTATGATAAACCCATCTCGTTAATCTATACAAAAATGGCAAGGCTAAGATGAAAACACTTTCACACCTAGAAAAACCCATGCCAAGACAATAGGAAACCACATGCAATAACATGCATGCTAGATCTAGCAAGGAAAACACATATGCAAATTGATACCTACAAAGAATTCCGATGTAGCTACTTGATTATTCTCTTCCTTGCTTTCTTTTCCTTTCTTGCTCCAATGCCCAAGTCCTCCAAGGAAAATCTAAGTGTCCAAGAGTTAGAGAGAGAGAGACATGATAATGAGAGAGCTCCAAAAATGTGATAAAAAAACTTTCCAAATGATCCTCATAAAGTCGTTTATCAGTGAGGCCTCTATTTTCTTCATTTTCCATTATTTTCCTTCATTTCCCTCCTCACATGCAACCTGTGACCTTTCATCTCCCGTTTCTCCTAATTTCCATTATTTTCATAAATAAATGTGCCAAAAATGCCATTTTTCCTTTCCAAATCCTTTTCCTTTCCCTTTGCCAGTTTCCTTTAGCCATAATAACCGAAATGAACACACGCTAGGATGTTTTTCCCAGCATTCAGCTTGGAATATGTGTCCCATCAACCGTTGTTAATATTTTTCCTTTTATTACATGGAATTTTCATCAGGGTTGTAACAAAACCCTCCCCCTTATGAGAACACCATACTCATTGTTCAATGACACCTACAAACCAACAAACCGATAAAAATAAAACATACTGCCTATGGAGATTTATAACACATGTCATTGCAATATTTACAATGAATAACTTGCTCAAAATAAAAAACCATCATGAAAATCATACCATGTACTTGAGATTTATAACATAGTTCATTATGGTATTTACAACAATATACACATGTACAAATATGCACATTTGCTGAACCAAGAAATAAAAGGATATGATACTTGTATCAACAACAAGGGAATTTAGAGGCCCACACCTCCACCCTCAAAGTAGTATCGGGATTCACTTCCTTCCCAAGAAGTCCAAAATCCAATATCATAAGAAAATCCCGCATCCAATTTCCAACGCTACAATCCTGTCCTACTGTACCCTTAGTGAATAGATACCAGCTCATTTTTCTCAGGCACACTCCCAATGTGCATCTGATTCCATATAGAAATGCTAATTTCCAAAAAAAATTCATTCCCGGCCTTCCCTTCTCTGCTACATAGTCCCTCGGGAAATACAATCATCCCCTTCCGTGTAGTCACACACCTTCCAAGTTCCATTGGAACCCCCATCTTGGGTAGTCCATCCCTTGGCAAGGCTTCTTCACATTGGATGATACAAAAACCGAGGCATATCCTTTCCTCAAAACCATCATACCGATCATAGCATGCTAATGGAAATCAATGGACACTATTGGGTACCAGTGTCCCACAATTTCCCTGCTCCTGAATTGTTTTACTAGCATACCGCTTCCTGTTTCAATTCATTTTGTTGCTACTACTAATTCTTGTCGTCAGTTTCAAACAAAAAACTAGGCATTGCATGATTTCCTGTACCAAGAGCAAAATTTCCATTATATTCTAAATAAATTGAAGTAACTTAAAATCATATCTCATTGGTAGCTCGTCAATAAGGTACACTTGCAATCCTATTTACTTTCTGTCACAACAATTCAAACTAGTTTTTTGATCAATCATCATGTAAAATATCACATCAGGTTAGCTCAAAGCACAACCATCATAGATCAAAAACATAAATCACATGTACCCATCCTAAACCAGAAACATAGATCACATTTAGTCATCATAGACCATAATTATAAATCACATGTAACCATCGTAATTTAGAATCATAGATCACATGCATAATAGAACTGAAATAAAATATCGATATTTATCCTTCATCGATCCTTACTTCTACCTTTGTTATTTTGTACACACATTGGATTGGTTTCCACACCTGATAAGCAACTAGTGCCCTTGCTTCTCTTCACTCATGTACACATACACACAATTTACATCACAACACTTACACCCACATACGACATACAAAACCATACAATAAACACACCCACATCGACACACGACACATACACCTACACCCGATGTAAAATACAACATAATACATATGCCTACAATGACATACAACTCATACAACTACATTCAGTGTACAACACAACACAATACATATACGTACACAAAGTACAACACAACGAATACACATGTCACAATACCACGACTACACCATGAATATGCATAGTACTGCATGCCCCCAACATAACAAGTATGACATGCACACAATACCACATGCATACCAGTACCATATGCACAACATGTACACAGTACCACTGATACACCACTACCTGCACAACGTGTGCACAACATCACATGTACACGACACTACCTACACAAGGTGTAATGTACACCACACAACCCGTACAATATATACACAATACCACATATACACAAAAACACATGCACGACATGTACATGACACCGCATGTACAGAACGCCACATGCACGCCATGTACGCAACACCACCTAAACACAACACCACATGTGAAACATGTACACAACACCACTTGCACACAACACCACATGTACAATCATGCACATGACACCATATGTACATAGCACCATATGTACAACATGCACACAACACCACATGTACATAGCATTGCATATGTAACATGTACCTAGCACCATACGTACACATCACCTCATATCCAAAATGTGCACAACGCCATATGCAAAAAACACCACATATCCAACATGCACGTAGTATGATATGTACACAACATCGAATATCCAATAGGTACATAACACCATCTATACCTAGCACTACATATGTAATATACACACAACACCATATATACAAAAAACATACACCATCCTATGTACACAACACTACATATGTTACATGTACACATAACCATAGATACAATTACTGAATATACAACATCCAAAACATATACCAAACATTAGTACTGCACATCCCATAGACCACACACTAACCCCACAAGAAACCTTGATTCTAGTGTCTTTCCACTATCCATGCTTATCCTAGCATGTTGTAGATCACACAACTTTCACTTCGCTAATGTACCCCTCAACATTACATGTCCATAACATACACATAGGCATAGTACAAAAATATAATATCAATTCATGCTCACATGATACTGACCTCATAGATCTTTCATAGTTACTCTTCCAACTTACTTCCTCATAGCCAGTAACATCTTCATGCCATTCACCTGCATAAGCAATCATTCCTCCACAAGAATGATCCTTGAAAATCCTGTCATATAGTGACATAGATACATTGATACATACATATATATATAATCATAAAGAAATCTTGATCGTGTTAGAAAATGAAATACATACACACATATATACATATAAAAATTAGCATTAAACAATCATGATCCATGACGACCCTATCATACACGTCATACATACGTACATATATGTATACATATATAAACATCAGCATAATCATAATCACAACATAATTACCAGATACCATAAGGTATAGGTTAAGATAACTTCCTTTATTCATGCACATCATGCACAACATTGAGAACAACCATTCCCAACATATCCAAGGCATTTGACACCTCAATCCATTTAGTTTACCTTTCTAGTTACCTTTCTCATGTTTCTACTATCATTGTCCATTTACACCAATGGACCCAACCAATCCAACCGGTTGGCATACTCTTACCTTCCACTACCCTTTACTCATGCACTGAGCTTCATATGTGCCTTACATTTCCTATTGGGTTTCATTCAAAACTTCCAGAGCTCCATCAACTTTCTCTTTCCCAACCAATTCCAAAGACTCTCAAACAAAATAAAGAACAAGAAACAAACCAAAAGTAATATGACATTTCAAAAAAGTAGCATGGCCATGCACTAGACGCAATCAAGACCGCAAATCAAGTGAAAAAAATCATAAAAGACCAAAAGAACAAGACTAGCAACAAACACCATGACTCAATCCCCATGGTTCCCAATACTTCCAAAAAAAAGCTCAACCCGAGCCTTATTCAATATTTCATGGAAGTCACTTTTTCTATGCAATCCCCTGCATCATACTGCCATAAACACATAATTGTCAGTTCATACATAAACATAACAATAAGCTATTTATCTTAGCTTGTTGTGCCAAGCACGTTGACCTATAACTTAACACACATGACATCCATATGTACCAAACATCAAGGCAAAATATCTATCAATTCAAAATAAAATTTTACCACGACTAACAACCATGTCATAATCAACAATCAACTCAAATTCATCGGTCATAATACATAATTCTACAATGATCACCTACTTACACTCAAGTATATACTGGCTATCTCAGCATATATACAGTTATCAAAAACATCTTAAAACAAGATCATTCCTTCATGCAATCTTATAGATACATATACTCATAACATGCAATTAATCAAACATTCAAACAACTTGAAAACATACCATGCTAAATAGATCAACTAGATGACATAATCAAACACTCAAAATAGTCAAGCACCAAGTATACAACATAAGAAAACTCATATCTCATTGTATCTCAGGGGAGGCCATCTTGTCTACACAATCAATCTAGATTAGCACAATATAACTTCACAGCACATCAACTCAACCTAAATAAATCCATGATATCCAGAATAGTAACTAGCTAACATGTTCACATAATAAACTCATAAAAAAATGCCATTCATGCATAAAAATCACATATGCACAATCAACCTAGATTAATATGACATAATATCACAAATAAGTTGACTCATACCTAAATGTCATAATCCTAACCATATACCTAGACGAATCCAATTTAGCATGATACATATAACATCAATATATTAATGCTATAGCCCTAATCATCAAGCTAAATATCATACAACAACAACAACAAGTTAACCCATAACATGCTCATCAACAACATATAAGTTATCTAACATAAAACAACAATAACAATGATACCACCACCAGTTGCTATCATTCATGACTATCTGACACATGTGCATAAACCGCACTAATCGAATAGCATCTATAATGTATGTAACCATAACACATACAAAAATCCCTAACCTACATACCTACATGCCCAACATCCAAACCTATATGATGACATGATCTTGCCTCAAAGTCCAATGTTGCAACTTCACTTTGATGGTATGCATCTCGTGCTCTATATTAGCCAACACATTAACATCGTAACATACCAATATCATCATGATGACCTAATTGCATATAATGACCTTATGCACAACAAAATTTGACCATACCAATACAACTTTACCATATGCACCCACTTGACATGTATAACCAATCTTGAACGACCAATGCATGTCCCACATATAGCATCACATAAGCAACCATACATGAACAACACACAAGAATGACCAATATGTGACCTAACTTAAACAAGAAATGCATACACTACATTTAGCAACATGTAAGAAAGCGTGCACGAACAATACATAAGAAAGAAAAACACATAATTAGTCATACTCTCATGACAACATATTGATAACAACACCATCAACACTTCCATGGCAACACCAATGCCACCATGACCAATAAAACATGGATGCAACAAGCACATATAGACCACAAGCATAATAAACACATATGCAACCAACATAAATACATGATCAACACAACTCCCATCCAATGCAAGGGTTGACCCATGCTTTGATACCACTCTGTAACACCCTCTTGCCACACCTACCTAAGTAACCGACCAGCCAGGGTAAACATGTGATGAGAGGCTACTAATATGAGATTAAACCTCCTAGATGACCTTAAGGAAGTGGAACCAATGGAAACCTGAAAAATAAACCTTAAACAACATCAAAAACACCTCCATGAGGTAACCTAACCTCTCGGAACCCTGAAACCTGAGGGGGAACTAATTTTTGACCCTTTTTAGCCTTATCTGCAGACATGCAAGGGAAAGGGAGTGGCTAGAAGCCTATTGCAGTGGGCATTCCAAGGCAAGGTTGTGACCAGGGCCCCAAAAAGTCAATTCTGTGCCTACAACTCTGGGATTTGTGCCACACTTTTAGCCCCCGAGACCAGATCACTTCCCAAAACTTCATAAAAGTTTAGGAGAGTATAAATAACATTAAAAAAAAGGTATGGAAGCAATCACATCATCAAGAAATCAGCTAGAGCTGTCCCATCCATAACAGGCATTTCGTTAAACATGTCACAAGAATTGCATCTACAGGTGTAAACAACATATTTAAACATAGGGGTTTCATACTTATCCGAGAATCGCTAAGAAGCATTGCTCCATTACATCATAAGTTGTGATGCAATATAATTGACCATAGATAAATTATGCATTCATTTACAAGTAGGAACATGGATAGAGCCATACATCATCACTGATAAAATACAAGCTTATAACCAAAATTATAACAAAAAAAATTCCATGGCTAAAATAACAATAGAATCCACATAATAACGAATACAATTATACATCAAATATCAAAGGAATGAGATTATCATTAATGAGTGTAAAAACCAACTGTAGATGGCACTTCCACGTTCCACTCGACCATAGATTGGCTGAGCCAAATATCTCTTTAGCTAATCACCCTCATTCCATATTCCAAGCATGAATATGGGACTCATAACCAACCGAAAGGGAACCAAACAAGCATGGATGCTACCAGGGTTCTCTGCCTACACCATGAGGAATTTGAGTGCCTCTTAGTCTCTCAGGCTTTATCGTAACCCATAGTTTGATCCAGGTGTCACTAGGGCCTACACCAAGACCATCTCTACAGGCTTTACCATACATCCCATCCTGGGACTACTAGGCCCAAATATCTCTTCAACTAATCACCCTCATGCCATATTCCAAGCATGAATATGGGACTCATAACTAATCGAAAGTGAACCAAACAAGCATGGATGCTATCGGGGTCCTCTGCCTACACCATGAGGAATTTCAGTACCTCCTAGTCTCTCAGGCTTTATAGTAACCCACAGTCTGATCCAAGGGTCACTAGGCCCTACACCAAGGCCATATCTTCAGGCTTTACCATACATCCCATCATGGGACTGTTAAGCCCAATGGAGAGAAATCCACCTCTTTCCTTTACCATATATCCTACCATTCACTAGCAAGGATTCATAGGCCCATCGAGGCACACAATCTGGCCTTACCACAACCCACAATTTGGCTTAGGGGTTACTAGGCCAGTGGCTTTACTATGATCCACAGTTCGGTTTAGGGACCATTAGGCCATGTCTTTTTCATTTCGAAGATCCACCCCTCTGAGCTTCAAATCCAATCCAACCAACCAACTCAACCGAATTATGAGAAAACCATCTTGCCAAGCTATATGGAAATGGAAAGGCTAAGCTGAAAACAATGTCACACATGTAAAAACCCATGCCAAGATATCAAGAAACCACATGAAATACCATGCATGTTAGATCTACCAAGGAAATGACATATGTAAATCGATACCTGCAAAGAATCTCATTGTAGTTGCTTGATCCTACTCTTCCTTGCTTGATTTTCCTTTCTTGCTCGAATGCCCAAGTGATCCAAGAAAAGTCTAAGTTTCGAAGAGAGAGAGAGAGAGAGAATAATGAGAGAGCTCCAAAAATGTGAGAAAAAAACTTTCCAACTAATCCTCATAGTTCTTTTTATCAATGAGGCCTCTATTTTCTTCATTTTCCATTATTTTCTTTCATTTTCCTCCTCACATGCAACCTGCGACCTTTCATCTCCCATTTCTCCCAATTTCCATTATTTTCATAAATAAATGTGCCAAAAATTACATTTTTCCTTTCCAAAGCCTTTTCCTTTGTCTTTGCCAATTTCCTTCAGCCATAATCACTTAAATGAACATCCACTAGGATTTTTTTCTCAACATTCAACTTTTAATACGTGTCCTATCAACCATGGTTATTAATTTTACTTTAATTACATGGAATTTTCACCATTACTATTACACATTCACTTTCCTTGTGTCCAAAATTAGAACATTCAATTTCATCCACAAGAGGAAGGATTTCTTAGACTTTGTTGATTTATTCAAATTAGAATTAACCCTTACTTCTCTAGCCTTGATAGCTCTGTATGCTGAGCATTGAGAAACCTTGTGAAAAACATTATGGCAAACAAAACAATGACCATAGAAGAAATATGAGTACCTGGGAACGTAGAATTTTCTACAAAAGTTTGGTCCTTGCATGTAGAAAGGATGAATACCTAATTTTAACTACCTCTTTGCTTGTCTATGAATTTTGTTGACTCGTTCTAGTTTTTCTAAACATTGTCTTTATTGTTGAATCATTCGTTGTTTTTACCATTGGTTCTCTTCATAGCATTAACATATATTTTCAAGCATGTATCTATTAAAGTCTTGGGATTTGGATATCTGTTATCCTGACTCTATGTTCCATTGTATATGAAACCTGTTTTAATTGATGGAGACTGTTGACTACTAATAATTTTCTCCACTATTTTAGATCCCTTTATAAACCCTATATTGAGATTTATTTATGACTTAGTCTTCTCAAGATCTTTCCTTAGTGTTATAATTTTTTACTCAAATTTCTCACAATGCTTCTCTTTCTCTTGAATTTATTTACGCCGATATGTGTTCTACTATGAGGTTCTTTGTAGTGACAATGTAGAGATTCGTCATATGCCAGTTTTCATTGTTTGCATTTTCTAGGTGTCTATTCTAAGTTTCAATTGTGTTAGTGTTTGGGCACTCCTTCTTGTTGTTGTTCTGATAAAGGATTGTATGAGATCCTATCATAGATTTTACTGTGGAAATCACCATGAGCCCGTCATTGTTAAGGGTTTGTTTTGAATGTTGCATGGGATCTTGATGGTGTAAGGGGTTATGTCTTCATTAATCCTGAGCTTCAAAAGCAAATATAACAACATAGTAATGGGTTAGGTCTCCTCCAATCCCAAGCTTCAGCAAAAGATAGCAGCAAAGTAAGCTATAGAGGAAAAGGCTTCATGAATGTTTATCAATGAATGCTAACCTCTCACTATTATTCCATGACTGCACAAACATACCCTTTCTTCTCTTACCTCTTATCTCTTGACTTATGTCTTTGTGTATGTTACCAATTGCAACACCCTTCTGAGCTAGTTGTGTCGCTCTTAGACAATGCAAGCTCAGGTCTTAAAATTTGATAAGTGTTTACTGGTGCTCAGGGAGGTTGTCTTCTAGACAATATTATATGGGTTCACTGCATTTCTAGATAAATAAAAGAAAAATAATTTCTCTAAGTCTCTAAATACATTACACCTTACTTACCTTCTTAAGGCCACAATTTTTAATGGTTTTTTTTAATATTGCATGGGACCTTGATGGTGTAAAGGGTTAGGTCTCTGCAAGTCCTGATATTTAGTAGTAAAGATAACAACAGAGTAAGTTGCAAAGGAAAATGATTCATGAATGCTTCTTAGTGAATGTTATCCCCTAAATATTATTCCATGACTGCTCGAACAAACCCTTGCTTCAGTTGCCTCTTATATCTTGACTTATGTCTATGTGTATGTTACCAACTGCAACACACTTCTGAACCAATTGTGAAGCTCTTAGACAATGCAAGATTTTGGATAAAACATTCCTATTTCAAAATCCATTATTGTGAGGGTTAATGGGTTGCCTATGGATGGAAATAGATTTATGCAATAGATGGTTTCAAGTGGTGAACCATGGTAAATACTACATAATTGTATTTTTTGACAGTTTATGAAACTTTCATTGACTCAGGGAAAGGAGTTAGGAGGATGTCGTTGAGCCCGCCCTGGTCAAAGGTTTCTTTCTACATTCTCGAGTACCTTACATGTGAAAGAAGACATAACTTGATCTACATTTATCATTTGAAGCTGCTCTCTCATATTCAACGTAATTGCCTTAATAGCATACCCTTATTTTTGTTCAAAACCTTGAAATTAATGACCAAGATAGTAAGGAAAAGCCATCATCCAACATGTATCACACCATGTATTGATAAAACTATTAGTTGAAGATGCCTTTTCCTCGGAAGGGAAAACATAGGATCATTTTCTTGTTGGGCATAAGGTGGGTATTATTGTGGAGGCAACATAATAGATATAGGTAGAGATAGTAAAAGAGATAGGAGGCAGAGGTAGTAGAACCTAGAATTTGCAAGGATGAGGTTTTCGACACCTCTTTGAAAGCAAAGTGATTGTGAAAATAATGAGGATGAAAATGGTTTTGTGCTATTGTAGAATGTTGTCAGGAATTATAGATGAATATAACTAGGTAGTTTAAAGAGTTTCCTAATACGAGAGGGGCCTTCCGAGCCTGAGGTATGCCTGCTTTAATGCTTCAAACATAAACATTGTAAAATTCTAAAGAGCTTACCACAACACCCCAACTAAGCAGAAATATGGAATGAGAGTTCAGTGGAGACATCAGGTGAACTTCATGCAAGGGATACCCTTGCATGAGGTCCAGATGCATATTATTTGTTTTAATTTTTACTTCTCTTTTTTTTTAAATTTACTATTTCATTTCTTCTTTTAATTGTTTTTTGTATTGGCTTACATTTCAGTTCAAAAAAAATTATTCTTAATGTGACCACACAACTAGTGGTTAACAAACAACATTGTTGCTATTTAATATGTGAACCTATGCTTGAACTTATCCTTGGCTTATCTCTTTCTGAATCGATTTTGATAATTTTATTTATTTCCATTGGATTATAGTTTTGGATCAATAAGTCCCCGAGCTGGTCTGGGATTGGTTCTTGGCCTTGTTTTTCTTCAATATTTCTTTGGTATTCCTATTTTGGCACACTATAAGTACAAATCAAGAAGTTTTGCATGGTTTTTGTTTTATGGGTTTTCAAGAGTTATTTGTTTTGTTTTGTTATGTTGTGGGTTTTAGCTATAACAATGATGTTGGAGAAGATCAAGGTTAAGAACTCCATCATCAAGATGGAAGGTAAGTGTGAGATCCATTTTTTTTATTATGAATGTCATTATGAGTAAATTCAAGCTCCTTTATTGGAATATAGTCCAAATGCATTACATGGTCATGGATTATACCAGTAAATGGGTTTGCATTTGCTTGTTGACTTCCTTGTTAGAAGTTGCTCTGAGATCTGATTGTTTATGCTCTTGCAAGGGATGAAATGATGAGAGTCATCTGGGCAATGATCAAGGACAATGTGCATCTGTTAAAAAATATATTCTATTTTCCTTGAATAAAAAAATGAGTAATTGTGTACTAAGGCCAAGAAGCTTTGGAATGAAATAACAATGTTGGCTTGAAATAATATTTTTTGGTACTTTTTGGAAAAGTTGATCTCTAGAGAGTGATTGGGTCACTAGAAAACCCCTCTCTCACTATTTCCTTTTGAGGAATATTGATGAGCTTTACTTATGATTGAACCACTTCTCATTTTCAATTGAATTTGTTAGATCCTTTTATTAAAGTTGATCTGGAGAGTGCTCGGGAAATTGAGACTTCCTATCTTTAATTCCTGTAGAAAAAGACTAATGATATTTTATTGTGTTTCAATCACTTTACTTTTTCAAGTGGCATCGTAAAATACTTTTGGAAATGCTGATCTATAAAGTTATTTGTTTGGTAATGATCAGTATATTCTCCTAGCTGATAACTTTTTAAAAATTGCAATGACTATATATATATATATGTTCTTCATGAGTTATTTTATCTCTATATTATGTTATTTACATTACTATGAAGTCTTCCATTTTTTTATATGTTTTTTCAGCTTATTTTGCCATTTGTAAAGCTAGATATTAAGTATTTTGATTTGGGGCTTCCCCATAGTGATGTTACATATGGCAAGATTAAAATTGAGAATGAAAAAGGCACATTGAAGTAAGCCCACATTTCTTCTTTTGTCCCCCAATATTTCAATAAGAGAGAAAATATAAATTAGTTTTTTGTGGTTAGAAACATCACTACATTCAATGAACTTGGGCTTTAGATATGATAACGACACCAAAAGTTTAACTATTTTCTTGGTATGTAAAAAATGTTGACTAAAACCAATTAGGCCTACTTTATTGAGTGGGAGTAATTCAAGGAAATTGGATTTTTTTAGGATTGTGTGACTTAGTAATGGTCATTGTTTGAAAATGGAAATGGTGTACTGTGTGCATGATACAATGGCCACAATATGACTAGCATGTTGTGTATCAAAATATTTACTAAAATATATCTGCCTTATGGATAGCATGAACAATTAGAGGGGTTATTTTACATGTAATTGGATAAATAACTTTCTTTTAAAAGTAAATTATTTTAAGCCATACTCTTAAAATCTATTGTGGCCTTTGTCTATTGTTGCATCTTATGTCCACCTTCTGCATGATGCGAATGGAGGTATATCAGCCGAGCACTACAAAGTTTGAAGGTGAGTTGGAGAATTCTCTAGGTTACCAGGATCGACTCATACATTCTCCTTTAGCTTCATTTTGTAGAAAAATTAAAGATCCTATTGATCAAGCTAAATCTCACAATATCACTAATATTTCACTAACAAGTGTAACAATACTATTACCAATCTTGTTTTCATTTATTTAGGAGGCCTTTTGAAGTGAAGTTGTTTCTTCTTTCTTTCACCATGGGTTGTTTTTTAAGTTCTATTTTGGCAGCCACTACACATATTTAGTTGTGTCCCACTATACGTGTTAGGGTTTACTTTTGTTCCAGAGCATGACAAAAATCATAACCCTTTGATAAGCATTCATAACTTGAGATACTTAAAAAAATTAGATTAAGATTATTTTCTAGATATGTTGTAAGAGATATTCACACAAGCAAGGTGACAAATGAAGAAGCCATGCATCCTATCCTTAATGGATATAGACGGAGAATGATGCCTTAAATGATTATTTTGTTCTTCCATTTTTCTTTCTTTATTAACACTGTTTTTTACATTATGGACTGGCTTATAACATTTTTATGCCATTTGAACATGAATTTTTTTTACAACATTTATACTTGATTTTTAAATTTACCCTTTTTTGTCATCATTATTTATCATTGTTTAATTTTAAAATTATTTTATATAGTGCTATAGGGGCTTTATGTGCTTAGCAAAGTTGCAACAAAGAATGAATTTGACAAGAATGAAGTCATGCATTTTATTGTAGCATCTTTCCAATAAGCATGTATTCCTTTGAATAGATTTTTATAGAACAGAAACAACTCTGAACTTTTACTCGGCTGGATTTTTTGATGGGGCTTCAAAATCCCAAAATTGTCACTATAAAATATTCTGGAATGGAGGCAGAGGTACTAATATGCGAGCTGAAACTATAGCGCAGTGGGGTCTTTTATGGTTTGCCACCCATTTATATGTGGAGGAGCTTTGGGTGTTTGGTGATTTGAAGGTCATCATTGACCATCTGAATAAAGGTACAAACCTCAAGCCTGGAGCTCTCGTGCATTTGATAGACAGGATTAAAGGCTTAAAGAGATCCTTCACTACAATCAACTTCAATCATGTGTTCAGAGAGAAAAATACTGAAGCGAATAGGTTGTCAAAAAGAGGACTGAATGGGAGATTCGGGGAGATGATTTACGAGCTCTATAACATATCTGGTATCAGAGCAGAAGGCAAAGTAATTTTTAGTTAAGATATATTCTCTGTTATGTTTTTAATAGAAATATGTAAGACAAGATGATCTTAATTTCTGACATTTGATAAATTTTGTTAAGTTGTTCTTAGAAAAGCAGGATCAAATAAAAGACATTTCTCTAAAATAAAGACGTTTTTGAACTTTTATATGAAGTGGATTATGTATAAGAAACTTTTTGAAAACTTATACTATGCCTTGGTACACTATATAAACCAAAAATATTTTTCTGGCTTAAAAAAAAAAACAACTCTGAACTCCATATGGAAGCAATATCATCTGGTGTATGATGAACCTAAGCTATCCTAACATCCGTGGTGTTCTTTCTCATATAGAAACTCATAGATGCATGATTCCTTTTACAACTTCAAAATATGACCGATGATCCTTGGTTAGTTGGATGTTAAATTACAGGAAACAATTATTTCTAAACCTTCGAAATATTGTTTTCTTTGTCCCTTTTCCAAATTATCCTGCGTGCTTCAATTCAATCAATAATTGACTCATTTCTACCCTATGATAAAATTATAGGATAGCGTGAAAACTGCATTGGAGTAATTTATGGCTGCAGAAATATCATTGTAGAACCAAATTTCCCTCTAAAGATTGATGGCGAGCTACAGATATGTCTATGTTGACTTTCCCTACCATTGTGATCGGAAAATAAATTTATTGATACGCTTATACAAATTTCATACATTAATGACCGCATAAATAATAACCAACAGGATTTTGATCCTTTTCCTGACCTCGTGGTGCTTCGAAATCCGTGGGGCCTGTGGAATAGAGATGGAGAGATTGATATTTATGTTTGGTCGTTGTGGGTGTAAGAACATGCGACTTTAATTACCAATAAAATTTCTATGGAATCAAAGTACATCGTTAGTCATGGTAAAATAAATCATATGTCAGAGATATTATCTATTACCATGAGGATGTGTTTAATGTCTTTGTTCAAATGTGGTGATTTATGGCATCCCACACTCTCTGAGTTGTTGCTTCTGTCTTTAAAAAAATTAAAACTCGAGAAAATTCTCCAAGGAGGATTTTTATCGGGAAGATGTCAAAATAATTTTATTTTTATATATTTATTTCAATCATTATGAAAAGCAAATTTAAATTAATATATTATATTTAATCCACCAAGAAAAAGTATTTATATTTTTTTAAATACTTTTGAAAAACAAACTTAAATTAAATTAATGTTAATATTACTAAAAGAAAAATGTTGAAGATGGCATAACAAAGGTTTGAGTATGTAAGAAGGGACGAGTGATGAATGCTTCAATCCTTATGAAAAGCAAATTTAAATTAATATATTATATTTAATGCACCAAGAAATTAATATATTATATTTAATGCACCAAGAAAAAGTATTTATATTTTTTTAAATACTTTTGAAAAACAAACTTAAATTAAATTAATGTTAATATTACTAAAAGAAAAATGTTGAAGATGGCATAACAAAGGTTTGAATATGTAAGAAGGGACGAGTGATGAATGTGGAGAATGAATTAAAATGTGGAAATTATCTTAACTATGACTATTATTATGATGTTATTTTAGATTTATTATGATGTCATTTTAGATTTAGAATAAGAGACACATTTTTCTTTTATATGTAGGTAGGCTTTTAAAATTATTTTAAAGGTAAAGTTTTTTCTTTAAATAGTTTTAGATTTTTTGGGCAAGTTATGCACCCTAATATGGAGTAGAGTTACGATCTTAAAAGTTTTTTTTGTAACACTAGGTAATAAAGACAGGTTCAAAATTATCTCCTTCCCAAAGATTTTTTATCTTTATATTTTTTTTCACCTTTTTCTATATCATTTTGCATCACGAGAGTTGTTGACCTTCTCTTCCTTCTTTTTATTAATACTTTGTCACCATCAATGAGGAACTGCCTTCCCTCTGGTGGGTGGAGCCTCTAATGACTCCTTTCTTTAAAAGGCGAGTACAAAAATGACTTATTGAGTGGTAAGCTAATTTTGAGAATGATTCCTTGCTTGATGGGGTAAGCCTTCCTACCACTCCCTGATTCCATTCCCACTTTAAGGAGGTAAGTATAATGACTCGTTTCTTTAAGAGGCGAGTACAAAAATGACTTATTGAATGGTAAGGTAATTTTGAGAATGACTCCTTGCTTGATGAGGTAAGGCTTCCTACCACTCCCTAATTCCAATCCCTCATTAAGGAGGTAAGTATTAGTAGTAATCCCTGATTTACTAACTTATGGATAAGGTAAGTCTAGATGACTCTTTATTGAGGGCATTAGTCCAATAACACTCCATGGGTTCCAAGGTAAGTTTAATAATTACTATTGGATCTTGAATCAATAAGGTAAGCTTGCAATACTTGGTTTAGCAATTGAGTCCTTCATGACTCTTTATCGAGGAGATAAGTATTAGAATGACTCATTGATTTTATTGATTAAACTATTTATTTGTTAGTTTTTTTTTTTGTATTATTTTATGTGTAGACTCATGAGATGTAGTCTAGTTGGTTTGTGTGGGGTTTACTCCCATTATGTCTCAAGTTCAAACCTTATGGGGATGCGTTGAGGGTGGAAACCACCTATGGGGGAAATGATCCCATGTGGTGTATCCACTGGTGGAGAGATCATTCAACATTAGCGCTACCCCCAACCTCTCTTTATTGAGGAGATAAGTATTAGAACAACTCATTGATTTGATTGGTTAAACTATTTATTTGTTAATTTTTTTTGTATTATTTTGTTTGTGTGGACTAGTTTATTTTTGTGGGGTTTAGTCCCCATTAGGTGTCAAGTTCAAAATTCATGGGGATGTGTTGAGGGTGGGAACCACCTATAGGGGAATGATCCCATGGGGTTTATCCACTAATGGAGAGATCATTCAACCTCAACACTACCCTCAACCTAGGAGAAGGGATTCCATAAATTTGTGTGATTGGAAAATCACTGGTAAGAAGTGCTTTAAAAGAATCTCATTGGTTGGTTGGAGGAGGCCTTTTTAAATGCATAAGAAATCACTTTAGGAAAATATCTTACGCCTATGCATGATTGGTAATACTAAATTTTAAACCATGTACCACATGGTTGGGTATTCTACTTGTGTAAGTCTTCTACGTTTAGTTTTTCCTTTCCTAATTTTGGCAATCCAATTTTTGGTGAAGTTGTGATTTTTTGTTTTTAAATGTATTTTTGGAATACATCAACACAGTGATAAATCTTTTAATCACTCATATTATGCATATTTTACAACTCAAACTTGTGATTTTATAAATCCTTATTAAATTTTGAATAAAATTAACTAAAACATATTCCTGAAAATACTACAGGCCAAATCTAAAAGAAACTATTATCAATATATTTAGAATTGAGACTTTCAAGTAGGAAAGAATTCACAGTTTCAAGTGGCACCAACCTCTTCATTTTTATAAGAGTTATTTCCACTATAACACGGGTCCACACAACCAGTAAAAATAGATTTATCCTATCCAGCAGTTTCACCTGTTTCCTTCTGTATGGAGGACATCATCCAACTATATGGATAGCGATATACCTATATGCACTGACAGATAGCCAGAAATGTACTTAAAAAAGAGAGACCACTTGTGTGGGTGGAAATAACCCTATTGTATGAATAGCTATTACTGAATGACTTCCATACAATGTCTGTTCAAACGCCTAAAGGAAAAAATCACTTCAGTTTCCTTTTTAATCTGAATTTCTTGTAATAAATGCGTGTTAACCCAATTGTCCCGATCGATCACTACATCCCATCAAATGGAGAGGATTTTTTTGATAAATATATCCAGACAGTAAAAAAATCCTTATAGTCGGGGCAGATTAAAGGGTGAAATAACTATATGGATAAGGTAAGGAGACAAAAAGTAGAGCATACAGAGAGGCCAGAGGGAGAAGAGGAGGTGGGTGTCACATAGCGATTCAATACTTATAGACTGCCAAGACCTGATAGCTTAATACTTATCTTCTTAGGAACCATCCCAAAAATGGCATGTTGGATTTATCTCGCCCTCCCCCTAGTCAAGCGAGAAGTTTCTCCTTATCCTTCTTATGTGAGGTGAGTAGTTTCCACTTTGTCAATCTCACAATTCTTCCTTATGAATGAGTTACCATGTCATTGGTGAACTCATTAAGGTATGAGCATGTGAATCACCCTACGATTTGGAATCCTTAAATGGCTAAAATTATAAGGCCTAGGCTAGTGTAACACCTACCAAAGAGAAATAACACCTGAACTAGAATGGAAGTGGGTTAGATAGAGAACCTTTTGAATCGATTCGAGCATAAACCCTTGTAGGATCCAATGATAAAATCAATCGGCCCTTTTCTTTCTTTGAGTTTAGCATTGTGGTCTTTCAAAATGTGTATGTGCATTTTTCATTCATGTGGATATCTTCCTCCAAACGAAGGTCTTTCCATGATTTCCATTATTGATACTAAGTTGCAGTACTTCCTTAATTTGCTCCTTTCTTTGTTTGAGGTTCTTCTCCTAATTTAGGGGATCCTGCTTCATTTATTAACACAACTATTCATAGAAAAAATTGATGATAGGTTATTAAATTTTATTGAATGAATGCACTATGTAGCTATCTTAACTTCCTTTTGTATTTTTTCTTCCTTTTAAGAATGCAACTATTTTCTAGATATTTGATTTGATAAAACACTTTCCATTTTTCTAACAATTACCCTTTGAGATAATTTTTCTTATATAGTTTTTTTTTTTAATTTACTTGGTGGTTCCTTTCATTAATCTTAAAAATACTACATGATCAACCTGTTAACTATAGATGGTCTCAACTTGCCCATTTCAAAACTAGGTATGTTTACCATTTATTCACTTAGTATCCAACCCAAAATTAATGGGTCCTCAAAAATTTCAATGTCACAAAAGAGAAAACATCGTCATTAGTCCAACATATGGTATCCAACCTACATACTATAGCTTTAAACATGCAAATATAAAAAAATACTAACCAATAGATTCAATTGGTGATGGATTCCTAGCAGTTGTGCATGGAGGAGCTGAGGGTGCGATACATGGAATGTGTCTCTCTATTCTGGCAAGCCTGTTCTCGAATTGTTCCATGTGAAATCTCATGTTCTAATTTTCCCTCTTTATATCTACCATGTTGGCGAGGATGTTGTGCTACCTCTCTGTCGAGATTCTCGCCATCAAGGATTTCATTTTACAATATAAAAATAAGGTTTGAATGTACAACTTATGCTTGCCTCTAGTGTGAATAAATTCAATTACTAAATCTCCATATTTATCCACCAACTCTATGTCAGATATGGATCCCCTCTCTATGGAGGCCAACTCTTCCAGTCTTTGTACTTTGTTCTAAGCCTCCATTGAAGTGGTGGTATAATACTTGTTCTCTGCTTTTATGCCCTGGGCTTGGGCTCGACCTAGACCCTGGGCCCCACTACCAATGCTTGCATAATGGTAGTAGCAAGAGATTTTTTGTTCCATATTACAGTGCCCATCACCCTTTTTCTTCGTAAACTTGACCCAACCTCCATTCCCTGGTGTGATTGTGAGGTTCAAATATCCTTCTCCTCGACACAACTAAAATTATAATATCTTTGTGATGTTTTAGAGTGTCCTTCCTATTAGGATCCTATAAATATAGTGATCAAGGTATGATTATCTAGCCATTTATCCTAGTGGAATGTTGTAAATTATTTTTCATTTTAAGTTGTTTAGCTGTAAAAATAAAAGAAAAAGAAAATAGAGAAATGGAAAAAGAAAGAAAAATAGAGAAAAATGAAAAGCAGAATAAAAGAAAAAGTATTTAAAGAAAAATAAATGAAATAAAAATCCTCAAAGGGCACGCCAACCAAAATGTCGCCTAAATTATTTTGATTATTATCCTTAAAACTTGATTAAAATGAGAAAAGGTATGTTTTAAAGGGTGAATAAAGGAAAAAATGATGTTTTGTCATTTTGTAATAAAGAACTAGCATTTCTGGATGAATGAGATCATCCTTGCCAAAATCAACTGAAGGGAACAATGTTCGCTCTCGCCCCCTTGCCGCCCCCCCCTCAACCTCCTGAAGGTTAATGCAGAGGGGGGGGGGGGGGAGTTTCGAAAATTAGTTTGTTTGAAACCAACATCTACTATGTGGCAGCTTCACAAAGATTTTGGGGGCCTCCTCTCTTTACCTCTTGTCGCTTTTACCCCCCCCCTAGAAAAATTCCATCCAATTATTTTCCTCTCGTTTTCTCCCGCTCTGTCCTCGTCACACCACGCATCATCCATCCCTTTGTCCATGTCACCCCATCCTCCACGTTATATAACTGTAATCCTTCAAATCTCCTGCCAACAGTCATATAGACGTTGGATGATTAATTTTCTCCCGCTAACTTATGAATTAATTAATGTCACGCTCCAAAACGATAATAATTTTGTTAATCACCCTCAATTCTCGTTATAAAATCATGTATCAACTTGCTTTATCCCCTTTAGCCAGTTTTTTTTATTTACACAGGTTCATGTTAAATATTTCTAAATTTTATCAGTGCCCTCTGCAAAGATTTTCCTTTCTGCAACCAATCAATTACAGCTTGGTAACATTGTATCCTTGAATTTTCTGTTGAAATTAAAGATGTCTTCGCACAAAGGAAAGGGAAAATGACTGACGAGAATCCTATGTTACCTCCTATCTATGATTTAGATAAGTGCCCTTTAGTCAATACCCAATAATGGATTGTAGAAACCCAGTGTGAATTCGATTTATACGAATTTCATAACTGGGAAAATAAAAAAAAATTAGACAATAATGATGAATTGAGCATCTTGGAGTCAGGTTTGCCTCAACGTATTTTTCCCCAGACTTGTATTTTTCCATAATTCTTTACATGGTGTCATATTAGGTACCTCCCCAACCAGAAAGTGGTAATTACTCAAAATAATGAAATCCTATTCTTAGTTACTCGAGAATCTATTTTTCAAGCCCTTCAGATAAATTCTCAAACTTCTTTACACCCATTTTCAACTGATGCACTCATGGAAATATATCAAAAACCTACCTTCACCCAGCGAACCCATATTTTTGAATTTTTTCTGCCTTAGAATTCCAAATTTCCTAGAACTGATGCCCCACACTCTGCTTCTATTTTCCCTGAGATGTCAAGGAAATTTATTTCCATGGTGACTTTCCTATTAGGTTATCCCACAGACTAATGGGTAGATGAAGTAGTGTTAGTGTTTTTATCAGTATTTTCAATCGGTAAGAAGTCATCAACCATCTTCAATTATAGTCAATACCTGTCAGATGTTATTCATGAGAAATTTATGAAATTTAAAGTTGAAGGTGCATTCAAACATCAGTGAGTCCTAGTATATTTGATGATATTCTATCAAGTAGGCAGGTTCAAGTTCTAGATACAGAATATGGATGAATAGGGAAGTAAACTATCAGTCATTCACTAGCCTTCTTTAGTCAGAAGGAATTCATAATATTATTAATTCAACAATTTTGTGGATCAGTTTTCACATACATCTGTGTGTATTTTTAGCAGCGATATTGTACCAAGAATTTCACCATAGATCAAGAAGGTTTTTCATCTTACAGAACAAGCTAAAATTGGAGACTGGTATCTTTACCAGAATTATACAGGGATTCGGATATATGGGTGTGAACTTCCTCACTACAAATTACTAGTATTTGTACCAATGATAATTTTTTCCTTGGAATACATTAGATAGATGTTAAATATGGATGATTTACATTTTGTATCAAGTAATAAGAAGTCAAAATTTAAATTGAAGGCACAAATTGGTCCTTATATTTTCAATACCATGGCAGCAACAAAGGAAGTATATGAATTACTAAAGCAAATGAAATTAAAGCTAAGCTTCACATGGTATTATGATCCATTAGGGATAATTTCAAGACTGAGAGTTGAGAAGAAGACCACACCATATGCACATACACCTAGACCATAAATAGAGTAGTATGCCAATTAGGAGAAGTTGACAGAGAACATATTACAAAAGGCTGAAGAGAAAATTGTCAGTCAAACATCTCAACAGACTCCAATTTCAAAAGGAAATGAAGCCAAAAGAGCAAGGGAAAGTATGTCTCCTACATATTTAGGGTATCAAGTTGTAGATTTTCATGTTTTCAAGAGGAGAAAGAAAGACCCAAAAATAGATACTAAGACTGATACTAAAGGATATACTCAGATAATAAATATTCATAATGAATCTTGAGAAGAAAACCACATTATTTTTAACAAGTATTCCCACCAATCCATTTATATACATTGAGGGGAAAACATAATCACCTGGGTATTCCACATCCCAAATTGCAACACAATGGAATATTTTTTCCAGATACAAGGAGATAAAGAAGAAGAATGAAGCATTAAAAACTATAACATATTCAGAGTTTTGGAAATAAAATTCTACTACTCAACACAAGTTGATGTCTGCACTTGACATAGAGAAGGGATAGTTCCAATTGGCCTTCTTGGAACCAACAGTTCCAATCCCCAAAAGTGTAGAAGACTACAAAGCCTAAATATTTTCTTTTGATACCAAAAAAGTTTGTTCAATCAATCAAATCGATTTTCATAAACAAGCAGGTGAAATGATCTATTAAAAAATGACAATTTCGGCCATGGATGCCTCAAAACTGCAAGCCTCTTTGAATAATATGCATTCACAGTTAAAGATAGAATGAATGTCATCTTTGGCCAAAGACACTACGACCAAAGCTCTAGAGGATTTGATAATTAAACTAGGATATGATACTAGTAACATTAGATCGACTAAGGAAATGAGAAAAAATAAAAATACAGATATTCAAGCCCTAAGAAATAAACTCAAGCTACCAACCACATAGAGCATCCATAGACCAAATAAATCACTCATCTGGAGATGGAGAAGGGTAAATTGTTTGGATTAATAGTTGAACAAAATTTTCAAATTCATAAAATGGAGACAGACATGGAGGCACTTCTGAAAGAAAATGAAATGTTAGCAGCTACATGTACACAACAAACAACAACAACAACATCATCAGAAAGAGCAGAAGCATCCACTATAGATTATTCTAAAAAGTTAGTCAAATCCTTGGGATATTTATC
Organism: Pinus albicaulis; assembly: GCA_034641835.2. Classification (NCBI taxonomy): domain Eukaryota; kingdom Viridiplantae; phylum Streptophyta; class Pinopsida; order Pinales; family Pinaceae; genus Pinus; species Pinus albicaulis. The sequence continues at coordinate 77,822,688 of CM076574.1, read as the reverse complement.
ATTAAATAACCAAAAAAATGAGAAACTATTAGCATCATTGAAAAGAATGGAGGAAAATAAAATCAAGGATGAGAATGCATATCTAGCAGAATTGCAAAAAAAAATCAAATTGACTCAACAAATTTCAAAATATGAAAATCAATATTTAACAGCATAAATTTTGGTAGAGGCTAAGCAAAGTATATGGGAAAAAAATAATGTCAATATTACAGACTTGTGGTCATGATTTCAGATTATATTTGAGCGGGAAGAACTAGTACAAAATGTCAAAGCAACAGTTAAAAAAAAAAGGTCGAGATTGAACACAGGCTAACAGAAACACAAAGAATTATAAGGATGCTAAACTCCAAGACTAAAGATGAGCTCGAAGAACTCCAGATACATGATAGGAGATGCACAGTCATGGAAGAAAAAATAGTTCTAATGGAGAAGAACCTTAGGATATAGCTAGAAAATAAATGGAAATAATTAGAAATATTGGTTAAAATATTCAACAAAAGTTTAGTTTCTTGCAGGAGAAAGGACTTCCACCTTTGAGAGCTTCCAATGGAAAATTGATTCCATGAGAAAAATAGCATGAAAAGTTATTTGATATAGCTTCAGACACATCCAAATTTTCCAAAGTGAGAGGAACAATAAGCATAGAATATTTCTTGGAAGGCTTACAATATGATCTCCACATTCTATATGAAATCCATCATCTATTCCTCAATAAGCCAACTTTTCAAGAATACACCGAAGTATATGAAAGACTTAAAAGTATGGTAAATTTATCTATTCCAAGTGAAGAAATATGGGATAAAATTTTGGAGCTTGTTGAGTGAAATCAAACATAAATCCTACAAATTTGGAGTAGACAAACAAAAGAAGCAAAAAAATAGCTACAATCAACAAAAAAATTCCACAAAATGTGAAAAAAATATCCAAATTATTCTAGAATTCCTAATATTTTGTTCGATTTTGAAATATACATCTTTTGATAGATATTATTTTGTAAATGATTTTATTTTGAAATCTAGATTTATATTGATACAAACTCTATAAGTATCTCGAAAAGAGATTTAGAAAGGGTTGGATTATAAAGGAGAAGAATTTTGTTTTTAATGTAAGTTGTGTAATTTATTTTCAAGTAATCAATTCAGAAATATAGAGGCATTATTGTTTCAGGATTCTTGTGTCAGATAAATGGTGACGTTTCTTTCTTTGTCAATTTTTCTTTCCTTCTAAGTTTTCACATGGATGCTCTTTCTTGATTGCTTACAAGAAGATGATGAACACAATTTACTTTGAGTAATATACTCAGGCTTGCTAAGAAAATCTAAATGTTTTCCCTTCAAGATTAAATATAGAATTCATCTTTGTATCCTCTATATCTAATTGATCCTCACTCTTATTCATCTCATACATACCACAATAATTTTGTAAGATCCAGGAGTTTGGCTACCTCACCCTGTTTCATCTATTTTGGATATTTGTAATTGATTACTGAATATTTTGTGACTCCATACCCAATGGACCTTTCCTTCATCCTACAACCATAAGAATTTTAAAACTTGTCTTTGATATTTATATCTAGCCTAAAATTTAGAAGAGGTGATTGAAAATTTCACATAGAGAGCCCTATCTGAAGCTAGAAGGGCTATATCCCATATTTAAAGTGGTTTGTGGTTACCTCTCCAGTTTCCTCTTTAGCCTAGGATAGCTACGAAGTGCTAACACTTCATGTAATAAATAAAACTTGCTAACTCTATTTGAGAGGAGTAAGCAATGTTAAATTCATGCACAAAATCCTTGGGTTGCACCTGTAGCGGAGTATTTCTCCAAGCATAGTCAGTTGGCCACTAGGCCCCTTCATTTAAAACAAAATAATAGAAGAAAAAGCATAAAATAAAGATATCAGAAGCCATGCACCATGAACTGATGTGTTTCCCCCCTCTCCAGGGCTGACATGCAACTATAATTTGCAAGACAATCAAGAACGGACCCACTCGTGCTTCTTAAATACTAGACCCAGTGCCAAGTCAACTTATCATTTGTGGTTTGTATGGGATTTTATGGTTTCTGAGGAGAATACTCCAACAAAGGGACAATTTGCTTCATGGAATTTAGAATTACAACATGATTTTGATTTTGGTTACCTTGGACTAGCGATCAACGACTAAAATGACATGTGCCAAAGACCAGCGAGATTTGACAGCATGGGGGACCCTCTACCCCAAAGATGTTTAATGAGGGGGTATCTCATTTGGATTTGTGTCAATATCACTTGCACAAAATCATCGACATTGACTAATTAAGGTACCCCCCTCCTAATTTTCAAAATTGGAGGGGGGGTCTCTCAAACCACTAATGGTTTTATTGCTAGCCCTACCTACACTTCTGCTCCAAGCACTATGGTTTTCATTACCAGGGCTTGCATATCCTTATACCTCTATTTCAAATGATATATATATATATATATATATATATATATATATATATATATATATATATATATATATATATATATATATATATATATATATATATATATATATATATATATATATATATTCAGAGAGAGAGAGAGAGAGAGAGAGAGATTGAAAGGGTAAAAAACCTCGAAACACTATCAGTGTCACCTTGCACCTTTTAGTGCAAATGATAGTTTATTAACACTTCCTCCATATTTTTCTTATAAGTGGAATTTTAAAAGTGTCATCTCTTCAAAGGTATTATTATTTTTCTCCTTATATACTTGAATTTCTCCCTTTTGTTATATTTATATTCTTGAGCCTGTCTATTCCTTTCAATGCACTTGATAATTCATATTCCTCATAGCAAATCTTTCAATTCAACATTATATACACTAGAAAATTGATCTTCAAGAGCCATGAAAATATTTGCATTAATATTAAAGTTAGATTCATAGTCTATTTCATTATCTTATGAACTACCACTATCTTCATGAGAATAAAAACTTTTCTTCTTATAGAAATTAATCTTGACACTTTTCTTAGAGAAATTATTACCTTTGTCTTCCTTATTAACACTATATTCCTATGGAAATTTAGAAACAAAGTGTCATGTTCTTCCACAATTAAAAAAATTAAATGGAAACATTCCTTTGTACTTTCTAGTTCTATTTTGTATCTTTCTAACAAACTTTTCCTCCTCATCATCTGAGATGTGGTTGGAGTTCTTTTGTCCATGCTTTTGTTTTCCTTCTACTTGTAGATTTCTGACCTTGATTGCACACACTAGGCCCTCGCCTCACATATTGAATCACACATTGCACCAGATCAAAGCTTGTGATTACACCTCACACACCAGATTGTAGCAAAACATCTTCATCGCATTTTCTCTTGATCACAAGCTCCCGCTTGAACACACCAGATAACAACCATACGCTAGAACATGCCCTTGCATTTAGACATTAGTTGGTCACCCTATGCATGGAGTCTTGACCTCGCTTATCCATACACCTATTCTAGAAAAAAAAACAACATGACCGCCCTAGAATAGAGAAAAGGAAACCATCCCAAACACAATTCTACACCATCATATGCGACCAATCACCTTTACTAGAACAAATGAAAAAACCACTATACTGGTCAAACCACAGTATTTAAATCACAAGCTAGGAATTTAATCGTTTCATATCAGAGAAGACACCACCATTAATCATGCGACTTCATTAGAACATATCTTATTTCCATAGCTATATCTTATCAAAGAATAAACACCATCAAATACTTAATCATGAACTTCACACACACCTTCCCCAAGTGCTAATGAAAATTTGATTATATATCCAACTATATTCTTAATTAAATCAAGCCAACCTCTTAATACCATCGAGATTTACAATGGAAAATTTGATGGAAATCAAGTTGACATAAAATCAACAAAGAATACCAACAATAGAGACCATGGTTTTTGAGGCGCGAGACATGGTAACTTTTTTTCAATGCTTGAAAACATATACATGGGATATAGAGGGGTTTGCAATGTAAATTACACAATGTAATTACACAGACTTTCTAGGAAAAGCTGGCGTAAATGATGTTATACTAAAAACCTTGCAGTGCATCCTCTTTGATATTTGTGTTGCATTATCAATTGTTCGACATTCAAAATTAGTGCCTTCCTACTTAGACTATCCTACATAATAGATCCACCAGATAAGAATATTAGAGCCATGCCAATCATTGCATCATTATATCATTGTAGACATCAATTCCAACATCTCACTGATAAATTCAAATTGGCATCAAAATTGGTGACAACTTGTGTAACATGAATTGAAAGCGTTTTAGTTCTTTTCTAGATGGTTTTGAGGACTGAAAGTTGTCTTGTTTGTGTGTGGCAAGGAAGGGCCAAGGGACTACAAAATCATATAAGGACTCCCTTGTGTTATGTAGACTTTCATTTTCATTTGTGAATGTCTATGGGCCTAGTCAAGGAATGAAAATGATGAACACTAATATTCTTTCCTATGTGTGGAGGAGCGTGGCCTTCACTTTTTTTGTTAAATTTGATCTAAAAAGTGTGTTAAATCCCTGATTTTATTTTTTCCCTCAAGGTATCAATATCTGGGTCAAGGGTTTCCAACTATGAGAAATACTATAACATAGTTGAGCCTATGGTTGGGTGGAGAGTAGCTCATCCTTCATTAGTTCCAGATTGCAAAATATTTGACCGAAGATAAGTATGTCTTATGCATGTATTTAATTTCTCTTTTCAACAAGTTTATATTTACATGGATTTACCCTTGAACAAACTTATTGTGGTTGTAGCTTTTTTTATGTGTTAAATTTTGTAATATCAATGGTTGAGGAAGCTAGGCTTCCTAAATCATCTTTAAACATGTCATGTTGTAATTTATGTTATAACTTTTCTTTTGGGAGGTTCCATAAGCTAAAACTTGGATCATATTGAAGGGAAATCATCTTGATCTTATACTCCAATTTTTAGGTTTTGAGTTATGAAATTTTAGGAAATATGAATAGAGGAAGTTGAGCTTCCTAAATGGATATTTAAAAAAGTAATGTTGGAATTTCTACTATAAATATTCCATTGGAAGGTTCCAAGAGCTTGAACTTGGACCATAGTGAGGGGAATTCCCACTGATCATCTATTCCAACTTTCACATCTTGTGTGATGATATGTTAGGAGATATGATCAAAGGAAGTCATGCTTCCTGGATGATCTTAATCATGCATCAAATAAATCATGTTTTCATTTCTGCTATAACTTTTCTTTTGGGAGCTTCCAAAAGCTAAAACTTTGATCATAGTGAGGGGAAATCCCACTGATCAATAGATTAAACTTTTACAACTTGGACTACTACAATTTAGGAGATATGCCTTGAGGTTTTCATGAAAAATGGTTGAAGAAATTCCTAAATGGTTTAATGATTCATTGCATACAAACTATTTGATGAAATGGCCCAATGAAAATGTTGTTTTGTTGATGGGGATGATATTGTTACATGTTAAAAAAGTTGTATACTAGGATTTTTGTAGCTGATCTATTCCTATTTGCATGTAAATAATTTGAAAAAAATGGGTTAAAGGTGTTTTATTACAATTTGCATACAAAATATTTGACAAAATACCTCAAGAAAGAAATCAAAAGTTACATGATTGAGTGATATATTTCAATTAGTATGTTACAAATGGAATCAGAGCAATGTTATAATTAATTGGTTGTAAACAAAGTATTTGAAGAAAGGACTACATGTAAAGTATTTGAAAAAATATATGACAGATGAAATCAAGTTTTCACAAGTGTGGTTAGGATATATTTAGTATGGGTATGTGACAAAGTGGTTCAAAGTTTATTGTCAAGCTAGTAAAAAGAAAAAAAAATTGGGTACCTCATAACCTCTATAATTCATTGAGGGAACTAACATGTGATAGTGGTTAATGCACTCAATAGAAGGGTGCATACAATGCATGTGATAGACATAAGTGTACGCTAATCTAATTTAAAAATTAGAATTTTAGAGGCTAAAAGTTCTGATTCACAATACAAGAAGATAAAACGGGAGCTAGAACAAGGTATATAACCAAAGTATAGGACTTGGGAGTCGAAATAAGATGAAATTAACATGTACACAGATAGAATATATGTGTCAAATTCTCAAGGGGTGAAAAGTATAGTGTTGAGTGAGATCAAAAAATTCCTTATGCTTGACACCCATGGTATTAGAAAACAATTTTAGCAATCATGAAACAATATTTTTGGTTGGGTATGAAAAATAAGGCAGTTGATTATGTAGATAGGTGTTTAGAATGCAAAAAAACTAAGGCTAAGAATAGACATCCAATATGATTGCTACATCCAATACCCATTCCTAAGTGGAAATTGGAAATTGTTTCTATTAATTTTTTTCAAATATATTCTCAAGGCTATGAGGTAACAAGATTTAAGATCATGGTGGTAGTGGAAAAGCTCACTAAAGTTGTACAGTTTATTCTAATGAAGTCAACACACAAGGAAATAAATGTTATTGAAATTTATATGAAAAAAATTGCTAAACTACATGGTGTACCCAAGGAAATTATTTAAGACATGGATCCCAAGTTTACATCAAACTTTTGGAAAATTTTATTTAAGGGATTTGGAACCAATTTAAATTTTAGTAGAACATGCCATCAAGAGTTAGATGGCTAGACAAAAAAATATAATCAAGTAATTGAGGACTTACTGAGAATGTATGTGATGGACAACCCATCAAAATTAAAAGAGTATTTCTCTGGGTGGAATTTACATATAATAATGGGTATCAAAAATCTTTAGATATGGGTCCATTTGAGGCCTTGTATGTAAGAAAATGTAGAATGCCTATGAGTTGGGACAATGTTAGGTCCCTATATTACTAGTATAGTCCCTTATTGTTGTTAGTGTAACCCCCTTATTGTTATTATTGTACCCTTGTAACCCCCATTTTGTTATTATGCCCTTAAATTATTATTGTTAGGTCGGCTAGGATTACATTGTGGCCCACTAGGATTACATTATGGCCCCATGGACTCCTATATATAGAAAGGAGGTTTTGTAAATTGTATCATCCAAGAATTGTTCATTTATGTAATGTATTGGTGGTTTCCCCCTCGAAGTGGCTTATTTCTAAGGCGTTCATATCTCTTTTCTTCTATTTTTGGAGCTGGTTACACAACATTTGGTATCAGAGCTTTGGATTCTAGGGTTTCGCTGCTCCAAACAGGTCATCGTGGCTTTTTCGCTATAACTTTTTTTCTACGAAGCTTCAGAAGCTGAAATTTTTAGGTTGCGAAGCTGAAATCTTGAGGAAGTTTTTCTAAAAATTTCAGAGCTTGGTTCGCAATATTTTCTGAGATAAGCATCATCTGTGGAAGTTAGGTCTTTTTTCAAGCTCCTAAACAGGTCATCGTGGCATTTTCGCTATAAAAATTTTTCTACGAAGGTTCAGAATCTGAAATTTGTATGGTGCAAAGCTGAAATCCTGAGGAAATTCGTCAAAAAATTTCAGAGCTTGGTTCGCAATATTTTTGGAGATATGATCTGTGGAAGGTAGTGCTTTTTCAGGCTCCTGAATTTCATCTCAAAGAGGTGATCGTGGGAAAAGTTCAATAACTCTCTCTCTGGGCATCGGATTGGAGTGCCATAAAAATTGGTCGCAATTAAACGGACTTTATTTTCTTGGCTATCAATTTCAGAGACAAAGGAAAAAACAATGACACATGGCAAGTTGTAAAAGTTCGCTCTACTGAACCAGTCCATAATTAGGTCATTGTGGGAGATTGGACACAACTTTGTCTTGGAGAATCCAAATCAGGTCAGACCTGTGGCATTCGAAAGATAATTCAGAGGGCTACGTTGGTACCAAAAATAAAATATTGAAGTGCTACAATCACAAATATAATCCAATTTCAATATCGAGCTCCTCAAAAGCAAGAAAAAGGTGTGTATTTTTTTTTCTGAATTGCATAAGTCTTGTTTGAAGAATCAATTTGAATTGATTCCAAGGGCATATTGTAGAATACATATCAGTATTGGGTTCTAAAATATGCCCCGTAAAAATAATTCAACACCCATTAAGCCTTCAGAAGGCTCTACTATGACTCATGAAGATGAAGAATTGCAACATGATCTATCAAAATTACAAGAGCAAGTGCAAAAAATTTCACTCTTGCAAAGAGCAGCAAAAAATGAAATGGAAGTTTTGAAGAAAGGCGTGGAAGCTAAGATGGATGGCGTGGAAGCTAAGATTGATGGCATGGAAGCTGGCATGGAAGCTAAGATGGAAAACATGAATAATGATCTAAAAACAGACATCGAAGGTTTGACAAAGTTGATACAATAAATGTTTTCTAATGGTGAAAAGATAGTAGAAGAGCCTTATGATGAGAAAAAAATCAATGTCAATCGTGATTTCATAAACTCTAATGTTGGCGGGAAGAACCACCATATTCCAAAAATGGATATGAGGAAGTTTGATGGAAAGGATCCTGTAACATGGATACTACAGATGGAGCAATATTTTGATCTCCATAACGTGCAAAACACACAAAAGGTACGCATTGCAACTTTACATTTAGAACAAAATACATTTGTATGGTATCTATGGCTTTGCTCCCGTAAAAAAATTGTCACTTGGTCAATTTTTACGGAGGAAATGATAGAACATTATGAGGATACAAAGAGCAACACCTTCTTTAGCCAATTGATAAATCTCAAACAAAAGGGTTTAGTGGGGTAGCACATTGAGGACTTCCAAAAATTGAATAAAAGGGTAACTGATATTCGAGACGAACACAGGATTGATCTCTTCATAGGCACTTTAAAGGATAACATCCAACATGAAGTTCGCGTTTTGGAACCTGATTCATTGGAGAAGGCATTCAGGTTGGCAAGAAAAGTTGAATGTAAAATTATGGCGACAAGGAAGCCTACCACTTAATTCTATAAAGAAGGAAGTGTTGCTACGCCTAGATTTCCACAACCTACAAGGTTGACACCACAAAAATTGGAAGAAAAAAGAGAAAAAGGGCTTTGCTACAGTTGTGATAGCAAATACACTAAAGGTCATAAGTGTGGTGAGAAGAAATTATTTTACATAGATTGTGAAGAGGAAGAAGAAAATGAACAAGAAGAGGATATACACCAGGAACCAGCTCTAGAAGAGGAAGAAATGAATCCGACCATATCGTGTAATGCACTGGCAGGAATTACCACTCCTCAAACTCTCAAGATAGCAAGACAAATCAAGAAGAAAAAGGTAATAGTGTTGATTGATTCAGGTAGCACCCATAATTTTATTCATTGTAAGGTAGCCAAGGAATTAAATTGTTTCCTATACCCAGCACCAGAATGTCAAGTGATGGTTGCAAATGGAGGAACTATAAATTGCTCCGGAAAATGCCATAATATCAAGCTAACCATGGGGGAATATGTATTGACTAGTCCAATGCTTTCCATTCCTATGGGAGGTGCTGATGTTGTACTAGGAATACAATGGTTACAATCTTTGGGGACGGTAGCTTTTAATTTTCAAGAACTTTTCTTGAAATTCTTTTCAGAAGGAAAGGAAGTCGAACTACGGGGTATTGAAAGGAAGCCAGGAAGGATAATAAGCTCTAATGGCATGACAAAGCTTCTAAAGAAAGAACAACGAGGCGTAATTGCACAATTATGCTCACTAGAAGTTCCAACATCAAAATCATCTATTTCTGCAGATCTCCAACAAGTCTTGGACAATCATTCCAAGGTGTTTGAAACTCCCAAAGGACTCCCACCTATTCGTGATCGTGATCATGCTATTCATTTGATTCCAGGAAGTGTTCCTCCAAACATCAAGCCTTATAGATATCCTTACTTCCAAAAGAGCGAAATTGAACGTATGATTGCAGAAATGTTAGAGGCGGGTATAATTCAACCTAGTCAAAGTTATTTCTCTTCTCCTGTAGTATTGTTACACAAGAAGGATGGATCATGGTGAATGTGTCCAGATTATAGGGAGCTCAATAAGCTCACCATTAAAGACAAATTTCCCATTCCTGTGATTGATGAATTATTGGATGAATGACATGGAGCAATTTATTTTACCAAGTTGGATCTTTGTTCAGGATATGATCAAATTAGAATGAAGACTGAAGATATTCCAAAAACAACATTTCGAACTCATGAGGGTCATTATGAATTTTTGTTCATGCCTTTTGGCCTTACCAATGCGCCTTCTACATTTCAAGGGTTGATGAATTCCATTTTCAAACCCTTCCTTAGAAAATTCGTGCTAGTATTTTTTGATGATATACTAATCTACAGCAGGTCTTGGAAGGATCATGTTGAACATGTTGACAGGGTGCTCAAACTATTGCAGGAGAAACAATTATATGCAAAAAAATCCAAATGTTTCTTTGGAGTACAAGAGGTGGAATATCTGGGTCATATTGTATCTCACGAGGATGTTAAAGTAGACCCTAACAAAATTAAAGCCATTAAGGAATGGAAAGTCCCCACAAACATAAAGCAGTTGCGAGGATTGTTGGGGCCCCTCAAAGTGGATAGCATCATTGTTGGGGCAATATGTCTTAGGGAATTGAAATAGGAAGTAGTAAAAATAAAGTAGAATTTGAAGGCTAGAAGGATATTAAAAAAAGATATGCAGAAAATAATATACTAAACAATGAATTAAAATTTAGTGTGACATGTCTTCTTCAAAGTGAATGGAAATAAAATTTCATTGAAACTAGGTAGTTGTGCAATGTTTGTAGCTAAATTTTGTGGGCCATTTGAAATCCTAAAGAGGATTTGACTAGTTGCATATTCGATTGCATTACCAACATCCATGTATATTCATAACATATTTCATATATCATGTAATTGATTGGAATATTATTAAGGTGGAGCCTAAGGGAGACTTTTAGGTCTAGCCAGTGTGAATTGTGGACAAGAAGGTCAAGGTGCTTCAAAATCCAACCATCACCTTGGGAACGAGGTAATGAACACATTTAGGTCTTAAGGGTGTTACATGTTAACATGAAGATGATATGAGGGTAGAGTACCCTCATAATTTTTAATTTTTTGTTTGTATATATGTGTGTGCGTATAATGCATCGAGGACAATGCATAAGAAAGGGGGGAGGAGAATGTAACACCCCTAGGATGACCCTTATATGTGATATACATACAATGTTTAAGCTAGTGAGTTAAGAACTACTCCACGATGAGTGTGCCCATTATATATGCGTTTCACGCTAAATGTACCTGTGTTTATATGTTTTGGGGCTAGAGAGTCTAGTTTTTATAAATATGAAGAACATACATATTAATGTAATACACCATTGTTATAAGACAACTCAAATAATATAGTATAGGGGCTAAGACTCCACAAATTTGAAAGGGGGGCTAAAGGGTAAGTGATGAAAGGATTAAGCATAGTTGGCTAAGAAATTATTAAAATAATCCTAAGTCAAAAGTGCACATGTTTTTATTGAAGGTCCATACAGTGACTTTAGAGGTGCCATGTGTCAAGAGAGTAGCATGCACATAAAATTATATTTAAAATTTTCAATATTACTTCTTATTATCATAACATCAATCATCGGTCACATTTCAATGCAAGATTTGTAAACCTCTAGTTAAATATAAAATATGTTTTTTGTGTCAACATTTATTCTATCCCATATTTGATTTCCCTTTGGAATTTTTTTACACTCCATACATGGTTCACTAGTTAATCTTATTTTAGAAAATTATTTAAAAAACTTTTTTTAAATTATCACATAATTCTTTAAAACACATCTTTAAAATTCTAACTTGGGCAATGGATTTCCTTGTTGAAAAAATATATTTATTTTTCAATTTTATTTAAAAATTTATTTTCAAACATCTCATTGGTCCATAACTTGAAGGTCTTATTGTAGCCTTTGCACAATACAATTCCATATGGATATTTTCCTTATAAATTTTCTTCCATGATTTCATGTATATTTATTCTTTTAAATGGTTATTCAAACCAAATAATGATTAACATAATTAAATATTTTACCATCAATTTCCATGCTTATGTGACAACATCCATATTTAATGCAGAACCCAAAAAAGTGGATAACTAAATTTTTATAACTAGAAAAATTAACTATATATATTAATACCTTTAATTAGGATGGCTTTGCATGGCCTACTTTTGGATTCATGCACAACAAATTTGACTTATTTTTATCATTGAACTATTTTAAACAATATAAGTATTTGCGCTAAGAGGTGTTCTCCAACCCAGTATGGTAGAGATGTTGTAATTTTTAACATTTTCACTTAGTAAAAAAAAAAAAAGATAACATTAAATTAAAAATAAAATAAAATAACATAAAATTCTCCAACCCATGGTTTTTTCCAATCGTATTCTTCTCTAATGTGGCATATTCAAAAGATAATAATTAAACCAACCTAGATTCAACCTAACTTCGGATCGCCCAAGAATCAAATCTCTCTTCACTCTAAAAGAAGCATGCACATCAAGAGAGAAGTGATCACTCTTAGTGCTTCGTAGATCCAAAGTTAAGAGGAATATAACTGGTATATTAACATATATGTATTTTTATTATTTTAAATATTAGACATATATTTTTTTTTATTACTAAAAAATACTGAGTATAAAATATATCTTAATGTAAACAATATTTGACATTCTTTAATCTCACATATTTCGTTATTTTTTTTGCATTATTGATATGGGTTTTATTGAAAAAATGTTTCTCCAAAACTCAAGGCTCAATAGTTGCAAATTCACATAGAAATTGTTTCATTCTAGTGCTTTTGAATCAAGGACCTAGACATGGACATAGAGCTACATAAGTTGATTTCGGATTTTCATAATATTCCGAGATTAACAACTTGGGTGAGATCATATAATTGACTTAACCCATGTTCGTCAGATCCCATAATATTCCGAGAATCCGCAATCAACTTAAGCTTAAAGCTCCATAAGAACTACCTAAAGAATTAACGATTGTTCGTTGATGATCATATGGGAAACAAAAATTCATTTATATCAAGAAGGAAATATGATGTTCTCAAGCCCAACGGAGGAAGAGAAGAGGTTTCTATTTAAAGTCTCATGCTAAGAAATTCACAATTAGTGTCTAAGGCCAAGGACGAGACAACATATATAGTTGGAGGATTTGAAATTGGTGGTGAGAATCAAGAATTATCCAATAGTGATTCTATTTTTTATTGTACAAAAGATAATATTAGAAAAATCTGGAGGAAAATTGGGGAAACTCACTCCTGCTAAGAAATTGAGCAAATTTATTGCATTAGGTATGGAAAAATCCCAGCAAACAAACTTTTATTTCTATTTGGTGAATGCTATAGCCTTATAATGGGTGAATTTTTTTTCTTAACAATTAGGTTCAAGCCAAACTTTCCAAGGTAGAGGAGTACTATTGAAGATCCATACTTGCAAACTCTATCAAAGATTCATTTTTTTTACGTCATGGTTCCTGATTAGTTGAATATGATTGAGGAGATGAGAAATCTATGCATGATATTCGGTGCCATCAACTCTACCTTCACCGCCCATGTTACTAAGTGCACAAAGCCCAATACTTTGAAGCATTATAGACTAATATTCGTATGCAACATTTCTTATAAACTGATCTCTAAGATCATTTCCAACAGGATTAGGGTAAGCCTATCAAAATACATCTCTTCCGAGCAATTAAAATTCGTTAGACAACTAATCCTTGAGATTAAGGTTGTGTTAGTTTGTGTTATGGCGAGTGGTTATTAGAGTCCAAGAAGACTCGAAAACTGAATCAATGGTTTCACTATGTATGTATATGTACATTATGTACATCACTCATTGAGATCAATCATTTATTATATAATTTATTTGGTTTCTAATTGTATTGTATTATAGTGGTATCAGAGAAAAGGTTAATCTTCCCTGTTGAGTAAGTTGAGCCACCTGTTTGTGGCCTTTTTGAGCACTCCTCTATAGGTTTCAACCCTACACATAAATTACCTACAAATGAATTCTTAAAAAACAGAAAATAAAAAATGGCGAGAACAAAAATATGAAACACATATACACAGATATTCTCCCCTTGATCCCAAAACCAAGACCACTAGATTATTTTTTCATTATGTTCCTTTCAAAGTTACAATACATATATATACATGCTAAAGCATTCACAAACCCCAATCCATGAACCCTAGATTAGAACATAACCGTATTTGCCTTGACTAGATCTACAAAATACCATGGAAAGAAAACCATCATGCCCAAAACCATGCGCAAAACCCATTCAAAAAACCATAGATAGGTCCTCCCACCTAATATAGGGCGATGGAAAGAATATACCCCACACCCAACATCCTCTTATTTACTCCTCCTCATACTTCTAACCTCACATAGTTTTGTTATCACTGCTTAAAGTTTAATTGTAAACGTTGTGTGAAAAGGCACAGGGCACGTGAAACAACTAGTGAGCACATTAGAGGATTGGCATTACTAAAAATTTGACAGTCGCATTCATTCAAGTTTAATTTTTCGATGGAGGAGGACGACTACAGCAAAACCAAAGCATCAAAAAAGGAGGCATGTTGCAGTGTCAGTGCATTTTGCAGAACATCCGTTGTTGAGGAGCCGTTTTTGTTTAACAAGAAGGCTAATAAGGTATCATTTATGAGTTTATAGTTTTTATATAGGTGTTAGTATGAATCTTTTGTCGAAAAAAGACCACTTTAGCTACGCATAACAAATAGCCCTAACATCAATTATGGTTGCCAATATATTCAAATCTGCAGTTAGTTGATCAAGACGAAGCTGCACAAATCCAAATCTATGCATAAAAAGACATTAAGCAGAGAAAATGAGGTTTTGCTCCATGCATCTAATAGACAAGACAAGAACAATATTTTTGAAAGATTTTTTTTTTATATTAAATGACACCTGAGAGGAAAACAAGAAAGGTGTTTCCAATTCTTCTCAATGGGATGGGTTCTTGAAAGTCCTCGGCACTTCAGATCTAGAATTTCTCTCTCCTATTGGTGTAGAAAACCCAGACAAACATAGAACTCAAAGGGAGCTCACAAAGCAAATAATGGAGAATGTGACAATGATAATGGCTCAATTCAGACCAAGAGCATAGATCCAGAGTGATCTAAGAGGCAACAAAATGTGACAAATGAATGGGAAAACCCTTCTATTTATAACAAAATATTAGGGTAGTCTAGGACTTGGTGCATGAATAAAATATTATTAACCAAATTCTCGAACCACCTTTTAGGAATATTTTATTATATTTGTTGGAGGGAAAAGGTATTTGACTTGGGTCAAATCCCTTTATTTGGAAATAATAAATAAATAAATTATTTATTTATTATTTTAAGGAAATGGTTGAATGATAATTAAATAAATAATTATTTATTTAATTATTTATAAAAGATTTAGTCATATTTAACAAGGAATATTATTTAAATAGGATTTAAATAATTATTCCTAGAAAATAATAAGATAAATAAGGATTTATCTAATTAATTTCCTTGTTTTGGGTTAAACATAACTTGGAATAATAATTAAATTATTGTTTAATTAATTATTCTATGAGGAAAATTAAACAAATAAAGATTTGTTTAATATTTCCTTTTGGGGTTTCCTATTTGGACCATAAACAACCTAATAAATGTGTTTTATTAAGTTATTTTACATAGCGAAAGAAATTTTACTTAGGTTAAAATTGGTCTTACATGGTGTACTTGGGTCCATCTAATGATAATAGGTTAGATGACCAAATAATGGTGTAACAATAGGGTTTTATACAAAGTGATATTATGTATTAAAATAAATACGCCTCAATGTCTATTTATCGACCTCGCTATAATCGTCGCACATGTCCCCCTCCTCCCTTTGGTTTTTCCCTCTTATACTCTCCATTGAGAAATCCTTTAGATATTTTTATTCGTTGCATTAATTCGAAATTCAATAGATTCAAAGTTATTTGACGTACTAGAAAATGAGTCTGGACATTCTCCATTAAGACAAATCCTCCACCAAATTCAAGGTTGTAAATCCATTTAAGTTGGATATAGAAAACCTGAAATCCAAGCTCCACAATTGGGCTACCAAAACAAGATAATAGAAATAAATTTTGATTTGACATCTGTTATCACTCAGTAATTTCTCCAGGTTCAAGAGAGAACTCACCGAGGTAACCACAAACCAACTTCAAACTCTAGGATCTAGCCTTCCTAGGGTTCAGAGAGGGCTCTCTCTTTAAAGTTTAACTTTGTTTTAATTTGTGAATACTAGGCTAGTTATGAAAGTGCAGATTTGGCTTTGTTTTGGTAGATTTGGTGGGAAAAATAACTTGCAAGGATGGATAGTGGGAAATCTATTTGTCCATTGGGCTATGGAGTCAAAATCAAGTAAACAAGACTAGGATCAAGGTCAAAAAGGTCAAATGTCTTCAGGGAAATATAGATAACCCTTGGGGATCTTGGAAAGTTGTTTTTGTGAGATGGTATGATCGGGATAAAGGGCACTTAAGAATTCTTAAATCCAGAAAAGGGAAGTAGTAGGAGAGGTCAAACGAATGAGGGAGAAATTAAGATTTCCCTACACTAGAAATTAGAGGAAAACATATAAATGATAACGAGTTAAAAACAGGGTGCTATTAACATATCCTGTAGTAATACTCCTAGTTATACATTCATATTTAGCATAAGCATAAATTTATGCATGTAACAGAGAAAATAAATAATGACAAGTGAAGAAAATACTTCACTCCAAATAGCTCATCACAGGGATCCTGAAGTATGATGCCAATTTTCTTTGATCTAGCCCGCTACTTGAAATTTTGACACACAAAAACTTTAAAGTCCAAGAAGAAATGACTATAACAATCCCAACAATTTTATTCCACCAAAATACTTCAAAGAGTGAAGTATTTATACAAATTCTAAACTAGAATATCTTGAAAAAATATCAAGATTGGTTTACAAATATCTCCAACTATTTTACATAAATAGAACTTAAGTAAAGGACACTCAAAACTAATGCATATATTTGGCACAATTTTTTATGGATAGGTGATGACAAAGAGGAGAATTCGAATCTGATATCAACTCTTAGTTGATGATGAGGCATTCAAGTCACTAATTGTTCCCTTTCTTTGTGCATTTTGCTCCAGCAATTCTACAAACTTGGGGTCCAATGATACCTTTGTATTTCACAATCCGAAATAGATATGTAAAAAGTGAAAGCGGTTATTGTATATAAATAGGTTTTTTAGATAAACCTCTCTCAGTTCCCTAAAATGATTCTCCAACTGTTCACAATAGGCTCTGCAACAAGATGTGAAAAATAGAGCTTTGCAAAGTCTGAAAAATAGGCTGTAAATATGTGCATGTATCTCTCATTTGGTAATACCTGTGAAACAAATGAGATAGGTTTTTGTAGATGGGTCTCGTAGGAACAAAAACCTCCTTTAGTTTTGTAATATGTATTTCTTATTGTCCACAATATGCTATGTAAACTGATGACTTAATAGGAATTTTCTGTAAAAAGTGCTTTCAAATATTATTTAATATTTCTAAAGCCATAATGGCTGTTAGAAAAGTGAGAGAGGTTTTTGTATATGGACATCTTAGGAACATAAAACTCCTTCATTGTTGAAAAATTCATCTTGGATTGGTCACAATAGTTTCTTCAAAACAATGACTTAAACAGGAAATTTATGCAAAAATGTCCCTTCATGCTTTGTTTTCATCTTTTAACCTTACTGTTCTTTTAACTATTTAAATTTTTTTTAACCTTTACTGTGACTTTCATCTGATACACTTTAACTCTGATGCTCTTTGACTATTCTATTTTCACTATCACTGTGAATTCTTACTTTACATTAAACTTTAACCTTTATTGTGAGTTCTTCCTTTTACCTTGACTATTATGAATGCCCTGTTTTAATCTTTACATTAAAATGGTATTTTATATTTCATAGGATGACTGTTCTTTAACTCTGATGCCTGGAATATTTTAAGGAAAATCCTTTGAATTCATTTCCTTGTAAGTTCTTGGAGTAAAACATATCTTTAACTAGTATTTATATTGATTTATCCAAATTCTCCTTTTGCTAATGACCTGCAAAAATCAAACAATTTGTTAATGAAATAGAGGTTTGCAAGAAGGGATAGTGGCTTTGATGAATTGGGAAGACTTGTGGAATGAATTTTGACTTTGGAGGTTTAACTTTGTTGGCACTGAGTAATTGAGTGTAACAATCTGGGATTCTGAGCATTGGTAAAAGAGTTTGAATCTTTCAAAGGGTTTCAAAAGGTTTGAAAAAGGTTAAATTTCTTCAACTTTGATTAAAACAGGTTAAAGTATTTGAAACTGTGGTTTTATCAGGGTTTCTACAACAAATACACTCTTTGAAGGAAATTAAGGTCTTTCTATAGACAAATAGGCTTCACAAGGTTCAATATTGACAGAAATAACTCTTTTTGATGACGAGAAGGTTAATCTCTTGAAGAATACCTTTTTTGCAGGTATTAGGTCTTTAAACAGGGTTGCCGAGGCATCGGAAGATTTCTGATGGCTTTGGATATTTCTGCAAATGAACTGAAGCTTCCAGTGGTCTTGAATTGTTTGCAGGGCAAATTATGCAGGCTTTTCGGGTGTAAAAATGGCATAAAATGGCTTTAAGAGGGTTTTTTATAGTCGAGAGAGGCAATGAAGTGGGTTAAACGCGCAAGATAGATGGATAAATGCATTTCAAAAGGTTTTATTAAACATTTTGGTTGTATTAGTTTGGCATTGAATGCAGGTCACATCAGGCGAAAGGAGCGGTTTTGGGATTTTAACGGATCAAAAACCGATGGTATCGAGCAGTGATTTAGTGTTAAGCAGTTTTGAGCTTAACCCATGTGATCCATTGTTTGAAGGGCTCATGAAGGAGAGAGAGAATTAGAAAACCACTCATTTCGTGCAACTTTGGCATGGGGATGAATGTGCATCTATTATGCGCGATATTGGATATCAATCATCGGATCTGGAGTTTATGAGCGAACGGTCTAGATCATTTCAGAAGCTGCGTCGGGATAAGAGTAGAGGAATCGGGCTAATTTATATGCATGGCAGGATAGTCTGAACTTTATATAAAGTTAGAACTTATGGTTTTATAAAATGGTGGAGGGGATGGACTTATGCAGCGGGAATAGTTTTAATTTAAAACATTGTGAAATGTTTTAACTTTTCATACGTGGGTGTGTTTATTGTATATTATATAGTTTATCAAATGCACTAAACACTTGTTTAAACTATATGGGGCGGGATATTTATATATAGATATATTTAGACCAAGGGGAATAATTGGGCGGGGATTCCATTTTTCACACATGGGATATATTAACTTTAGTCTAAAGTTTAAAATAGTGGGTTTTAAGGGGGTTGTTTTAAATATAATGGATTTAATAACTACGGGAGGGTATTTTTAGGGATTTAATAAAATAGGTTAAAATTTAATATGAAAAGGGTAGTGAAAATGAAAATAAAACAAATGTTATCTCTAAGTAAAGTGAAAAAATAAAGCATAGATCATCTTTTATATTACTTCACTAATACTTAGAATAAATGTAATTTTGAGGGTTTTTATGAATGATTTTGAAGGGAAATGAATTATTTTAGGGTTTTCAATTTTGCTATGTAAGAATTTGTCTTTAGTTAGGAAAAAGGGGTTTTTATGTATGAATGAAGGGTAAATGTTGATAAATGAGGGTTTAAGGTAGGAATTCAATATTTTTAACTTATCAGTCATCGAGCCTTGGGTCTAGTCCCAAAAAAAGTCAGAGAAATGGTCTGAGCCTTTTTGACTAATAGTTTAGAATACTCGAGTTGATGTTTCGTTGAGCGCTCTGCCAGGGTTTCTACCTATTCTGCAATGGCGCTGCCATTACCATTAACGGAAGGCTAGTGGTTCTGCAGACACAAGGCTCAGTGAGCCTATGGAGTTCTACGCACGAGCCATGGCATCTGCTCCAGGGGGGGGCAGTCAGCTTCCCCCTACAAATGATGACTGAAATAAAACTGCATCTGAACAGAACAGAACAACCCCTAACAAAGAAAGCGCGGATGAGAGCAAGGAAATAACACAAGCGTAAGCCTCCATGGATACTTTGGAAACACCTTCTGTGACTTCAGAAACATGCAAGCCCATTGCAGCTGACATACCTAAGATCGACCTCGCCATTCACCGCATAAATGCTCAGATCTAGTACATGAAAGATCATGCACTCATAGGGAAGTTCATTGGCTTCTGGCCAACAGAGAAAGCGTTATAAGGATGGATTTATTCGAAATGGAAGCCCAAGGGACACGTCACCCCACAGCTCGGGCCAAAGGGCTTCTTCAATGTTGAATTCAACTGCATCGAGGACTGAAACAGAGTTATGGATGAGGGACCTTACTTCTTTAACTCTGTTGGTCTATACCTAAGAGACTAGATAGAAAGATTCAACCCAGGCAAAGAAAACTTCAACTGGGCTCCAATTTGGATACGGCTGTATTCACTACCGCTCGAATATTGGGACGAAGAATCTCTCACAGCTATTGGCAAGGGGTTGGGCGAGTTCATCAAGATAGCTGAAGAGACAAAGCTCTGAAGGTACACCTCTTATGCGCGAATTTGTGTCTACATGCACCTGGAAAAAGCCCTCCCGGATGCGGTAAGTTTGTTTCATGATGATTTCGAGTGGATTCAACCCATAAATTATGAAAATGCCCCCTTTAGATGCCCAAGGTGTCATGCCCATGAGCACTTGTTCAAATATTTTCCCCTCAATAATGTTCCCAAGACTAAAGAGGTCGAAGAAAAATCTGAAGCGGATGGATTCACCAAAGTTCCTAACCGCATAAGGCACAACAAGAAACCCCCATCTGGTGGAAAAAGTCCAATCCGCAAGCCAATACCCCTTCTACCAACAACAGTTTTGACCCCCTGTCTCAAACTGACCCCTCAGGAGACATCCCTTCAGCCAACCCTGATCCCTCTCCCAAACCCTCATCTTCATCCATTCCCCCAAAACCCTCAGGCCCTAAACCTAGCCCGTCAGATATGCAGAATATGGAGACTATGGGCTCCAAGCAAACCCCAGATGCAGATCCTGTCATTGGGAAGCCAAACAGCATGGATATTGACAAAAATTTGCTTAATCCTAATCATGCCAACCAGGAAAATCCTAAAAGCAGTCAACCCAGCCATATGGATGAGGATTCTGAGGGTTTCGAACTGGGTGAACTTGATCTGCTAGGACTGGAGGATGCCTGCAGGCGTAAGGAATTTGAGAAAATCAATCCTCACCAGATTGAGACCTTAGAAGTCGTCCTTTCCAAAGCTCAGCAACATAAGAAACTGGGTATTCAGCCAGGAAGTTACTGGGATGGCTTAAATATTACAAAAGAGTCCAAGAAAAGAGGTAGAAAGCCAGATTGGCAATGCACCATCATGTTAGGAGAGATGATGGTGGAGTCAGGACGACATCCCAAGCTGACGAGGTTCTTCAAACCGCTTCCAAACGTTTCCTCATGAAGCTCGTCTCATGGAACGTAAGAGGGCTAAACAACCCTAGGAAATACAGAATGATTAAAAACCTGATACAGCAAGAAAGACCTCAAATCATCTTTCTTCAAGAAACCAAATGCAACAGCATAACACTTGGTAATATTCTAACCAAAGCTTGGCCCAGATGCCACTCTGTTGCAGTAGATGCCTCTGGCTCTTCGGGAGGCCTAGCCATAATATGGGACATGCAAGCTATTTCGCTTGGAAACTTCCATGCAGCACATAATCTCATTCAAGCCACCTTCCACCTCATAGGAACCAACATACATGGGCACCTTTCAAATGTCTACTTTCCTCAAGATCTGGCAAGCAAGACGGCGCTCTTCAATACAATGGAAGCCCTAAATTCCAATCGAATGCATCCCTTATGGATAATAGGGGGAGACTTCAACATGATTACAAAGCTTGAAGAAAAAACAGGGGGTCGACCAAGGTTGGAGCCGGAAAGCTCCCACTTCAGGGATTTCATCAACAGAAGCTGGTTGATCGATTTTCCTTTCTCCAATGGAATTAATATACATGGAATAACAAAATATCTGGAAGTCAAAAAATAGCCTCCAAGCTAGATCGCTTCCTAATCTCTGATAATGCTATACATATGGGAGGAGATATCTTTACTTCCATCTTACCAATAGCAGGTTCGGACCACTGGCCCATCTCACTTCAATGGCAGAGCCCTTACCAACAACTGAAACGGCCCTTCAAATTTGAAGCCTTTGGCTGGACCATCCTAGTTTCATGACCCTGGTCCACACAGCTTGGAAAAGCTTTGTGCCACCCAAAGGTTTCAAAATGTTTCAATTTCAGCAAAAGCTTCGATATCTCAAATCTCAAATCAAATCCTGGAACCACTCAGTTTTTGGGAACATATTTCAGGAAAAAAAGGCTCTTGAGCACAGAATGGCAGAGATTCAGTAGGAAATCATTAATAAGGGAAGAACAGAGCTTCTTGTAGCCCAGGAACAGAGCCTTCAGCAGCAGTTGAATGAAAGATGCAAACAAGAAGAAATACTCTAGAGAAAAAAATCCAGAATCTGCTGGCTAGAGGAAGGAGGAAGAAACACAAAGTTCTTTCATTGTTCCACCATTAAAAGGAGAATTCACAACCGCATCGCCCATATCACAAATCAGCAAGGAGAGCGATTGGAAAATCATGAGGACATTGAGCACGAATTGCTCGAACACTTCAAAAGCGTCCATCAAGAACCTCCAATTAGCAGGCAATCAACAATCAACAAAATAACTCAGCTTATTCCCAAACTGATAATGGAAGTGCACAATCAGATTTTGTTGCGGCCAATCTCCCTGCAGGAGGTTGAAGCAGCCATGGCCCAATCTAAGGATGGCAAAGCCCCAGGTCCAGATGGCTTTACGTCAAAATTCTTTCACCATTTTTGAGATCTCATCAAACTGGAAGTCTGGAAATTAGTGGAAGAATAAAGATCAATGCACTGGCTTCTCCCCTCACTCAATGCCACATTCATTTCTCTTGTACCAAAAGAAGATGAACCAAGCAAGCCGGACAAATTTCGCCCCATCACCTTATGCAACGTGATCTAGAAGGTGATCTCAAAAGTCATTGCCAATCGACTCAAGCCACTTCTTCCGCTGCTCATCTCCCCTGAACAAATTGGATACGTGGAAGGCCAAAAAATCTTGGATGGGATCATCTTAATGCACGAGTCATTCACTCCTTAAAAATAAGCAAAAAGGTAGGTATGCTTCTTAAAATTGATCTGTCCAAGGCATTTGACAAATTAAGTTGGAATTATATTCAACAGATTCTAGGTGCTTTTGGTTTTAATCAAATGTGGATAAGATGGGTTATGAACCTTATCTCCTCTACCATTTACTCCATTCTGGTAAATGGGATTCCATCTCAACCATTCTCCCCCTCGAGAGGTATCGGACAGGGAGACCCACTCTCTCCCTTCCTCTTTGTTCTTATGGCAGAAGGCCTTGGAAGGCCTATTCAAAATGCTCTTCAAACCCAGAAATTGAAAGGTATCTCTCTCCATGGTTCCCTTGCTACCACCCATCAACAATTTGTGGATGATAACATGTTATTTGGCCACCCTTCCGTGCAAGAAGCCCATTCGTTTAAATCCATTTTGAAAATTTTCTCTGAAGCCTCTGGCACTTTCATCAACGCTGCCAAATCTCAGATCTACTTCTTCAACACCCCTATTGAAACCCAAGCCAATATTGCTTGCATCCTCGGCTTCTCCATAGCTACTCTTCCTGCCAAGTACCTAGGAGCCCCCCTCATAGACTCCGCCATCAAGCATTCATCCTGGAATATTCTCCTTCAAAAGCTATATGCATGTCTTTCCTCTTGGACCTTTAGAGCTCTCAACATGGTTAGCAGGCTAACCCTCATCAAAGCAGTGCTACAATCTATGCCTCTTTACCTCTTCTCAGTATTGGTAGCACCGAAATGGGTCCTCAAGAAAATAAAAGCTATGCAATGTAAATTCCTTTGGGGTTCTTCAGGTCAGAATAGAAAATGGGCTCTAGTAAAATGGAGCACGATGTGCACCCCAAAGGAAGCCAGAGGACTTGGACTTAGAGATCCAACTAACAGCAACAAAGTTATGGGAGCACAAATATGGTGGAAATGGATATCAAATCTGAACACGCCTTGGGCCAGGTTATGGATTGCAAAATATGCCAATAACAGACCTCCAGAAGAACTGATTCGACTTTCCCCTAAGGATACTAGTTCTTTAATTTGGAATGCTGCCAAACAACATAGCACTCTGATACAACAACACAGATTTTGGGAAATACGGAATGGAGGCACAGCTAGATTATGGGCGAACTCATGGCAACAAAAACCCAAGATAGCCGATACTCTCAATCATCTCAATATGGGAGATCCAGCTACGCATCCAGAAGACAAGGTAAATCAACACTGGCTTGTGACAAGTAACAATGGGTTTAGGCAATGGAAGCACTCCGCTCAAATCGCTCCCTAAGTGCAAGAAGACACCTGGGAAGCCCTCAGCTCAGAGTTATAGCAAAGAAATATCAGATGGTCAAAAAATTCAGACATTCTCAGATGGGGTTATACAACAAAAGGAATGTTTTCCACTAAGGAGGATTATACTTTGATGCACCCTGCCACTAATCCTTCTGATCCTCTTTGGCAACATGTTTGGTCTCCCGGAATTTGGCCCAAAGTTTCAACTTTCCTTTGGCTGCTCAGTCACAAAATAATTATCACTGTCAAACCAAGAGGTAACTCCTCAAATCAGAATGTGTTATTGAATGAAGAATGAACATGCATTTATACATGGAGGTGAGGCTATTGGGATTCATCTCCCAATGACTCTTGGCCTTCCTTATTTCCTAATATTAAATAATATACAATATTGAATATTCACACCCATCCCATAGGATTAGGTGTCAACATTCCCCCCTTTAATCCGAAGGGACGTTGGTGAGTCCAAGCATCGATCTGAACTTTTCAAACTTTTCTCTTCCAAGTGCTTTGGTGAAGATGTCAGCAGTTTGCTCATTTGTGGAACAATGATGTAGATGGATGGTTTTGGCCTGAACATGATGTCGAATTAGATGGTACTTTGTATTGATGTGCTTTGTTCGATCATGGAACTTTGGGTTCTTGGCCAACTTTATTGTAGAATTGTTGTCGATCATGAGTGGTGTGGAGTACATTTGTTTCATCTGCAAATCTTCTAGGATTTTCCGGAGCCACACAGTTTACTTTGTTGCTTCAGCTGCTGCCACATATTCTGCCTCGGTCGTGGAATCTACTGGAACTGACTATTTGTGTGATCTCCATGAGACAGCTCCTGATCCAAGACTCATGGTGTAACTTGTAGTAGACACCCCTGTTTCTTTGTCCTCATCAAAGTCTGAATCAGAGTATCCGATCAAGCTGAAGTCGCCTACCTGTGTATATTTGAGTCCAAAGTCTTGAGTCCCCTTCAAGTACCTTAACACTCTTTTTGCAGCAGACCAATGTTCTTCACAATGTTTTTGCATGAACCTTGAGAGGATTCCAACAGCAAATGAAATGTCAGGTCTGGTGGTGGTCAGGTAGATAAGACTTCCTACAAGTTGTCTATACTTAGTTGCATCCTCAAATTCCTTCCCTTCAATAGATGTGAGCTTCAAGTTTTGTTCCAATGGAGTGGTTAAGGGATTGCACTCATCCATGCCAAACTTGTTCAAGAGATCTCCAATGTACTTCTTTTGAGAAAGAAATATAAATTTAGGATGTTGAATTACTTCAATACCCAAATAGTAATGAACATGACCCAAATCAGTCATTTCAAAACCTTTCTTCAACTCTTTTTTCATGGATGCAATATAGCTCTCATTGTTTCCTGTTATCAAAAGATCATCTACATATACCACAAGATATACAATTGTTTTTCCAACTTTCTTAACAAACAAAGTTGCATCATCAAGATCAAAATGTTTGAAGTCAAGTTTCAGAAGATGCTCAGTCAATTTCTCATACCAGGCTCGTGGTGCTTGCTTGAGGCCATACAAGGATTTTATAAGCTTGCAAATTTTGTGTTCTTGACCCTTTACCACAAATCCTTCTGGCTGGGACATATAAACTTTCTCCTTTAGATCTCCATTCAAGAAGGCTATTTTTACATCCATCTGATGGACTTTCCATCCATTCTGAGCTGCTAAGGCAAAGAGAGTCCGGATGGTGGTCCATTTTGCTGTGGGAGCAAAATTTTCTTCATAATCGACTCCTTCTTTTTGTGCAAAACCTTTTGCCACAAGCCTGGCCTTGTGCTTGTCAAGTGAGCCGTCTGCTTTGTACTTGTTCTTGTAGACCCACTTACAGCCAATTGGTTTCGTTCCCAAAGGTGGATCAACCAGCTTCCAAGTGCCATTCGTTATCAAGGCATCATACTCCTTCTGCATCGCTTCTTTCCATTCATCATGAGAAGCGGCTTCTTTGAAGGAATTTGGTTCATGATCTGTAGACAAACTCAATTCATAGTTATAAGCAATATCCATATCAACAGGAGAATCAGAATTATCTACATCACCTTCGATTTTTTGAGTGGAACTTCTTGTTCCTGTTTTTCCAACCTCATTAGGATGAACATTCTCCAGTGTCTTTGTTAGCCATTTGGGAGGACCTTTCTGAGATGGCCCAGGCTGTTCACTTGACTGAGTTGGGATTGATTTAAGATTCAATCTCCTAATTCTGTCAATCACATCATCCAATGTGTCATCCGTGGTTGTTTCTTCATGTGGGGGAGAGAGTGCTTCAGGACATGATTTCACAGTTTGATTCAATATTGGAATCCCCCCTTCAAGATGTGGAATCACATTATCAAATTCTTGGAAGGAATTTGCATGTGTGAATCTATCCAGGCGATCAATTTACCGCTCAACAACCTTGTCACTCTTGGAAGATTCAAGAAATATGACATCTCTTGCTATTACAAATTTCTTATTTGCTTCATCATAGAGACGATATCCTTTGGAGGTATTGGAGTACCCCAAGAAGATACATTTTCTGCTTCTAGCACCAAGTTTGTTCCTTTGACCCTTGGGTATCAAGGCATAACAGGTGGACCCAAAGACCCTGAAATGCTTTACCGAAGGAATGTGGCCATGCCACATGTCAAAAGGAGTTTTGTTTCTAATTGAACTTGAAGGACACCTATTCTTTATGTAAACAGCACATAGAACTGCATCAGCCCAAAACATCAATTTTACATTCTTGAAGAATAACATGGAGCGGACCATATTTAAAATAGTTCTGTTCATTCTTTCAGCTACACCGTTCTGTTGTGGATTATATGGCACAGTTGTTTGATGTTTGATTCCATGTTGAGGAAGATAATTTTCAAATTCGTTTGAAGTGTATTCTTTTCCATTATCAGTACGTAGAGAGCCAATATGTGTTTGTGCATCATTTTCAATCCATGCATGAAAATTCTTGAAAGTTTGAAAAGCATCATACTTATTCTTCAGTAAGTAAATCCAACACATTCTGGTGTAGTCATCAATAAATGTCATCATGTATTTGTTTCCATTTGCAGAAGCAACAAGCATAGGGCCACATAAATCTGAATGAACAAGCTCAAGTTTTCTATGTGCTCTGGAGTGTGAATCATGAAATGACTGTTTGCTATGCTTTCCTAGAATACAAGCATCACATTCCTTAGGTTTTCTAGGAATTGTAGGTAGTCCATTAACACCATTTTTCTTCAACAAACGAAGGTTGTCATAGTTTAAGTGTCCAAATCTAGCATGCCATAAAAGACTTGATGGGAATGTACCTTCATCATGATGTGAATTGAATGCAAAGTTTTGAGCATGAGCAGATGAACCTTTCAGCTTTAAGAGTCTCCCTTCTTCTATTCCCTCCATGACAAGTGAGTGATCTGATGCTTTTCTGACCTCTGCCTTGCCATCAAACAAGTGAATTGAGTGTCCTTGCTGCCGGATTTCGACCAGGGACAGCAAGTTTCTCTTCAACTCGGGGAGGTATAGAACCTCATGTAGGATATGATCAGGAAGACCAGGCAGTTTAAGCCTGACTGTGCCAAGCCCTGATGGCTTGAGTTTGGATTTATCTGCGAAATATACTGCTCCATCAACTTTGTCATTGAATTCTTCAAAAAAATATTTTCTAAATGTCATGTGACATGTTGCTCCTGAATCTAGCAACCAATCATCTCTCCATGAAGTAAATGAAACATCAAATAGGTTTTCAGTTACTCCATTGTTACAATATGCTAGAACAGAATGAGCTGATTCAAGTGCTTTACCTTTTTCTTTGTCATTATTTTTACCTTTGTCTTGATTTCTTTGCTGCTGAGTTTTAGATTGTCTGCCCCCCTTTTCTCTGAAGTTTCTTCTTCTTCTTCTGCCATCTCTTCCTCTGGATGAATCTGAAGCATGTCTCTTTTCTCTCTGTGCCAAGTATGCAGCCTCTTTAGAAGATGAAGGGACTGTCATCTTCTTTGAAGGAGGAAAAAAAAAACTTTGCTGGAAAATTTCTCTTTTTTGAAGGAGGAAAAAAAAAACTTTGCTGGAAAATTTCTCTTTTGAAGGAGAGAAAACAAAAACACTCTTTGCTGGAAATATACTCAATTTAAAAAGACAAAAACTCTTTGCTAAAAACTGAATTCTGCACCAAAAAATATATATGTATTTTTTTTTTGTTTGGAAAAAAAAATTTGTATGGGAGGTCGATATGGAATGTTATGGGAGGGTGGTATTGTTAAATGGAAGGAAGGGTGGTATTGTGAAATGGAAGGGCGGTATTATGAATGTGAATGGTATTAAAAGAATAATGAATGGAGGGGCGGTATTATGGTGGGGTGTGGTATTAAAATATGGGAGGGCGGTGTGCGTGTTATTAAAAGATGGGAGGGCGGTATAGAATAAGGGGTGTGGTATTATATGAGGGCGGTATTGACTATTAAGGAATGGAAGGGGCGGTGTTATAACATATGACAGCATATTATATATGAGGAGGGGAGCGGTAATACAAGGTGGAATATGTGATAGCGCTGGAGGAGGGTGGTATTGTGGTTGTATGAAAGGCCGTATTGAATGACAGAGCGGATTACACACCACGGGATATGTGCAATCGGAGTGGAGGAGTAATGAAAGTAGGGGAGGCGGTAGCCTAGGAGTCGAGGGCGGGTAGACAGCGTGGTGCTTGCGAGTAGACCAGGCTCGAGCGTGGAGAGTTAGTCGACAGGCCACGGGAAATGATGTTATTTTATAGTAGGACGAGGGCGGACTATATATATATATATATATATAAACGTTTTATATATATGACAGTGTTTTATATATAACAACGTTTTACGTATAGTGGGAGTTTTGCAGTGGGAGCGGTGGTCGAAGGGAGGGGCGGACTGTTCGACAGACAGCGTTGATATTATAGGTGGATTGTTCAACAGACAGCGTTGGTATATAGTTCGTATATTATAGGTGCGATATTTGTACCAGCATTGATATCATAATACGACTGTCATATGAACAGTGGTATAATATAGCGTATTATGAAAGGGCCGAGGGCGTTGAGTGTATTGTTGACTGTAATGCAAAGGTGAGAGTAGTGTATTGGAGGGCGGAGTGTATTAACAGTGGTATGTAATGTGGAGAGGGCGATATATATTGGGAGTGGTATTGTATACGAATGGTGGGCGGAAATAGTATGGTGCGTGATGCGTGAGTCGAGCCAGCGCAGGTAGGGAGGGGAGTTAGGGTGTGGGGAGGGCCGAGAGGCCAGGTTGGGGAGTGCACAGGTATGAATGGGGAGAGATAGTAGGTAGGGGAAGGGGTGAGGGAAAACGCAGGTCGTGAGGGAGTGAAGGAGAAGGGGAGGCCGAGAGGCCGTTACAAAAAAATTAGGAATGGGATCTTTGCAGGACTGCAAAGGGGGCTGTAATTTGCAGTGTTTCAGGAACTGCAGGATTGCAGAATCTTCAGGAGCTGCAAATGTCAGAGCTATGCAGAGAAAAAGAAATGCAGAATAACAGTATAGCAATAAGTAGGAGCAGCAAAAACTATTATTAAAAACTGACTGAGCAAAGGAGAGGGAGTTACATCACAGGGAGAAATGCCAATAGTGGGACTGGCTCTGATACCATGTCAAACCAGGAGGTAACTCCTCAAATCAGAATGTGTTATTGAATGAAGAATGAACATGCATTTATACATGGAGGTGAGGCTATTGGGATTCATCTCCCAATTACTCTTGGCCTTCCTTATTTCCTAATATTAAATAATATACAATATTAAATGTGCACACCCATCCCATAGGATTAGGTGTCAACACTCACTTGGGATAATTTTATTAAAATGGGCTTCACTGGGCCCTCACGTTGTCCTAATTGCAACCAAAGTAACGAAAAAATTCAACATCTCATGGTCTCTTGTACTCTAGCAAATACACTATGGGAGAAAGTAAGTTTTCGTTGCCAAAAGAGAAAACTTGATGGAGATTTAACCAACACCATCCGTAACTGGCCCAAGCTTCCCTATAGCAGTGCTCTTCTCAACACTCTTTGGCAGCTCATCCCTGGCCTGCTCCTATGGTCAATCTGGAAAGAGAGAAACAAAAGAATCTTCAGGACCCAAACCATGCCTCTAGAGACAATCTAGAGCATCTTAAGCAAAAATATTCAAGAATCCATGGCTCTTCATAACTGGAAGGAAGAAGACATCCCCACTAAGCCACGAGAAATTTCCATATGGGAGAACTAGCAACTTAAGATTACTCCACTCCCAACCAAATTGCCGAGGAACACTCCAAGGATCCCTGATCGTTGGTCTCCACCCTCAACAGGTGTTGTCAAATTAAACTTCGATGGAGCTTCAAAAGGAAATCCCGGGCAAGCAGGATTTGGAGGCATTTTCAGAGACTCTAAAGGCACTCCTCTTGCAATCTACTTCGGATCACTTGGTTGGGATTCCAACAACTCAGCTAAGTTAGTAGGCTTGTGGCAAGGTCTCCGCTTAACCCAACAATATAATTACTTTCCTATAGTAATCGAAGGAGATTCGTAGGTTCTCATCAACATGGCTAATCAACTACTTTTGGGGTCCTCTTCTGCTAAGGTTGCCACTAGCTGGCGACTAGCTTCGAGACTTGAAATGTTGGAAGATTGGCCTAAGATCAATAAAGTAGTCTCATTCACTCACATCAAGCGGGATGGCAACAAAGTTGCAGATATCCTGGCCAATTTGGGAGTGGAGAGTATAGACACTCTTAATCATGGTCCCCTCAACATTATCCATGAGAGTGCCAATTTATAGGAATGCATCACATTGGTGCACAACGACACAACAGTTACGAATGCTGATGACAGCCAGGCTTGATGAGACGCCTCTCCCGCGATGCATCCCGATAGCATTGGCGTGGGGTGGCCATATGGCCACCCACTGCTACATTTACTACACCATTACTACAGCCAGCCTGCACTCCATCTGTACCTTCAATTCGCTCTACCGTCGCTCTGCGCATGCCCTCTGGTTCTCAATGGCAATCGACTTCAGTTTCTCGCATGAAAAACATTCTGTTTGCAGGTCCATAGCTTCGTAGAGAAGCTCCTACCCTTATGCCTGCGCCGAGCCAAGTGCTCGAACGCATACTAGTAGGCATTGTCTGCTTCTCTGCTATCTTGAAACAGTACCGAATTTCCATTTTTCTCAGAGCAGTCTCTTCTGCTCAAAGCCCTAGCCCTGTTTTCAGCCTGCCTCGCCTAGTCCCTCTGTGCAGCATCACTCTCGCCCATCTCCCAGTCGATGCTGTGTGCGCCTCTCCTCCACCATGCCTAGGCTTCGTCATAGAATGAGATGTCGGCGCGGGAACACTAGAGGCCTAGACATTCAATCCTGATCCTCCCCCAGCATGGATTCCACTTCTGAGGACTTCTCATGTGACCATTTCCCGGAAACCTGAAGCCAAACAGGAAGAAATCGCTTCGGTGAGCAAGCACGCTCCATCTCGAGTTCTCCACCTCCCCATGTGACATCTCCTGCACCTCCTCTTGCGCTTCCTGCTACCCACACTGTTGCCTCCCATGTTCCAGCACCGTCCTCTCTCTCCCCCCTCCGCCAGGCCTCCCAACGAGCAGAGTTTCACTTTGATTGCACAATGGATAGGCCTGTTATTACAACCTTCATCATCGTCACCCTCAGGGAGGAAGCCACCTACCCCAACCCCCCTTCTTTTGCTGATCCCCGTCCCTCTACTGCTCCCGCCCCTATGCATACAGATGAAGCCAAGGATTCCAAGACACAGTTGAAGATTGCTCGAGATGACAAGATTCTGGAACAGATGAAGGAGAACACTGACAAATCCACTGTGGCTCCCACTGTAGATGAAGAAGGCAGCAGCGAAGACTACAGATGCAGAATCGAGGAGGAACCTCCCTCTCCAGTCAATGACAAGTAGCCAGGATAGCCTACAGCGGAACACGACTCCTCAGCCAAGGTTTCATGGGTTGTTTTTTGTTTTTATGTTCAATTATCCTCTACTGAAAGAGCAGATTGTCCTTTTTATATGTCTTTTTTTGTTAAACTATCTGAACCTAATGCCGGTTTCCCCTGTGAAGGCGGCAAGACAAATTCCTCCGGGACTGGTTTCCCCTCGGTGGGTAGTCCAAATTAATGCTTTCTATGACCTTCAAGCCATGCAATCAGGCTCTCTTAGCTGAAGCAAGTGCAGTTTTGTACTATTATGTGTTATATCAGTAGATTTATAATTATTCAGAGAAAAAAAAAAAAAAAAAATAAATAAAATAAATAAATAAATAAAAAAAAAACAAAAAAAAAATAAAAAAAAATAAATAAAAAAAATAAAAAAAAATAAAATAAAAAAAAAAAAAAATATATATATATATATAGAATACTGAATACTTATAGGGGAGGGAAAATTAGTGATTTTTTCCAGATTGATGCTTTATTACATGCTTGTTCCACTGCTTTCTACCTACCCACCTTTATTTCTAACATTTTTTTCTTCATTTTTGTAGGTGCATTTAGGCTTGCAACCTTAAACATTTTTCTTTCAAAGCATAAAACTATCTAAGTCTACCTTATTTCATCCGAGGGCTCAGATTTAACTATTGAGCTCCTCATTATTCTATACCTATCTACTGATTTGTCAGGTTTAAGCGTACGACGAAATCTTTTTTTTTTTTTCTAAGTAAGTCTAAATTCTATTATGTATAAAATATTAGTACAAAACTGCACCAACGTCAGCTAGGGTAGCCTGAACGCTGTGCCTGATAGTCAAGCAAGACAAGCATAGACGGGACTGCCCAGTACGGGAAACCAGTCCATTAATCCATAATGTCTTAGCCGCCCATAAGAGGGAAACCGGCTTTAGATTTGCAAAAAACAAAATGAAACTGTAGCTGAAATAAGTAAACTGCCTGTACAGCAAAGCAGTGTATCTAAGATGCATATAGTTTCGACTAGAACTTGAAAAAACCTGGATGCTATAACAGCTAAGATCCATGAGTAGGAGAGGGGTCTTCTTCAACAATTCTGCATGTGTACAGCTCACTGCTGTTCACCTGAGCTTCACCTGGAGCGTTTCCACCACCCTCGCGCGCAATCTCCAGTGAAGGCCTGAGCTGAGGAGCTGAGAGAGCAGGGTCGTCCCGTGGAGAGCTGTTGCTGAAGGAGGGAGCGGCCATAGTCGAGGAGCTAGGCGGAGCGAAATTCGGGACAACTTCCCTTAGAGTCACAGTGATGAAAGTGGTGAGAGTGGCATCACAAGAGGTGCATTCAAACCTCAGCTCAGAGCGCTGAGAGGTTTGACGAATTGAGGGACGAAGGGAGCTGACAACAGCTGGAGGCTCAAGGGGAGTGGGCGGGGTAGAGATGGCTTCAGGGGAGATGCCAGAGGCATTTTCAGACGTGGGAGCAGGAGAGGGAGGCACACGATGATTAGGGAGCCGACCACGAGAGGAGCCCCTCCGGGCTCGCATGCGCTCGCGGAGGCGGGGCATGATGACAATAGCAGAACGAGGCTGAGCTAAAATCCCCAAGGAGGCGGAGGGAGAATGAGAAATCTGGCTACCCTCTACCTGAACAGACGAATCCAGAGAAATGCTACTGAGACCACGAAGCAAATTGACAGAGGAGGTGGCGGAATTACCTGTCTGAGCAATGGTGGCAGAGTTCCAAGCTCTGCGATTACACCAAGGACTGTGAGAGAAATGGCAATTAGGAGCTGGTTCGAAACAGGCCACAATCCAGCAACGCTTCCCTGTTGTGGTTTTAATGGAGGCTTCAATGCTCGCCGACGAGCAGTTCACCTGCAGAGGCTGTGGAGAGCAGAAGCCGCTCCCTTCCCCATTCAAATCGCAGCGCAAACCTTCCATGCCAAACACAATAACCATGTCGAGGAGCTGAGTGAGCCTTTCAAGGCGGAGATAATTCGCATCGGGCGAGGTATTAAGACCATAGTTAATGACAGTACCGGGAGCCATGTGGGCTGCACCGGCGAGGTCCATCGGGAAGTGGTCTGAGTGCCACGTTCCCGGGTGGTCTTTAATCAGCCGCATCCGTACGACAAATTTTATTCTCTATCTAAAAAATGAAATTGAAAACATGAAAAGTTAAGATTAAACTATTTAACTAATCATGGATTACGACATTTATTGACACTCTGCCCATAATCATTATTCTTGCAGTAAAAGTAAAAGTAGTGGCATTTGGACTTGCTCACTTTCAGTTCTTATTTTATCTCTTTTTCTTTTGGGGTATATGTTTTTCTAAGTCCTTTGATCTTTCTTTTAAGACTTTTTTACCCTCATTTTGGCTTTTATTATTTTTTCATTTTTTCAAAATATGGGAAAACAACTTGTAGAAAGAAAGGTATGTACATATTTACAAGACTATCAAAGTCAATTCAAAATTATGAATCCTATATTTATAGGACCTAACAACATCCACGATCATCAGTATAAATTTGTTAGTATCAATAATAATATTTATTAGTTTAATATAGCGCCATATTCTCACGATCTGCAACACACTCTTCTATTCCACAAATGAATATTTCTAAGCATTTAGGTTGCAACATGAATTTCCAAGTGTGCATTAGAAAGTTTGCATGAACTATGGAAGTGGGTGATTGTGAAAGCATCTTCATCTATGTAGTGCGGGTGCTTGTAAGGTGTCAGAATAAATAAATTCATGTATAAAAAAAGAGGTAAAATTTCACATAAATATGCTAAAAAAAAACATGGAAGTCACGAGGTTTGTACGAGTCCGACATCAATTAGAGGAGAGAGGAGTTGTTCTTCGATTGAGCATTGTGTGGAACCCAAATGCAACAGAGTAATTTCTTGTGCTAACATCTTGGATTTAATAACATCCTACCCATTATATATGCCATTGCATTGTTTTCAGGATCTTTTCAACGTTGGCTTTGACTTATCTCTATTTTACCTTCGATCAATTTGTGTAAATGGTGACAGATCATTTGCAATCTGTAATAACTCAATCCTACTGTTCTAGCTCAAATCAATCCATCCTCGCAAATATTCCCTGTTTGGTTTAGCTGCAAATGGATTTGTTGTTTGAATGCATAAATTAACATGTTGCATTATGTGATTCCTGCCCATAGCGTTCTTTTTTTTTTTTTTTTTGTGCATTGATTACCCTCTTATGAGGAAGAAGCATCAAAAGAAACTAGCAGCGTGGAACTTGAATAACATGGAGACAAGGGAAAATGTGGAAGAAGGAAAGAAAAGGACAAAAAGAAATGGTTTTGAAAGGAAATTTGTTAAATCTCATCCTTTATATTATGTTAACTTGGGTTTCTGGGTTTCTATTGACTGCATCACATACTCTCTATGTTAGAATGAATTTAATTTTTTTATGAGTCCTTCAATGAATCCAGATTGTGGGCTGTGTTCTATTGAAAAGATAGAGATAAGGAGGAATATAATTCCATTCCTCGTTGCATTTTTTTTTGGTTTGTATTTCACAATGGAATCATGATTTGGTTAATCCCTAGTTCGAATCTCACCTAGTCAGCTTGCTCATTTTGGATGTGTGTCTTTAAATAAATATCCTGTTGAGTAAGAGTTCATGATATTTGTTATTTCATGTTGTTTGGTCAAGGAATAATACATCGTTTTTGTTGGTGATATTACTCTGAATTGAATAAAAGAAAAAATAATTCATTATGGTAAGAAAAGCTAATTTTGTATATTAAATATTCGAAGGTCACAAGTTCAAATCCTTGTAATATAATTTTGGCTAGTAATTTTTAAATTTGTTTATGTTTTTACCAGTCAAATTACTATGTAAAACATGTGAATTTTCGGTTTAACTCAACACCAAATATTGACTAAAATGGTTCAAAATAAAAATGTATTAAGTATATTAAACTATCTCATTAGTTCTACTGCGGATGAAACTGTAAATATCAGCAAAGTAAGTCTTTTTGAAATTAGAGTCTGTTTACATGATGCATTGGAGAAAATTGAATCTCTCTAGATTGACTCTGAAAAACAACAAGATGAACAACAATTGAAGAGTAATGAAGTCATTTCAGGAGCGAGTTTGGGTGCAACCAAAAGTCATATTCAGGAAAGGGTATCCAAGAATCATTTTCATACATATGTGAAGCTTATCGTTCCCAAAACCTTTATAATATTGTGGGAAGAAATTACACATAACAAACAAAAAATTGGTTAAGGATATAAAAAATATGTCATGGATGTATCTTTTCATCTTCCTGATTTTTTTAAACCTATACAATTTTGTAGTTCTGGATTTCCAGATGGTGTTGTTCCAAAAAAAAATGATCAATTTCAACAGAGTGATAGAGTTGGACATGTGAAATATTGGTGTGTTTATCTTCACCTGTGTGAGAATTGTTGAAAGTGAAATAACCATTCAAATATATGTTATAGAAATAAGACTACTGCAAGCGAGAAAGTAAATTTTGGATGGATTTCTTCTTGGGATTGGTCGAAAAAACCAATAATATTTACAAGTCATACCATAGGATATGTTAAATAGTGTTTACCAACCTTGCAGTGATGAATAATACTTCATCTTCTCACCATGTATCCGACAAGGGGGGCATTGTTGATGGTCTACTACAAGTTCTAATATTTGTCAAGCGAGCTTGAGTCATAGATCCATAAGTGAGCTTGAGCCACAACTTGTACCAATTAGAGCTAGAATTGTATCCAGAGAGACCTGATTCAAAGACACACAAGTTATCCTAAGCCACAACCTGTACTAGTTAGAGAAATAATTGTATCTAGAGAGAATTCAGTTTTTTTGTTGAATGAGTTGTTTGTGAACGAGAACTTCCATATTCGGAATTGTTCAAGGAACTACATTGATAGTTCCAAAGTTAGTGGTCACCATAAACCACATTTTTGGTTGTTCTGAGAGCTGCTATGAAGGTTCCAGAGTTGGTTGAGACCTTAAGTTCCCCCACATTGGTTTGTGGTGATCCTTAAAAACCATTTCTAAGAGACATTAAACTCTTGGCTAAGGTGCATTTTCGCATTTTTATCTCTCATTATTAGACTTTGATACATCCTTCAGATTAAGGAGGGAATGTTAGACAACTAATCCTTGAGATTAAGGTTGGGTTATTTTGTGTTATGGTGAGTGGTTACTAGAGTCCAAGAAGACTCAAAAACTGAATCAACGGTTTCACTATGTGTTTATATGTACATTATGTACATAATTCATTGAGATCAATCATTTGATATAAAATTTATTTTTGTTTCCAATTGTATTTTCTTACAATTTTTTTACAAAATCGACAGATTCAGGATGCGGTTTTAGTTGCACAATAATTCCTACTTATTATTAAATCGAAAAGGATGGAGGGCATCATTCTATGTTTATATCTTCACAACGCCTATGACTCTATGGACTGGACTTATCTTAGACTTGTACTCCACGAGATCGGTTTATCCTTTGGTGTTGTCGAGTGGATCATGTTGTGTGTCACCTCTGTTTGTTATGTTGTCCCTATAAATGGTGTTTTGTGGAAATTATTTCATGAATATAGAGGCTTAAGGCAAGGCTATGCTCTCTTTCCCTTATTATTACTTTTATTAATAGGTGAATCATAGTCGGCTTATAAAGGGGTCACAAAATGATGATGTCTTTTCTCGATTGTAGAATACCAAAGAAATATCGGTCTCACATTTATTATTTTCGGATGATGTTCTTTTTCATGGACATGTATTGGTTTGCTAATGGAATCTCTTATCCCACATCCTTTTCAATTCAAATATGTGTCTGGATTCTATATTAAAAATTATAAATCCCTTCTCATATATGTTTCTTGTAATATCAATCTAGTCATGGAGATTGTTAACATTTTTAGCATCGATATTTCTCCCTTGGATCGGGGTTTCAAATACCTTAGCTACTTTTTGAATCCATGGAGATACTTGGTTAAATATTGGCTCTGGATTATAAAAAATTTGGACGTAGACTCTCCTTGTGGTCACATAGGTGGCTTCTAATGGCAGTAGACTCATCCATGCTTAGGCGGTCCTACAGAACATTCTTGTATATTGGCTCCATTTATTCCAAATGCCTCAGATATGGCTCCATTTATTCGAGATGCCTCAAGAAATTATCAATAAAATTAATGACATCATGTCAATTTTTATTTGGTCTGGGGTAAATGGGAAAAAAAAAATCATGTGGTCAGGTTCGAGGAACTCTCTTAACAAAAAGAACTGGGGAGTTGGGGATTAAGAAAGACGGAATTTTTTGGTTGGTCTCTGATGAAAAAAATATTTTTCCACACCCTCTTTGATTTTGATATATGGTAGAAAATTATTAGGAGAAGTATCTAAAATATAGGGATTTCATTTCTTGGATCAAACTAGGTGGTCCATCTACCAAAAACTCATTTTTTATCTAGCAAGGCTTCATGAGGATTAAAAAATGGTTCTTTGGTAATCTCAAATGGGAGATTGGAGATGGTAGAAATGTGGGTATGGGTATAGAATCATTGTGCGACTTCTCAGGTGACCAAACCTTATCGATCGAGATCATATATCATTTGTCTAAATTGGAGACCAAACACATTCACCAGATACAATCTAGATCACCTTAATTTCCACTGGTACTGAGGTGGGAAAATGCTTCACAGTTGGGTCTAGTGGAAAATTGGGCCAACACTTTGGGAGGAATATATTCACAATTTATACATGTCTGAAATTTCCATTAAGGAAGTTCCTAAAGGAAATTCCTTCGATGGGGTGACTCTTCTCTTTTTCGGAAGACCTCGGTGAAGGAGATTTACCAATTTACATCCTTTAATCCTTGATCCTCCATTTCTCCATGTTGGTATAACTCATTATGGAAATGGAATATGCCTTTTAAGGTCATAATATTTTTGGTTGGTTGGTGCTAAATAACAAGATCCTCACCTAGGATAATATAATTAGAAGGGGTTTCCATGGACCATATTGGTTTTGTTTATTCAGGAATTATTTTGAAGATGTTTTTCACTTACTCATCTCTTGTCTAACATTGGTTTCCCAATTTCCATTTGGGCACAGGTATGTCTTCTATTATCCATATTGGTGCCTGAGGTTTTCCCTTCGATCGAGTCTTGTATCTGTGGGTGGTAGGCTCACTGCACATCACATAAATATGCCCCTTTATTCACTTTTTTGGGGGATCTGGTGCTCGTAGAACACCATCATTTTTAGAAAAATCCCCTCAATACTCATTATACTTGCCATAATATATGTGCCTCAAACATTGAATTTGTTCCTTGAACTTGTATCCCTTCCCAATCCAAGAAATCCATCTTCAATATAAAAAATTTCCCTGTAGGTTTTTTTGATGGAGTTGCTAATAAATGTGTAGTGGATGTGGATCACTCATCAATCTCCAAGGTTTTACTAACACTAACCTTAGCTAGTCTGGTGGCCTTGGCACAAATACATGGGACAAGATCATTTCTCTATGGGGGCTCCTCCATTGTGCAAAGAATATAGGTCTGGACACTATGTTTGTTTATGGAGAATCTAAATTTACGATTGAGTGTATTAATGATTGATCTGAATTTTCTCCTCTGATGTTGTGCAATTGGTTGAGGAAGATTAAAGAATTGAAAAAAAACATTACACACATCCAATTTGCACATATTTATAGATAAAAAACCAAAGTGGTAGATATTTTGTCAAAACAAGGGCTTTGACATCATACCAACATGATGCACTTCAATATCATGACCGCAGACATGCCCAATAGCTCATGTACTTTCCTTCTCTTTTGAATTCATGTGCTCATATGCTAGAATTCGTTCTAACTATAACATGGAGAGCAATCTTGTATATGGATTGGAACAATGGGCATGGATGAATTTTTTCTTCGATTTGTGTTGGAATTTCAGATTCTTTTTTACAATTTTGCTTCCTCTGAATTCATAATATAGCACATTGTGTTCTATCTATTACTACTTTCCAAAATTTTGCATGCCGCTCTTATCTCTGGAAAATGGGATGGAGCTCATACTATTATACTTTTCCCCAACTTTCTAAATATTTCTAATATTTTATACATTCCAATATTTTTGTCGTTTAGATAATATGAATATATATGTAATCAGATTCTTTCTACTATTAATAGAAATATGATGTTTTTTCCATGGGGCTTCACCAAGCGAGCAATAACATACTACGTGGGCTCATATTGGGGGATATATATTGAGGAAAAAATGACATAATAAATTTGGAGATATATAGAGGGTCAAGGGTTTTTATATTGGGGGTATAAAAACTGGAGGTCAAAGTTATGAAAAAATATAAGGGGGTATAAAAAATTTTAATGAGAAAATTGATACCTACAATATCTAGTGAAAGTAGGGATTTTTTAAATTGGGAAGGTGTATTGGGTTCATATTAGTAGGGGGTTAAATAATGAGATTTTAGAGGTATTTTCCAATATATAGTCAAATTAAGGTTAGTTTTTAATATGTCATGAACACACATGATATGTCAGAGGTTCATTGAGTGAAGCCCCTGTGGTATTTTTCTTCCCC
Organism: Pinus albicaulis; assembly: GCA_034641835.2. NCBI lineage: Eukaryota > Viridiplantae > Streptophyta > Pinopsida > Pinales > Pinaceae > Pinus > Pinus albicaulis. The sequence continues at coordinate 77,781,558 of CM076574.1, read as the reverse complement.
GAAAAAAGGAAGAAGAAGCAAAAACCAAACTCTAATGATGGGAAGTTACTTTCTCTTTATGCCAAGCGAATGTGGGAGGTTCACATAGATGCTTCTCATGTTTAGGCTTACTTTTATCAAGTTGTGCAACCTAACTCATATTGTTGGTGAGAAAGATCTGCTCATCCTTGTTTGCTCTCTGTTATGGAAAATCTATATTTTTATTGTATTAGTGGAATGATCTAGATTGATTGAGCCCAGAGACTCATTCTACAACTCACTATGAGGGAGATATGTAGTTCCTTTCGTGCTCAACTTGGAGTTGACACATATCCCTTTTAAAGTTAAAATAAAAATAAAAAAAATAAAAAAAAAATTAAATTAAAAAAAAAAAAAATTGTATATAATGGAAAAACAAAAATGAATATACTTGTTTCTTTTGTTTAATTAAAACTATTATAAAACATCAATAATCTCACTCTCAATGGTGATGCTAAGGAGAAGTGGTAAAAATATTTCACTCTTACTCTCAACCATAAATAAAATATTTCAGATCACATAATTAAAAAAAAAATGATTAAAATATTTCTAGGTCCATATGAAACAACATAATCTTATATCCACTTTATAGAGAAATAAAGTAGAAAGTAAAAAACAACACTATAAATATTTTTTTATGCTTAAAACATTTTAAGTAGTGTCACAATTTTATGCCCAAATAAATTTTGAAGATGTTGAATCCATTTTGTACACTCAAAAATTCAACTTAAACAATATATATATATATATATATATATATATATATATATATATATATAGGTGCAAACATTCTATTCAAGGTTTGCATTCTCAAAAAAGTTTGCACTCATTCTATTCAAGTTTTGCATTCTCAAAAAAGTTTGCACCCATTTTATTCAAGTTTTGGACAATCAAAAGAGGTGAGGAATTTGCAACTCAAGAGATTTAATTCTTTTAATTCTTGCTAGATCCATAATTAAAATAAATCTATGCTAATAATATTACTAATAATATTAGCTTATATAATTTGGTAATTTATTTAGAAAGTTAAATAAATAATACAAAATATTCTTTGAAATGCATATTTTTTTTCTTCCAAATTTACTTATCACGCCATAGGGCAACATCTAGCATATTTTTTTAATTAATGGTCACCCCACGATCCTAAACTAAAAATCATCGTGTAGCTAGCCATGAACGATCATGGGATATAAGGCTCGCCATGAACTTTCAGTTTTACTGAAGCCTGAAGTGACCCGCGAGCGTAACCAATGCTGAGTTTAGAAAAGTGGGTGAGCATTAATTAAAAAAAATGCCAAGGTTGCCATATGGCATTAACACTCACTGTCATTGAAGCCTAATTTGACATGTGAGCTACATCATGATTTTTAGTTTAGGATCGTGGGGTGACTATTAATTAAAAAAATGGCGAGCCTTATATCTCAGTCTATGGGTCCATAAATGTACCGAGAGACGAAATGGCCACAGTAGGATCATTTATGAAATGGCCACCGTAAGATCATTTATTGCTTTAATCTGATGGGGGCCATTTCGTCTATCGGTGCATTTATGGGCCGCATTTATGGGCCGATAGACTGAGATATAAGACTCGCACTTTCATGCCATATGGCAACTTCCGGCATATTTTTTAATTAATGGTCACGGACAACCCTCAGCCCAACAATGGTTCAGCTCGCCGGTCGAACGAGGGTTCAATAAAACACGGGATAAAAGGGTGGCAGATGGGACGAATTCCCGTGACCTGCAACGTATTTCTGCATTCCCACTGGGTTCAATAAAACACGGGATAAAAGGGTGGCAGATGGGACGAATTCCCGTGACCTGCAACGTACTTCTGCATTCCCACTGGTAGACTCTTTCAACTTTCAAGGTTACCAAAAACACTAGTGGTTCAAAGAAAGGAGTTTCATGGAAGTTGGGGAATTGTTTCAAATGTTAAAAGTGGTTAGAATTTGGGTAAAAAATTAAGAAATTTTTGTTAAAGTAGTTATGTTTGAATCATATTTTTTATGATAAAAATAAAAATATGTAAAATATTCAAAATTTTGAAATTTCATAACTATAATCTAAATTTAAATCACCTCATAGTACCTGAAGGTACAACCCGCATAAAGGTGGTATTCCAGGTTTTTTGATCATCTCTCCTCACCCTCCTAACCTCGGATGAGTCCCTTTGGGCCTTGGCGGAGGTTTGAACATCTTTCCCTCTCCTCGACCTCGTAACCTCGGCCGAGTCGATGGCGGCCTGAAGTTCTTCAAGTTCCTATCTTCTGGGCCCCTCCTCCTTTATTAAAATCTTGCTAAAAAATTTTAATTTAAAAAAAAAAAACAATACTTAAACTACGGTTAAAGAAATTGCAATCTTTCTTCATAGTTGAATTTTTTTGTCACACGGAATTGAGAAGCTGTTTGAATTCATGATCATAATAATTTTGGTGGATGAAATTGACATTAAGAAACATTAACGATCATGATAATTTTGGAAGAAGAGATTGACATGTCAATGCAAAGTTAAAGCGATTTCCATGCAGACACTCATCTCATTTCACTGTTACATAATTTAAAGAATTTATAGGTAATGTGATAACTATATGCTAAACCTTTCAGTCAGTATCGCTCAATATTAAAATGTCGAATCAATTTTGTTTAGAAAAAACATAATTCCTTCCCTTATGTTTACATAAAAATTAAGAACATAACCATTTCTATTTCCTTTTGTGCATACGTATGCTGGAAATAGTTAAGTTCAAATGGGTGGCCAGTTAATTATAAAAGAACATAACTAATCAATAGCCAGAGAGACGATTTGGTTACCCATCTCATACATATCATTACGTGCCACTTGCGGGAGCTCCTAAGCCTGACTCAATGGTTAAATTTGATAATAACGAGGATTTATTGTATGCTTCTGTTTACTTATATATATATATATATATATATAATTGATGAATGTTTATTTAATTTTTAAAATGGTTAAATTGATTGGTTATTTATATTTCCATATATATATAAAATTTGAAAAAGCCTCAATTAATATTGTAATTTACATTGTTGAAAGTATAAAAAGTGTTTTAAAGGATTTATAAGTTAGAAAAATAAGACCAGTATAAATTTATTTGAACTATGAATTAAATATAAGTTGAGGTAGATCAAAATTTTTCACTTACAATTTTTTTATAATACAAAATTAAATGTGCAATATTTCATTGTTTAAATTGTATTTTTGAATGTTATGTATAATATATAAGCTTAAATAAAAATTACCATCATGAATTCATGATATATACATATTTTTTCATGATATATATGTTTTTATAATATTACATAATTTTTTTTAAATGACTTTGTATTTTTGAATGTTATGTATAATATATAAGCTTAAATAGAGATTACCATCATGGATTCATGATATATACATAATTTTTCATGATATATATGTTTTTATGATATTACATAATTTTTTTAAAATAACATATATATACGATGCTTCCTGTATGTCACTAACAATTTTTTTTCTAATTATTTTGGAGGATATTTTTTTTATTATAATCGACATTATTTTTCTATTTAAAGTATTTTTTTTTCTTTTTTAAAAAGGAACGTGTCAACTAAATGAATAGACTAACGCACACACTTACACACCCCACATTCTGGACTATAGAATGAATCTCTCCAGTCGATAAAAAAATCCTATATAGACTTATTTAATGATAAGCTACTATGCACATACTCAAGAAAATCATAAGATTAACATCTTTTTTATTGTCATGCCATTAAATAACCTTTATAATATTTTCTTGAATATTTTATATAGTAATTATTATAATTTAAGTAGCACATACATTATAATCATAATAAATATTTATTATGACTTGTATATTTATTATCATAATTATCATATTTATAATAAAATTAACAAAAATGTATATAAGGTGAAGATTTAAATCACCCGTACAAATTAATATAAATTTTAGTTTTTAAAAATAGTTATACAATTTATTTAATGAATAGGAGTGTTTATCAATTTATATTTTTGGAGATCATTCCATTAACCACTATACACTAAAATACCAATTATAGTGTATCATTGTGTATACAAGTGACCCTAGGTCATAGTGAATGCTTTAAGTGACCTCGTGAATTGTTATTGATCACTAGGTCTAAGCACCTTACTAGCAGACAATCTATAAATGATCTCAATGGATAAATGGATTATTATTAATTGCTAGGTGTGAGCACTTTAGTGGATTCATAAATTAAATTTTATAATGAATGTATTATAAACTTTGATTGTTTTATTTTATTACAAAAGAATAAGATTGCCCAATTAAATTATAAAACTTTCTAATTTATAAAATACAAAAGTTTTTTTTATAGAATTATTCGATTATTAAAATTTATAAAAATATTCATACCCTTCCACCTTTAAAATTAAGCTTGAGACCTCTTAAAACAAAACACATATATTCTTAATATTAAAAAGACTCACGCACAATAATATGTCAACTTATTAGTTTAAGTTGATAACTTGTTTTTCTTAACTTCTCATATATATAACCTTTATGCTTGATCATTAAAAAAACTCACTCACAATATATATATATATGTAAGTTTACTTAACTCCATTGGTAATTTGTTTTTCTTAACTTCTCGTATATATATATATAACCTTGTCCATGCTGATCTCAATGTTGACTCTCATATTTAGAGTGATGACCATTATAATTATTTTAAAACTTTCTTGAAAGACTCTTACACATAGTTGACCTTGGGGAATGAAAAAGTATGGTCGAGATATTATTTCATCAACTAGGAACTTGATTCCTTAGTGTCATTCAAACTTGATTTTCTCGCAAATTATGAGTTTTATTATATATATTTTATTTACAAATGGTGAACAATAGTGTTTCGTGTTTTTCAATAAAATGGTGAACAATAGTGTTTCCTGTTTTTCAATAATCACAATTTTGATAGAAAGCTAACCAATATAAAATTGGATATCAAAAGTTTATTAATTTTCCCTTTAATAATTAATTTTTATTAAATTAAATTTATTAAAAATTTATAATTTTTTAACTATATTATTAATTATTATTTTTAAAATTCAAAACACTAAATCATTTTATATTTTTTATAGAATTATTATTTATTAAATTAAATTAATTGTTTTAAGTTAATTTACTGAAAAAATCATTTCTAATGAGTTGAGACACGAAGTCTAATTCAAAAAGTGTGAAAACAATTAAATTGTTGACTTGAACCCAGCAAGGGTGCTTAACAACGAAGACTCACATTAACCCAGCTATCTCCTTATTAACCAAGCTACCTTTCGATAAGTATAACTTATAAATCTCCAATATTAAGTATTTGTTTCTTTGTTTAAAAATATAAAGAAATGTTCAAAATATTTTGAAATTTATACGATTTTACCTCTGCATGAGTATAACATATAAATCTCCAATATTAAGTATTTATTTCTTTATTTAAAAATATCAAGAAATGTTCAAAATATTTTAACAGAGTACTATTTAATTACTAAAATAAAAAATTTTGATTTCTAAAATATAAAATTGTTTGTTTATGTAAATTACTTTATATGTAACTAGTGTAATAATATAAATTAAATTTTTAATAAATATTGATTAGTATTAATTTATAATAGAAATAAAAATATTTAATAAACTATAATATTGTCAAAATTTAAAAATTCATAAAATTAACTAAATTATAACTTTATTTTAAATTATTATTATTATCATTAATAAAAAAGAATTAATATAGGAATTAAAGATATATACATTTAGAAGGATACATTTGTCCTTTATTATATATATTTTAAACTTGTAAATAGATACATCATAACCAATATCATGACTTATCAATATTATATGCTCATTTTCATATATATATAAAATAAATATCAATAGAACCTAATTATTTTTAGATAATATTAATCATATATTTATTATTATTATTAAAAATATACATAGATATTTCATAAATGTTAAAGCCCTATTATCTAACTATTAATTTTTTATAATTAAATTAATTTTTTTTTTAAATTAGTCTAAAATAAACATATCTATCATCACAATTAAATTTCAAAATTAAATAATATGCATATAAATATAACATGTCTGTGCATTATATATATATATATATATATATATATATAACTCGGACTTATTAGGGTAGTTTTACTTGTAAAAGATATTATAGTCACCGTTGAAAGTGAAGGCAATAATTTTTTTGAGAATAATTTTTTATTTATGGTATTTTTTTATGGGTAAATATATTATTTTTTTATTTTTAGTTATTGAATTTTATTTATTTAGTATATTATTGAAGAATAAATTTGAAATATCAAATTATAAATAAAATTTTAGTTGAATAAATTTGTAATATAAATTACATTTGAATTACACAATTTTCTAACTTCATAATTTTGTGCAAATAGGTTAAACCAATTTTTAAAGCTTTTTTTGGATGATTTATTTAAATTTAGATAAAAATAATAGTAACATAATTAATTTTATAATATAGTTTGAGTGGGCTTATTATATAGAGTTTGAGTGGGCATATTATATAGGTTAAATGGGTTTAATGGTGAGCTTAATGGTTAAGAACATGTGTTTCTTCATAATGATCATATGTTCAAAACCAACAAAGTAAAATATGTATATCTTTATAAACTTAACAATCAAATCCTTTGTCCCACAATTTAGTGTCTAACTTAGCCATCTATCATAGCCAATTTATATAATACACCTTAAAGTATTTCTCATAACAATCACCTCACCTCTGCCTGGTTTCCTTCTTCAAAAGCACTGAAAGTTGGGGTCTCTTTCTTTCACTTCATGTCAGATCAAGGGCACATGTTTCAGCCATAGACTGGGGTTTTGAAAGACGGAGAACGTTCATTGTAGCAACATTGGGATATTCCCCTTTTATTTCTTCTGTAAGGGCTTCTCTTGATCCTCGTTTATTCTCTTTCCTATCGAGAATGGTAAAATTAGTCACAGGGAGATATTTTATCTTTTGAGACTGTCATGCCATTGTTCTGAATACTATTACATCACCTGCAATTTAAGCTTTTTTCTCCAAGTGGGCAGTCCATCTATTGCAGATTTTGCTTTACCATAATCCTATAATGCCAAAGAAATATTGGATCCATGTTTCCTTATGAAGTTACGTTAAGAAAACTAATGTCCACGAACTATGGAATTCAAATGGAGATGGGAGCTGGGTAGAAAGATCAATTTCCAAAGATTTTCATGTTCAGATATGTACTTCAAAGCAGTAAGTTTTATATATATAGATATATTTTATAATATAGATGTATTTTTAGTTGCAAATGTTGAGAGATCAAATATTTTGCTGTAAATAATTTTTTTTGAAATGTAACTTAAAAAATGATTATATTTTTAGAAATTTGAAATGTTTTTTATGCATTTTAATTCTTCATAGTAAGATAATCTATTCTAGTTTTATATATACACCATGTATAATTTTTCATTATTTAAATTATATTTTGAAAACACCTTGAATTCTAACCAAATTTTATTTTAAAAAACATGTATTAATTGAAGATTAATAACTAAAAGTATTACACATCCAGATTATACAACTAAAAATTTAAATTCTTAATGACACTATACATGCCTATGAAAATTGATTTTTGAGTGGACAACCACATTTAAATTTTAATTATTTTAGAAAGAAAATTTAAAATATAAGAAAGTTTATAATTTTAATGAAATTTAGATTTATAATTAATTTTATAGTTTTTATAATAACGATGGATTAACGAATTTTCGAAGCATTTATGTAAATGAGATTGCAACACTTTTTACGATTGTATTGCACAATGGAATATGGACAATTCGATGAAACTTACAATACTATATGGCTACATTGAAATTATTTTATTTTGATATTGTTTCAGCTATTCACAAAAAGTATGATCACTAGCATCTATGAAAAACATTCAGCTCAGTTAATCCAGGCTTGGCAAAGGATAGTAATCCATGCTTGGCAAAAGATAGTAATCCATCCTCGGCACTAATGGATCTCTGCACTCTAGAATAGTTCTAGTAATCCATCCTCGGCATTAATGGATCGAAATCTTATTATGACATTATAATATGCTTACACGAAAATTAAAGTTCAGAACAGAACCAGCAGCAGAAAATTGTAGACCATGCACGGAAACTACAGACTTCTTCCTTATGGTTTTCACAAATCATGTTCCAATGCGGGTTATGTGCAAAGGTGTAAATCTTAACACATTTATGGACAATTTGCTATATATAGTATTCTACTGTTAACATTGAATAAAAAAAAAATGGATCATATATGCATCCATTCCATACCATACCATCCCTAATGCCTTTATTGTCAGTTGTAATCAAATTCCTGATCGTCGATGTAAGGTGATGAGCAACCCATTCTTGATGCACAGATTTATTCCCAACTTTGGCTTATCCATCACATCCTTCACCATTTTCACACGATATCTGTAAACCAGAGATGCTGCAACCCATTTCATGAGCAAAAGAGCAAAATCCTTGCCCAGGCAAACCCTTGGTCCTGCATTGAACACTGGATATTTATACCCAGATTCTGGCACAAACACGCCTTCTTTCAGCCATCTCTCCGGCTTGAATTCCCTGCAGTCTTCTCCCCATATGCTCTCCGTCCTTCCCATGGAATATATCGGGAATATCAGATTTGTTCCCCTTTTCAACCGTGCCCCGTCGGGCAACACCTCATCATGTATCACTTCCTTATAGTTTATGGGGAGCGAGGGATATAGCCTTAATGTTTCAGACAGCGCAGCGTGCAAGTACTGCATCTTGTTCACCTCCTCCACTGTGAAGCCACCGGGATTCGATCCTTGTCTGGTGGCCAAGATCCGCCGTAATTCGTCCAAAATGTTTTGTTCCACGACTGGATGTTGAGTAAGCACCCAAAAGAACCAGGAGAGCGCAATCGCAGTATTGTCCCGTCCCGCTAGAACAAAGTTGATGGATATGTCTCGTATCACTTTATCACATAATAAACGACCATCATCGCCACGCAGCATCATGACATTAGACAACAGGTCACATCGTTTCACATTTTTGTCATCTTGGAGCAATTCTTTTCGTCTTGTCCTTATCATCTCGGCAGCAAATTCATCTATAATTTGCAGAGACGCCTTGAGCTTTCCTTCGCTACCAATGCCCAAAAATCTCATTGTTTTCCATATACTAGTAGGGATGATGAATCGCATGATGGTTGCATCCATGGCCTCTTCAAACGCTTTTGCTATCTCAACATCTCGTCCAACTGGAGCGAGGGAACCCAAGTCCACTCCAAGACCAATACTACAGATGTTGTCCAGACCAAAGTGAACGAGTAGTTCCTGTAGATCCAAAGCAGAACCAGTTCGGCATGCGTCTTCGAGCTCTACCAGCAGTTTGCAGTGAATGGATTTATCAATTATGGCAATCATGTGTTTTTTATGGAGTGGCGAGTGCAGAAACGAACTCATCGTCTTCCTTCCCCAAGCCCACTGTTGGCCATCTGTGTTGAGGATCCCGTCGCCCAGCAGATCGTCGAAAATACATTTATAATAACTTCCCTTGGGGAAGCTCCCATATTTGGTCTTGACAATGTACTCTATACTTTTGGGATTTGTAGTAACGAATGAAAACATGTTTGCCAGCCAAGGAGGCTTGAATTCCAACGATCCCCCACACTCTCTGAGAACGTGGGTAGTCCAGTCATATATGTCACCTATATGAAGAAACACAGACGGAAGCATACCCACCACTGGCCAGATTGGAGGACCCCTCATTTTCCTCTGGTGCCATAATAGTGCAGCAAGTAAGATCATCGCAGAAATGACCAGTGCACACTGAATTACCTGCAACAAGCTCTCCATCGTTGCGAAGACGAAGTAATTACCACGGGCGATCAGAGTAGAGCAGTCGCTATGTATAAGAAAGCGAGAAAGCAGGTATAATGGTAGGGTTGGTTAGAATACGTCGTGATATTTGATCTTTTTCACGTGCAGAATAATAAGCACAACTACATTTTATGTCGGCGGGGTCAAAAGTTGGTGCCCAATAAATACTGACCAGTAGGATAATAAATGCTTCGCAACTGATCATCTACTTATTTTTATCAATCACCTCTCATGGCTACATAGTTCTCTCCAGGTTTGGAGGACCAAATCTCCACACATCATGTTGGATTATAGCCTCTAAACATTTTGCAACTCATCTATTTATATCTCATTGTACGTAATTATTCATTAGGTATTTGTTTGGTGTATTATATTTAAATGGAATAAGTAGCTGACTAACAAATAATTGATTTAGTTTGTTTATTTTATATCTCACTATACCAAATTATTTATTAGGTATTTGTTTGGTGTATTATATTTAAATGGAATAAGTAATGAGTAAAAAATCATTTATTTAGTAGTAGTAGTGGTTGTTGTTGTTATTATTATTATTTAATTTTAAGGTCTTGGCTAAGTCAAACATTAAATTGGTGTATGAGACGCCCCTGTTTGTGGGACAAGAGACTCACATGTTGGTAACTATTTAACTTAGAGGCGTACATATTCAACCTCCTTTGGTTCTAAACCAGTGACCTCTTAAGAGGAAGCACATGCTCTTAACCATCTACCTCCTTTGGTTCTGAACCAGTGACCTCATAAGAGGAACCACATGCTCTTAACCATTAGCGGCTCACTTATTTATTTTTGGTTATTATTAAAATTCATTCCAAAAATTTAGAATTTGTTATTTTTTTTATATATAAATGAATTCAATACTTTCTAATATTTTATACTTAATGTGAATATTTGATATCTTTAATTTTATTAAGTTCAAATTGTTTTGATCACAATTTTGATTTTAAAAATATTAGTTTATCTTCTTCTTATTATTTTTTTCTAAGCTAAGCTATTTCTATTATATCATAATGAACAAAAAGTTACAGGTCTCTTCCTGTGAGTTGAGCAAGTTCAGTTCACACGGAAGTTTCAAGAGTCTTGGACTGCCTTTGTCGGGGAAACCAGTCCTTGGATGCCAGAAAGTGCCTCCTGCCCATGGCGGGAAACCAACAGTTAAGGTTTTCAAAATTAAGCGCAAAACCCATGAAAGACAATTCTTAAACATGAACAGGTTGATGGGACAGAAAAAACACGGTCTATTGAGTGCCTGCATTTTTATCACTGGAGTTGGGCGCCTCTTCCACGATTCTACACACGTAACCACCATCCTCCTTCTCCTTGCGTGGCGCGTGGTCTTTGAGCTGGAGACGTGGAGAGGCTGGAGCGTCGGGCAAGCCCACAGAGACATTACGTTTGGACTCTTTCGAGTTGCCAGAGCCGCTGCTGCCACTATCACCATTGGAGTCGCTGGAGCCTTTGCTTCCGCTGGAGGCACTCTGCACTGGAAGGGCCTTCATCTTGCGAGGGATGAAGGCTGGCTCAGGGGAAATGGTAGACTTACGAGGACGTTTTTTTCTTTGGGAGGGGGAAGGGACAGAACCAGAGACCATAAATTGGAGCGAAAGCTGTGCATTCAGGTTGACAGGGGGCAAGTTATCTGGTTCATTCGAGTCAAAGGAGAGGTTTAGGTTACGTCCAAGGGAGAGAAACTGAGGAGGACAGGAGACATGGCCGTGCCCCCTAGCTCTCCTGCACCTCATGCGATGGCGACAAGGCATGAGAGTCTAGGGAGCAGAGTTGCCGGATCAGTGGGGGGCCGAAGTAGGCTTCGGGGGTGAGTAGATGACAGAGCAAGGTCGATCCAGGGGCGAGCGGGGGGGAGGCACCAGAAGTGAAGGGGGAGACAAGGCCAATCGCACAAAGAACCAGCAGGAAGGCCGAATAGAGTTGGAGAGAGCCAAGGTCATCCCAAGGTTGGTCACGTGGAGCTGGCATGTGGCATCCCACATGGCCACCCCGTTTCCCTCTTCAACGACGGAAATCAACCGCATCCGGGGTATCTTCTTATTATTTTGAATGGCTAGAAGAAAATCAATTTTAAGAGTATTTAGAATATGACAACGAAAATTTTTCATTTATAGAAGTGGAGAGTTCAAGACTTAGAGAGGGAGATGATTACTTATTAGAATTAGAGGTATCAGATTCATGAAGTTTCGTCATCCCCTCAATGGAGCTTTAGCTACAATGAACACTTCTTCTTCTTTATCCTCATTTGGCACTTCTAGACATACAATATTCTCCTTATATAGTAGCACATGGTTGATTAAAAAATTTCAACTCGGATTCATCCTTTGAATACAATCACTCACACACTTTCCGACTTCTTTAAGTTTATGTTTTTTATTAGCTTTTTAGCAGATGTGATGCAAGATGAAAAGAAGCCTATAAATGCATTAGTTGTTGGTATAGGCGAAATTGAAGAGCATTGTTCTCATAATCCATAACTTGAAACTATATAAAATTCCCTATTGTAAGAATATTTTGTTTAGTAGTCTTTGATTCATGGAAATATCATCACATATCTTGGCATATGTAAAAAGACCTAGTTTTTCCACTCTAGATATATTTTTATTTCAAAACCAAAAATATTTTTGACATCTTTAAGAACATATAAATGCCAAAAATGAAGGGGAAAATCTAGGATCCAAGCTAAAACATGCATTTATTTTATAGAAATGGTGGAAGATGTAATTTTCCATGGCCATTGTTGGTTCATTCCCATGTCTCGTAAAGCCCAATCCTATGTCAATTATCCCTTGTAACCCATGTTCTAGAATATTTCCTTTTTATGGTAAATCTCCACTTAGTGAATTGTGTATTCTAAATGCATGCTAAAATGCAGTATAGATGCATATGCATATTCTAGCGTGATTCTTAAATTGAGAATTCAGTTACATTTCAATGACATATGTAACCATTAGTGGAAATATATACAAAATCTAGATACTTATATTTTATTTTGTGCTCAATTGGTTGTAGGCCTTCGACGCTCCACCCACCCATAGACCCGCTATACATTTTCTCTTAACAATGGGTCACCCGAGAGTTGGGGCTTCAACTCCATGGGAACCATCTTTCCAAAATCTTGGTGCATGCTCAACACCATCAACTGACCAAGTTACCAAACTTGTTAGCCTCAAACTAGCAAGCTCACATCCCTGATTAACCTTTATTACAGTCAGTTAGGGATGTTCTAGACTCTTGTAGCTCCTAGAGTTCCACTAACTTCATGGGTCTTTGAGGTACCCTTCAAAGACCTCACACAACTAATGTATCAAACCTGGCAATCTCCAACTAGCAGGCTCACATTCCCCATCAACTTGCACCCAAGTGGTGCACACCCTTCTCTGCACCTATAGTCCCTTAAGTTGTGTAACTACCTTCTAGGGCGCCTTACTCAGTCAAACAAGAATGTTACATATTATTTTGGCTTGCATGAGTTCCACTTCCCTCACGGGTCTTCTAGGTACCCTTACTAACTCTCATTCCATAACTATCTCCATTCGTCCATGACTGACCACCTCAATGCTTAATAAAAACTGGATGGATATCCCCCCTTCACAGTGCCAACACGCTTATTTTTATATGCACACCATTTCCTGCCACTTGGATCTCACCCAAGCCACTTATTGGACCTCATTTATGCGCATGTGCCCTTTTTTAATGATTAATAAATCACATGATCCCCTTTTATCACCCATGGAGTCTCATTCCCCCAAATTATTTTCACCTTATCGGTTTGTAGCCATTATCATTATTTTTATTAACATGCATGTGGTATCATAATTATATTTCTAGGCCCTCTAGCCTCAAAACACATCTATAATTAGAAACATATGTGTCTGGGCATATTGTAATATTCCCAAATGGGAAAATCAGGAATATAGTGCAAAATGCTTGAAATAGCGGTGTAAACATCACATCAAAAGATGAGACCAGTATGGATACCTTCCATTCATCATAAAAATTAGCATATATGTATAAAATAATGGGCCACAAAGCATACAACAAGATACAATAAGCCTCCAATGAGTAAATCCCTCAATATTGAGGTGCTGCTACTATATCAAAATGCTGAAAGACTGCTACAGTGCAATCATAGGTGCGCTGCTACAGAGAATGAATCCACAAGAGATATATGGCTGTTATATGCCTCAAAATGTACAACAAATGAAGATATAGTCTCTATACAACCTCAAACAAGAACCCAAAAATGGTTTTCAGAAATACACCAATATACAAGATGGAAACCCAAGCCGCAGGGTGGAAGATTCACTGCAACAAATAAGTTGGAAAGATGTGGTTGATCTGATATGGCAAAGAATGTAGCCTCCTCTAATAGATCCTCTAGATGAAAGGCTGATCCCTCCACTAGAAAACCTCCTCTCCAAATGGTGTACTAAAACCACCCCTGCAACGCCTCCCTAAAATAACGCAGTCCAAGATAGTAACTACGTTGTAGGGGTAAATGATAAAGTGGCATGATGCCAAATGATGTAATAAGGCTCAAGGGCCTTCCTCACTAGCCTCCCAATTAAAGGAAACCTTACTCCACTGAAAAACAGATTAGAAAACACTCAAATTTATTCTCCACTGCTACACCCTGCAACTCAACACATTTCCCAACAGAAACTGTGCTGTGCCACAAGACTGAAGCTTTTTCCTAATGCCTGAATGTGGAATGATAGTGAAATTATCTTCCTTTGAGACTCCTCAAGGATAGAGGTGGGATTCCCGCTCGGGAACACCCTGTGCTAAACAACACTGTAATCTTAGCTAAACAACTGAAGAAAGCTGTATGTCCAAACAGACCATATAATCAGAAATATAAAATACATAAACATGATTAGCTATGGATATCACCCTCTTCCTTATATAAGTGGTGAGATTCCTCACCCTTGCCCCCACTCATGAAAGCCACTATCTCCATGCATGATATCTCCCTCAAAAACTGCGTCGTCCCTCAATAAATGTCCACTCCTCCATAACAACGCTATTGATTTGGTCAAAGTTGACCCAGTCTTCATGCTCCAACCCCTTTTCACACATAAGGGTGCTTTATCAAGCCACTAAGATGTCCTCATTTCACATTAGGAGTGATTTTAATCATACTAAGGATATTTATGGGTCTCCATACCCTCTTATTCAACAAATTAAGAAGCAAAAACAAAAATTAATATTCCAACTAGCTCATGGCTAATTGGGAATATTACAGTCCTCCCCTCCCAAATGTTGCTTGTCCTTAAGCAACTATAAAGGTGAGTGCTGCAACTCTTATCCTCCACCATTGGTGACACCTCCATGTGATAAGCTCCCCTAATAAGCCAAGTACCTTCCAATCCATCCCTCCATGAAATGCTCCTCCTAGGTTCTCATGAGATGCAAATGACTCATCCCACAAGGAAGAAACATATCTAATGAAACAATCATGGTTTTCCCAATGTTCTTCCTGAAACATGTAGCGTAATGAACATGGAGAATATCTCTCCCAAAGGGCACATCCAATCCTTCCATCCTCCCTCCAATCATTCCCATAAAAATAATAAGAACATCATCAATGTATGGGATCAAAACAAAGTACATATAAACAACCATATGCAAGAATGGAGGTGGGTCATAGTCCCACATGTGGAACCAGCGCAGTATATCTCCTGAATGCATTAGATAATGATATGGTAAGTGGTTTCCCCACCACTTACTTGCTGCCATATTCTTCTCACATGTTTTGAGAAGGTGAGAAATGTTTGGTGCCTTTGGAGTGCACCCTAAATGATGCATCATCTCCCTATATCCTCCTAGGGAGTGGCCATGCTCAACAATGTTTATGGCCCAAAGTTGGCCATGAAGTTTATATGGAAGAATGCTCCTACTTGGAGCAATTACCTACACATAAATGGTAAAGGAGTGCAAATAATCATCAAGTAAATCATTATGCATACAAACATGATCCTTACCATAAAATCTGCTCATACAAATGGAGTAGTCCATAGATTGATCCCCTCTCATTCCCAAAGAGGAAAGAGGTGGCTGTGATAACTCCCCCAAAGGGTTATGTATCTCCTCCATCTCCACATGATCCATGCATGTCCTCAAATGATGATATATCTCCTCTTCAAAGCCTTCCCAAGTGTATCCCTCCATGATAGTGTGGTATTCTCTCATGGAATAAGTATGGCTGAGGAGAAAATTTTCATGTGCTGCATGTAGTAACTTCTCCTTGAGCTTGGAAGCTCTAGATAATAAGATCCTGCCATGATAGTAGATGACCTCATCTCTAACTGAATATCCCTCCTCTTGTAGCTGGTCATCAAGTATCATGCAAGTAAAAATATCCTTGGAATAATCCACCAAAAACTGGGATTTCCAATATGGATCTACTCTCCAAAGTGACAACGCTAATGATATATCATATAAAAAATATGTTATATGGATGTCCTCCTCTTTGACATCTCCCATGCCAAAGTCACATAATGGAAGCCTGCTATCCTCCCTCTACTGCTCCTTTCTCAGCGCAAGATCTTAGATGAGAGTGGGTAATGATGATTTTGGGAGAATGCCTCCCTCCTCCTCGAGTCTACCGAAGACTCTCAGCGCTGTAACATGAACTCCCAATGCTCCCACTCCTTTCAGATCTATGAGTGGTGCTCCATTTTGTGAGACACTTCTCACCAAATTCTGATCAGGTGGCCTCCCAGGTGGTTTGTCAAAAAATAATAATGTCCCATGGGCCAAAGTCATGTGCATAATAGATGGGACTGTTAGGTCCTCGCTTCCACTACGAAAATCCATCTATGTTTTCTGTGTGGAAGTTGTATGCGAGGGATATGTGTGCATGCCCTTAATCATTTGATTTTTTCCACTCTTTCTATCCACCCATTTCATCTGCAAATTCTCCCAATCTGTGGTGACCTTCCCCAAAGTAATCAACCACTGCACACCCAATATCACATTGGTTTTAGGTATGTCAACGACAAAGAAGTGATCATTTAATGTATATACCCACATGGTGATAGATAAATATGGAACATAATGCATGCACTGCATAGTTCTAGCTCCTGGGACCAAAACAAAAAATCCATCAAAATCATCAATGAGTATTGCCCTCCTCTGCACTAGTTGGGCATCAATAAAATTGTGGGTAGCCCCACTATCAATCAAAACTGAAACCCTCTGATCTAAGATGGAACCTTGAACCCTCAATGTCAAGTACTTGGGTACTCCTCTCAATGATGCAAGAGCTCCTCCAATTGCAGCAAATTCCCCATCCCCACTTCCTGGTGGTGGTTGATCATCTCCTACTATGCCAACACTGTGACCTCTTTCTGGTTCCTCTTCTTCTTCCTCCTCATCATCTGAGAAGACCTCTATATAATGTGCCTTTCCTACTACACATCTATGTCCGGGTGCCCATGATTATTGGCATGTGAAGCAAAGATTCCTTCTCCTCAAGTCTATTCGAACATCATCACTAAGAGGTACTTTACATTGGCTCTCTTTTGAAAAAGGAGCCTTTTCATCTTTTCCCTTTGATGGAAAAGTGGGCTTTTGCTGAAATGTTGCCTTTGATTTTGGCAAGGCATCTTATAGATCTCTAGCCCTTTCAATGGCATCTTGAAGGGTAGTGGGCTTAGTAGATTTAACCAACCCATGAAGAGATTCTGCTAAGCCATCAATAAACATATAGACCCACCTTGCTACAGATAAATCAGGAACCATAACAGAAATTTTTAGAAATTCAAAAATATAAGTTTCTGGATTACCTGATTGTTTGAGCTTTGCTAGCCCCATGAAAGGTGCCTCCGGGTCAAACCTCTCCACCAAACTCCTTGTGAACTCTGAATATGCAGTCACATTGGCATGAACTAATGTAGACAAGCCATGAAACCACCAATCATGTGCCTCACCCTCAAGGTGAAGCGTTGCTATCTTGATGGACTCCATCTTTGGTACTTTGTTCAGCTGGAAGTAGATGTCTAACTTTTCTACCCATGATTTGGCAGTGCATTTAGATGACCCATCAAATTTGGGTAAGAAAAATTTGCTTATAGTTCGGTGTAGATCATGATTCTGTATGAATCCTCCACCTTTGTTGTGACACCTGGGTTTCATGTTGTCCTTGCTCTGAAAAAATCCTTGAAAACTCAAGTGATCCCTGAATCTCTGAGATTGAGACTCATACTCCATGAAATATTCTTCAAGATTTTGTTGTTCTTGAAACCGTTCATTTCACACTGCTAAGAATATAGGCATTGTAGAGTGTTGGGAAACTTGTTGCTGCTTCACTGGTTCATCACTCCAGTAATGAGAAATGTCGGAGCCTTCACCATGTAGAAACCCTTTAGGGGATTCCTTGTATATATCCATTCTCGTCTCCTTTATTTGTCTAACAATGTCTTGCATAGTTCTAAGAATAATCTTGGGGAACTCCTTCTCCCCATCTCCTCCCGATAAAGGGGATTTACCCTTGTCTTCTTTATCATCTGTATAATTAAACTTCCAATTTATTCTTCTGAGATACCTGTTCTTTCTATATGTGAGAGTATCTCCTTCTTCTGATGACATATTGGCTTAAGATGCACAGGCTGAGCCAAGATTATGCTTTGATACCACTGTAATATTCCCAATTGGGAAAAGCAGGAATATAGTGAAAAATGCTTGAAATAGTGGTGTAAACATCACATCAAAACATGAGACCAATATGGAGACCTTCCATTCGTCATAAAAACATCATATATGTATAAAATAATGGGCCACAAAGCATACAAAAAGGTACAATAAGCCTCCAATGAGTAAATCCCTCAATATTGAGGTGTTGCTACTATATCAAAATGTTGGAAGACTGCTACAATGTAGTCATAGGTGCAATGATACAAAAAATGAATACACAAGAGATATATGGTTGTTATATGCCTCAAAGATACAACAAATGAAGATCTAGGCTCTATACAACCTCCAACAAGAACCCAAAAAGGGTTTTCAGAAATACACCAATATACAAGATGGGAACCCAAGCCCTAGGGCTGAAGATTCACTACAATAAATAAGTTCGAAAGATGTGGATGATATGATATGACAAATAATTTATCCTCCTCCAATAGGTCCTCTAGATGAAAGGTTTATCCCTCCACTAGAAAACCTCCTCTCCAAATGGTGTACTGAAACCACTCGTGCAACTCCTCCCTAAAATAACGCAGTCCAAGACAGAAACTATGCTGTAGGGTAAAATGATAAAGTGGCCTGATGAAAAATGATGCAATAAGGCTCAAGTGCCTTCCTCACCAGCCTCCCAATGAAAGGAAACCTTCCTCCACTGAAAAAAAGATCATAAAACACCCAAATGTATTCTCCACTACTACACCCTGCAACTCAACACATTTCTCAACAGAAACTGTGCTGTACCACAAGATTGAAGCTTTGGCCTTATGCCTGAATGTGGAATGATAGTGAAATACTCTTCGTTTGAGGCTCCTCAAGGATAGAGGTGGGATTCCCGCTCAGGAACACCCTCTGCTAAACAACACTGCAATCTTGGCTAAACATTTGAAGAAAGTGATATGTCTAAACAGACCATATAATTAGAAATGTCAAATACATAAACATGATTATCTATGGCAGCCATACTCTTCCTTATATAAGTGGTGAGCTTCCTCACACTTGGCCCCACTCATGAAAGCCACTATCTCCATGCATGATATCTCCCTCCAAAACTTCATTGTCCCTCAATAATTTTCCACTCCTCCATAACAACATTGATGATTTGGTCAAAGTTGACCCAGTCTTCATGCTCCAGCCCCTTTTCACACATAAGGGTGCTTTATCAAGCCACTAATATTTCATCCTTTCACATTAGGAACGATTTTATTCCTACTAAGGAGATTTATGGGTCTCCATTCCCTCTTATTCAGCAAATTAAGAAGCAAAATAAAAAATTAATATTCCAACTAGCTCATGTTTAATTGGGAATATTACATATACCAACCCCAAAACAAAAACACACATGTACATGGGCACAACAACTCTCAAAATAAATCCTTGTCTCACCAACCTAAGTTTCACATATACATGCTATTTACATTCCATGGGTCGAGTAATCGTGTTAAAATCCCCTCCCCCTTATTTACGCACTGTCCTTAGTGCATTATATGTGCATATATATAACACATTCATCCAAAAACATGGGGATATTCTTCCATCATTACATCCTAATGCTCCCATTTAACATCTTCAATACTAATATGGGTCCATTGCACCTTTACCAAGGCAATGGCTCAATTCCATAACAACTTAACTTTCTAATCCAAAATACACACTTGTTGGAATTGAAAGTTTTCCTTAGACTCCACTTGAACCATATACCAATAAATCACATGGTTAGCATCGAGAACATACTTTTTAAGTAATGAAACATGAAAAATGTTATAAATGTGCGTGGATGCTAGAAATTCAATTTCTTATGCCATGAACCAATTCTCTCTAGGATTTCAAATAGTCCACAATATCTATCTTCCAACTTCACACAACTAACCATCCTCAAGGAAATTTTCCTTTCCTTCACTCTTAAGAAGACATGGTCACCAATTTTTAATTCCCTATTTAATGTGTTATTGTGTGCATAATTTTTCCCAATTTCCCATTTCCACTCAGAAGTGGGTATTGTTTGCAGTAACCATGTTAGGTGTCTATGTTTAGTTTTAACTTTTTAGCATTACAAGCACCATCCTATATGGTCAACCACTTATTTATTCATACTTGGCCAAATGTATTGTTTCTTTACTACTGAGATTGTCTTTTGTTACCCTGGGTGCCCAACATAAGGTACCCTATGCATCTCACTCAACACTAAAATTTTAAGCCCTTGAGAATTCAACACATAAATCTTGTCTTTATACAAAATTACTCCTGTTTTCTTATTTTGTAATCCCTTTACTTGGGATGCACTTTACCTTGCTCTAAGTTTCTTTTTATTTCTATGTATTGTTGATCTGAATTTTCAGCCTCTACAATTTTAAATTTTAAATTCAATTTGCATGTGCTTATAGTTGTATCATTCATTGCATGCACCCTTTTGATAAGTATATTAGACACTTTATTCTCATTACCTTTTATGTGCTTAATTTAAAAGTCATAAAAAGAAAAAAAATCCAACCATTTGATTTGTGTGACATTTAAATGTGGCTATAAAAACCCATTGTAGTTATTTTCTAATTCAAACCTTATTCCCATCAGGTAATTCCTCCACATCTTCAAGGAATATATAATGATTTCTAGCTCCAAATCATGAGTGGCATAATTATTTTCATGCTCCTTTAGCTTCCCGCATTCATAACATATCACATGCCCATTTTTCATGAAAACTCCTCCATGTCCTTTTTAACATACATATTTGCACACAAGGAAGTCTTCATTTGGATCAAATTTCATCAATATGGGCGCACTTGTCAACAATATATTTAAATTTCTAAATGGATTTTCACATTTATGATACCATTCAAACTTCATGCCCTAATTTTTGCAAAGAAGTAATAGGATGGTATATTGTGGAGAAACCTCCAATAAATATTATATAATAGTCTGCTAAACCCATAATAGACCTTACCTCTATTAAATTTTTGGTGTTTACCACTCTTATATTGCTTTAATCTTCTCTGAGTTTACTACTATCCCCTCCTTTGAAATAATGTGTCCCAAATAATGAGTTTTTCTCTGAAAGAAAGAGCACTTACTCATCTTTGCATATAATTGATTCCCTCTGTAACATGTAGCACCATCCTTAAATTTTGTTCATGCTCTCCCTCATAGTTGGAATATATAACGATATCATCCAAAAACATAATAACAAACTTATATAAATAATTATGGAAGATACCATTCATGAGGCACATGAAAACACTTGGAGCATTATATAACCTGAATGGCACAACTAAAAACTCATAATTCCCATATTGAGTTCAGAATGTTTTCTTACTGATGTCCTTTTCCTTAATATTTACCTGATGATACCCTAACCTTAGATCAATTTTATAAAACACCTTATCTCCCCTGAGTTATTCCAAGAAATCATCCATTTTGAGAAAATGGTACTTATTATTTATTGTGTCCTTGTTCAATTGACGAAACTCGATGAACAGTCTTAGTGTACCATTATTCTTTTTAAAAAAATAAGCCTGGGCCACTCCACAATGACACACTTGGGTGTATGTACCCTTTCCTTGAGATATCTTATAGCTGCATTTGTAATTATTTCAGTTTTGGTGTGCTCATCTTATATGATGTTTTGGATGTTAGTGCAATTCGACGTATGAAATCTATAAATAATCCAATTTCTCCTTTAGGTGGCAACCCTAGAATTTTTGAAAACACATATAAAATTCCTTAAGTACTCTGTGGTCCTCAAGAATTTATGTTTTATTCTTAACCATCTCTCCCATGTGAGCTGCATAAATTTGGCACCATGTTTGAACATTATTCTTCAGTTGCATAGTTGATATTTCCCTAACAGAAATTGGCCTGGGTATTCCCTACACCTGCCTTTTAATACCTTCTCCATTAAGGAAAGTAAATGTTTTATTGTAACAGTCTAGAATTTTTTGGCATTATGGCTAATGTGTTGTCCTTGATTGCAACCTACTTGATAAAGATATCAGCATGATGGTTATACATATGCTACAGATGGTATGAACATGGAAATGATAGATCAAAGATAGATGAATGTTAAATGTGAAGTTTGAGAAAGTATACATAGATCCTATGAAGAAGGGTTGCATACATACGTTGGTACTACAATGGAAAGTCATGTACACAATTTGAACAATGGTAATTTGGATACCAGGGGTCATTACCATGGTATTGGACCAGTTTAATGGATGCGACAATGATTATTTGATCCCGCCAAAGAATACCAATGACATTACTAATGGATTGGAATAAGGTATTGGCTAAGGATAAAGATATATAAGGATATGGAGATCAAGGTGTTATGAGTGCAAGTAATGAGTTATACATATGTGATCTGATTTGAAACAGGTGTGCACCAGGGAGCAAGGAGAAGACTCAAATCTAAAAGATCTGGAAGTTTTTTGACATATATGTTTGATTGATTTACTTGTTGCAAATTTTTAAGTACCTAATAATGATGAAAACTATGATGAATCAATGTGTTTTTATCTAAATAGATTATTTAGAAGTATGTATTATTGATAGTAAAGGTTACAGAAAGTGAAATTGTGTTTGTAGAGAAATTTTTCATATCTGTATGAAAGTGTGTTTGGAAATAGTCGTGTACATACATAGATCCATCTCTACAGGGTCGCGTATATATTTAGAGATAAATTTTGTAGATTTGTATGTAGGTTTTGTGCATGGTAAGTGTGTAAATACACTCATATGTCTTGTGCTATTCACGTACATATGGTAGGGGTTGGAGTAATGAGGACATAATTTTTTTTTTTTTTTTTTTTTTTTTTTTCTGATTGTTGTTGTATGTCGATGATGTCTCTATTATGATGATCTATATCTAACAATGTTGACTAGGTTAAATGTGGAATGGTGTATTGATTGGTAATGATGCTACAGTATGGTGAAATGTGTTTAGTTTAGTAATCTATGATTGTTTGAAGTGATATATGATTGTTTGAAGTGATCTATGATTGATGGAATGATTTATGTATGGTTCAAAGATTGATGATTCATTGTTTAGTATTATGAGATATGTACATAGGTGTGATACAATGGAAACTCATATATACGTGGGTTTTCTTCAAAAAAGTCATGTATACATTATGATGTATGTCTAATTAGAGTTTGCAATAACAACACTTTGTTTTTGTGATAATGAACAATGTATGGTGTTATCACTCTCCCCAACTTCCCAAGGCTAACAGTTGGATTGGAGAAAGGTAACCACAAGCCAAACTTAAGGTCAGGTAGCTAGCCCTAACCAGACTAGAGAGGGCTCTCTCTTTGTCACTTTAGGAAGTCAAATGAATGACTGAGTATGTAATGCTTTTAGGCTAGGTATGTAAGCTTAATAAGTAGAATGTGTTTGATGTTTTGAATGTTGGATAGAAAAGTCAGTGAATGGACTGTAAATGAGGTTTTTAGGTCTAAACTTCAAGGTTAACCTACAGAGAATGTGTGAGGAAAGATAGGTATCTTGACAACATATTAATCATTCATTGAGTATATGATGAAAATGAAGGAAAGTTTGAATGATCACTGAGGTGAATTCACTCAATTTAGAAGCAAATAAACATGATATGGTGAATCTTGTCTAAAACAGAGCATGCATAAACATGAATTATTCTCTAAAACTTAAAATATAAACATATATGAATAAGAATAAATGGTATCGAACATAAAATGATAAACATATATGAGAAACACAAATACTTCAAAGCGTACCACAAGTATCTCAACAAAATTCCTACAAATTTGTCTCTGATTTCATTCCACAAGTTGATTACAAGAGCTCCACTCTAATATGAGAGTATCCGACCCCAAAAAAGATAAAAGAGAGTTTTATTATAGAATATATATACCATGATACCTCATCAGGTCTAAATCCCATACAAAATGGATCATAAATGCAAAATATGAGTCATTTCCTAGTTTCTAGGGAGGTTATAACCATTCCCTAAATTTTAGCTATAAACTAGGAGTGTTTGTCGCTTACATTTATTACAAATTAATTCATGACAGGAAGCAAAAAACAACCCAAAAAATATAATGAAAACTAATAGCCTCAAATTTGTGACCATTTCTAATGTTGAAAAGTGTCCTGAAGGAATCCAATGTTGATCTGTGACAATTATGACTGAAGATTTTAAAAACAATTTGCAGAAGCGTAACAGAACATTGGAGGCACTTTTTAGGCACTTTGAGAATTACAAATAAAATTCTGAAAAAATGGTCTACTATACCTATGTGTCTAGTTTCCAGAACATCTTGAATTATGAAAAATGGACCACAGGAAGGCCTTCAAAACTCCATTCTCCCAGGGTTACTCCAAAATCTTAACAGATTGTTCCAGAAGCATAAAACAACCCTTTGAGAGGGATTTTAGAGGTTTTACCAGAGGAATTTGGAGCTGAAAGTGGTATGGTTGGAAATATTAGGATTTATGCTACAAAATGGAGTCATTAAGCACTAAAAACCCCTATTCCAAACCCATGAAAAGTTGATTTGAAGACTACTTGTCCAAAATTGTAGAAAATGACTTGGAGAAAGTGTATTGCTGGAATTTATCTCAAACCATAACACCTGTGCATAAATTGGAGGAGGTTTTTCTTCTTTTGCCTATTATTGACAAAAACCTCTTACACATTTGTAAAATTCATCTCCATTACTTCAAAAAATTTTTTTGAAGCCAAACTGTCCATGTGTGCAATGTAAACCCTAACAAATGACCATGGAGCTCTAAAAATGATGCCATGGGTCTGAGTTGGCTCAAACCTAGAATGGTGACGTCCCTTGTAGATCCTCTTATCACTTTACATGGTGTTTGTCACTAGAATGATGACAACCCTAAGGTGTTAATGAAATGAGTGAATGAATGGAAATATGGAAAAACAGAGTGTAGGAAGGAGTGAGTTTGGTGGATGAAATGGAGGGTTTTGAAGCTGAGAAAAATTATAGGAAATTTTGAGTAGGTATTGTTGTTTGTTAGCTTCAATTTGTAGTTGGAATGAGAGAAAATGGATGTGTGGAAGGTTTAAAAATGTCTAAAACACAGGAAATTCCCAATTTTGAATATGGGAATAGCTTGTGCAATAGTAGGGTAAGTTTATGAGGTGAAATAGGGTTATGGGATTGGAGTAAAAAATTATGATAAAAATTTAGTGGATAGGGTAATGTCTTAACTCCACAATGAAAGTGGAATAAAGGAAAATTAATAGGTGTAGGGTAGTCAAAAACCTAAAAACAGTCACACTATGTTTTCAGTGTTTTCACTGTGTAAAATAACTTAGAATTAGGGTTTTATTGTTTTTGACATGTTATGGATGGTAGTGTGGGTGATGGGAATGTGTAGATGGTGCATGTGGGATGTATGAATCATGGTTTATGTGGTGGGTTAGGGTTTAGTTTAATGGGTAGGTTAGGGTTTAATCAAAACAAAAAAAAATTATATGAGGTCAGTGAAAAGGATGGAGAAGACAAGTGACATGAAAAGATTATAAAATCTGTCAAAATCAATCCAAACAACAACAAGATATGGTTACTTACCATTTAGGGAGGCCACACCAAATTTTAGAGCACGAACTTGAATGTTTGGAGGGTTTCTCGAGCTTCAAAATGCAGGAAATTGTCACCTATATGAGCATAACAATGGAGTTTTTGAACTCTACAAGAGCGTAACAATGGAGTTTTTTTCACTCTATAGGAGCGTAACAATGGTTGTGTAGCGCTTATGAAGCACTCCAGAAGGGTAACACTTACTGTGTAGTGCTCCCAGAAGCATAAAAAATCAACTCGTGAGTGAAATGCGAAGCCTAGAAACATAACAAAAATAGTTTCGATGAGTTGCAAGTGATTTTAATGAGATTTTGAGGGTTATGCTTTGGATTTTAGGAGCTATGGAGGGAAAATGAAGATGAGATCTACTCTCTCATTCACATGAAATGGTATAATGGATTAGATGAAGGTTTCTTTGGTTTTTTATAAACTTTCAAATGCCTCTTACCTTTTCCTTTAACACTTATAAAAGATTTTGACCTTTTTTTGCACATGGAAATGGCTTTTGCTCTTGACAATGACCTAAGAAGGCATAATTATTTGACAATGACCTTTTTCTTTTGCTTTTTCATTCTTTGACACTTGAAGTGATTTGATGGAATTTTGAATGAAATATGAGGACAAAGTTTGCCTTTTCATGAGACAAAACCTCTCCCTTTCATGATGTTGGGTATGTGTTATATTCTTTTTACGATTAGTTGAAGATGCCCAGGGGGCACGATAAATCCCTCTGTACGTTACGCTGGGCGTAGCAGGGGGGTCATAGGGGGGGCGACAGGGGGGTCCTAGGGCGCTATTCGGGGTTCAAGGTAGTGCCCTGGGAAATTTTTTTGGACCCTATTTTTCCGTGGGCGGACCCGCCCATGGTTTTGTGCATGGGTTTGCACATGGTTTTGGGGCATGATAGTTTTTGGCCCCTGGTATTTTGTAGATCCGGTCAAGGGAACTGTGATTATGTTCTAATCCAGTGTTAATGGATTGGGGTTTATGAATGCTTTGGCATGTATATATATTTGTTGTAACACTAAAAGGAATATAATGAAAAATCAATCTGGTAGTCCCAATTTGGGATCCAGGGGAAAATCTCTGTGTATATTTGTTTTATGTTTTATGCTCTCGCTATTGTTTATTTTCTATTTTTAAGATTCGTTTGCAGAAAATTTATGTACATGGTTAAAACCTACAATTGGTATCAGAGTTTTTTCGGCTTCAAGGGGACGCCTTTGCTGCTAAGGGGTTCTTTGCTTGGGCCTATGGTAGACCCTGTTTAGTGGGAGATCTGTGGGATCGATTCTTGCAGTGAAAGAAGATGGCGAGCAGTGGAAAGATAGAGATCGATAAATTTAATGGTCAGAGTTTTGAGTTGTGGAAGCTTAAGATGGAGGATCTGCTGGTGGATAATGATTAGTTGATCGCGGTAGATCTAGGTACTAAACCAATGAAAATTCCAGATGAAGACTAGAAGAAGTTGGATCAGAAGGAAAAGACCACAATACGGTTGTGTATCTCAGATTCTGTTTTGTTGAATGTATCTAGGGAAGCTACAATAAAGAATTTGTGGGACAAGCTAGGGACTTTGTACCAATCTAAGTCTCTGGTGAATAAATTGTTCTCGTGGAAAAAGTTGTATACCCTGAGGATGAAGGATGGAGACTTGGTGACTACAAAAAGGACTGTAGATCTAAAGCTCCTTAGAAAGGAAAGGGATTTGATGATTCTCCTTATGCAGAGGCAAAAACCACCTCAGATGATCCAGGTGGATATTGGTGGCCATTCGCCTATTCCACTTGGGGTCCCACCATTGTCTCTTTTAGTTTTTTCAAAACTTACTATTTTTAGCAGTTTTTCGGGTCCTAAACTTCCGGAGCCATTTTGATGCCCCAAACGGAGATAGTATGCTAAAGTTACATCCCTGGTAATTTGGAACACCAGTTTACCCAAACGGGGCCCATAGTTTTGGTGCTTCATCTCCTAGGGTTAGGTTTTTGGACTTTTAGAGTTCTCCATTGTTTCTCCATAATAAATAGGCCCTCAAGCCTCATTGTAACACAATTCAGAGGTCTGTAGCCACCACATCTCTTCTCAGATATTCACTACCAGCACCCTAGCTATTTTATTTCCATCATGTTTGTGAGCATATTTCTGTGATTTGATATTAATGAAATGAAGCCTTATTTATGTTGTATTTCTATGTTTATGGTTATTTCTGTATTCTGTTGCGTTCCTGCATAAATCCGGATTAGTGGTATCAGAGAGGTCTGCTTTTTCTCGATCCTTCTTTGCATGTCCCCAACGACGTTGGGGTATAAAGGGTTAGGGCTCGATATGGTGGAACCTTTGTAAGATCAGCCTTGAAAACCCCGACGGACGCCCATGGGGGATGAAAAGAAAGATGAGGGAGTAGGAGATCCTATCAAAATATTGCTCAAGGAGGCCCTCGAAAAACAAAGGAATGCGATGATGGATAACTTTGCCCAGATCCTTCAACGAATGCCCACTGACGGCGCATCTGCATCCAGCAGCCACTCTAGAGGCGTGACTCCCTTTAAGGTACAAGTTAACTTTGACATTCCCATATTTTAGGGTCAAATAGATGAAAATGCCGTAGATAAATGGTTGAATCTATCAGAAGGATATTTCTCAGTTCGTGACTTTTTCGACTAGGAGAAGATTATTTTTGCACTCCTCAAAGCTACCCCCCATGTCAAGGACTAGTGGGAAACCTACTGTGATAAAATGGACGAGACAAAACCCTCTTTGTTCTCAGCCGTACCCACTTGGAATTATTTTTGAGATGCCATCAAGGAACAATACTATCCCGTGGGGAGTTATGAGGACAAGTACATACAATGGACCATGTTCAACAAAGGGATGAAGATGTGCATGAGCTAATTCCATACCCTGCGCACAAAGTTGGGTATCAAAGATTTAGAGAAACATTTGGTGCTAAAGTATCGCATTTGTCTGCACATATACATTCAGGAGGAAATGGAGTTCCTCGACATATCCTTGCTTGGTATGACATATCGGTATGCTGCCAAGATTGAGCAGAAATTGAAACAGAAGAAGCGAGACTTTGGATTTGCTAATCAAAAGTAAGGGAAAGGAGCCCCAAAACCACAGAACAAAGGATAAAGCCAAGGCATGGCGGCCCAAGACAACCTACCAAAGACACAAGCAAAGAACAACACCGCGAATCTAAAGAAGGACACGAGAAAGTGGTGTGAGTTCCATAAGAGCTCCACTCACAACACAAGTGAGTGTCGGGCCAAGCAGTCGCTGGTGGCCAAGATGAAGGCTTTTGAATCAGATGCATGCTCTGACTCTAAATCAGAACCTGACAAAGTGAATGAAAAAGGGAAGCAGATTATTGATGTGGAGCCCAACGCCACTGTTTCCACTACGAAGATCCAGAAGGAGGAACTAGAAGATCCAGAGGAGGCAGAGCGTCTCTTCCACTCCCAGATGTGGGTAAAGGGTTCCCTGATACGGTTAATTGTTGACAATGGGAGCCAAAAGAACCTCATTTCAGCATATTTCATGAAGCGGTTGGGCTTGCTGACCACAACGCATCCACAACCATACACCATCAGGTGGCTTCACCAAGGACATGATCTCTGCATCAGCCAACAGTGTCACCTTCCCTATAGCATCAAGCCCTTCATGGATGAGGTATTGTGTGACATTACTCCTATTGATGTTTTTGATGTATTATTAGGCCAACCATACTTGTGGAAGTGACATGGTGTGTTTGAGTCCCAGCCTCCCGCTGTTATTTTTACTTTGGGAAGTAAATTGTACAGGATACCAGAGGTACCACCGCCTACCACTATCTCTTTGGTTAGTGCAAAACAATGCAGTAAGCTCATTTCCCAAACCAGGAAATTTTTTTTCTTGATGATCCACCCTAGGACAAGAAGAAGACTGTGGCCACGAACTCCAGACATGGCTCCTCCGCACGACAATAAAAAATGGACAAGGTTGTGGAGGAGTACGAGGAAATCTTCACCTCACCCACAGGGGTGCCTCTACACTGTCAGGTCAAGCACCCCATTGAACTGACCCCAGGTGCACCGCTACCCAATGGACCGATCTATAGGCACTCTATTATGGAGAATGATGAAATCAAGAGGCAGATTCAAGAGCTACTACAGAAAGGTCACATCTGGCCAAGTTCATTGCCCTGTGGGAGCCCGATCATGTTGGTACAGAAGAAGGATGGGACTTGGAGACTCTATATTAATTATCAGGCGCTGAACAAGATCACTGTCCAGAATAGGTACCCGATCCCACGGATTGATGACCTTATGGACTAACTCAAAGGGGAAAAATATTTCAGCACGATCGACTTGAAGTCTGGGTATCACCAGGTACCAATCGAACCCTCTGATGTGTGGAAGACTGCCTTCAAAGCTAAGGAGGGCCTTTTTGAATGGCTTGTCATGCCTTTTGGATTGAAAAATGCTCCCGCAACCTTCATGAGGTTGATGGATGACATCTTGTGTCCATTCACCAACTCATTTGTAGTGGTATACTTGGATGACATTTTGATCTTCAGCCAGACTTGGGAAGAGAACCTCCAACACATCTGAGAAGTCCTCCAAACACTGCGGCAACACAAATTGTGTGCCAATTTGGAGAAGTGCACTTTTGGCATGACCCAGGTTCAATATCTAGGGTACATTATTGATGAAAGGGGGGTGCATGTGGATCCAGCCAAGATCCAAGTCATTCGGAATTGGCCAGCCCCAACCACCCTAACAGAGCTTCGTAGCTTTCTGGATCTTGCTAATTTCTATCGCAGTTTCATGTTGGGTTTCTCTCCTATCACTTGGCCCTTGAGTCAAGTCACCAAGGGAGGAGCGAAAGAAAAATTCTGTTGGTCAAATCTCAACTGAAGGCTTTCGTAGAATTGAAACATTGCCTCTGTTCTGCCCTAGTGCTCACATTACCAGACTTGAAACAACCATTTGAGATCGAGACAGATGCCTCTGACTATGCTATTGGGGTAGTTCTTAGTCAACAGGGGCATCTAGTGGCATATCATAGTGAGACATTGTCTGACACAGTTCGAAAGTATCCCACTTATGACAAAGAAATGTATTCCATTGTGCAGGCTTGTCGACAATGGAAGCATTACATTTTAGGGAAGGAGACAATCATCCACATAGACCACCGACTGCTACAGTTCATACAGACACAAGAGAAGTTGCAAAATGATCGCCATCAGAAGTGGTCCACATATCCACAATAATTTCATTTGAACATCAAGTACAAGAAGGGTAGCCCCAATAATGTTGCAGACTGCCTCAGCCGACCACTGATCGTGGCCATAACCATCGTTCTCAACTCTTGTGGGCATGAGACTGCTGATTGGCCACTTCTCTACAAGAGCGATCCAAAATTCAGCTACACATACAAGGCACTCTTAGGGGGTATGCAAGTTCCAAAATTTCACCTCCAAGATGCACTATAATGTCACCTTGGACACCTTTGTGTTCCTTCAAGAGAGCATGCAAAGATGATATGGGAAGCGCACTAGAGTCAAGTCGCTGGGAATTTTGGGGTCGAGAAAATAGTGGCAATACTGTAGAAGTATTTCTATTGGCCAAACCTTCGATAGGATGTCGGGAAGTACATCAGATCCTGCACTGCTTGCGCCATTTCCAAACCTACCATTAAGAAGCAAGGGCTCTATACTCCACTACTTACCCCTAGTCGACCTTTGGAATCCATATCCATGGATTACATGTTAGGCCTTCCTTCTACTAAGCATGGAAACAACTATGTTTTCATGGTCGTCGACAGATATTCTCAAAGATGGCCATTATGGCGGCCTACAAGAAGAATATCACAGCAGAAGCCACTACTAAACTCTTCTTTGGATGAGTGTGGGCGCACTTTGGGATCCCACAGTCTATCATATCATATCGCGACAGCAAGTTCCTAAACACATTTTGGTCCAGCCTCTGGTCAATGTTGGACACCAAGCTCACCAAGTCCACAACATTCCATCCCCAAACTGATGGCCAGACAAAGGTCATCAACAGGATGATTGTACACATTCTGCGCATGTGCAATTCAAAGCATCCACGCACATGGGATGAGAACCTTCCCTATGTACAAAATAGTTATAACCGAGCTCTCCACAGCTCAACTGGCCACAGACCCTTTCAGGTGGGCTTGGGATTCTAGCCACTATGTCCCATTGACATAGCCATGCCATTTGTAGCTACTCACACCGATTCGGCTCATGTCCAATCTGAAGCTGACAAAGAAAGCAACTTCATCGAGTGCATTCAGCACATCAACCAACAGGTTCATGACATATTGGATAGAGCCAACGCTAAGTACAAGCAACAACATGATCAACATCGGGTGCCACACAACTTCCAGTTGGGCGAAAAAGTGTGGCTACATTTGCAAAAAGAGCGCCTCACTAGACCCCACCGCAAGATTCGCCTGCTCTGATATGGGCCATACACCATCACCAAGGATGTAGGGAACAATGCCTTCGAGCTCAATATTCCACCATTCCTTGGTCTGCACCTAGTATTAAATTTAGACCACCTTCATCCCTACTTCCCACCTCTGTTGAACACCTCTAACATTGCAGAAGAATTCACACCAAAAGAGTTAAACCTAGACTGCATGGAATAGGCCACCATAGACTATATCATGGACATGCAAATCAAGAACACTCGCTGACAGAAGATCCAACTGTATTGGTTTGTCAAAGCTGGCCAACTCCTGCACTAAGGAAAGTGGTTCACCAGGGACCAAGTTCAATAGAAGCTTCCTCATGTCATGGAGGAACTCAATGCAATGGGGACCATTGCTTCCAAAGGGGGGAGGAATGATCTAGGTGGATATTGGTGGCCACCTGCCTATTCCACTTGGGGTCCCACCATTGTCTCTTTCAATTTTTTCACAACTTACTATTTTTACTAGTTTTTTGGGTCCTAAAATTTCGGAGCCGTTTTGAGGCCCCAAACGGAGATAGTATGCCGAAGTTACGTCCCCAGGAAGTTGAAAGACAAATTTACCCAAACGAGGCCCATATTTTTGGAGCTTCATCTCCTAGGGTTAGGTTTTTGGAAATTTAGAGTTCTCCATTATTTCTCCATAATAAATAGGCCTTTGAGCCTCATTTTAACACAGTTCAGAGGTCCGTAGCCACCACATCTCTTCTCAGAGATTCACTACCAGCACCCTAGCTATTTTATTTCCATAATGTTTGTAAGCATATTTCTGTGATTTGACATTAATGGAATGAAGCCTTATTTCCATTGTATTTTTATGTTTATGGTTATTTCTATATTTTGTTGCGTTCTTGCATAAATACGGATCATCAGATGAAGGTGGGGATTTGTATTTGGCTTCTTCTTCAAATATAAATGTAGATAATGAGGCATGGTTTATTGACTCAGGTGCATCCTTTCACTTCACTCCCCATAGGGAGTGGTTCTACGAGTATGAGAAGTATGATGGTGGTGATGTCTTCTTAGGGGATGATACGAAGGCCAGAATTGTCAGACATAGAAAATTCAAGTTGAAGCTGAAAGGTGGAAGGATTATAACACTCCCTGGTGTTCTGCATATTCTTGCATTGGCCAAAAATATGATTTCTATAAGTAAGATGGATGATGCAGGTGTAAAAACAATTTTCAAGAAAGATACCTACAAGATGGTTTGGGGAGCACTGGTATTAATGCGAGGAGTTCGGATTGGAACTCTGTACAATATTCAGGGTAGCACTATTATTGATGGGTGAAACAGTTCTGTGGTTCCTGAAAGTGGAGTAGAAAGCCTAGCAGTCTCTGGAGAAAAGACCATGCTATGGCATCAAAGGCTTGGACATATTGGAGAGAAGGGCCTTCAGATACTGCATGGTAATGGCATGGTAGAAGGTATGTCCAATTTATCTCTGGATTTCAATTTCTGTGAACATTGTGTATATGGGAAGCAGAATTGGGTGAGTTTTCCTTCTGGTGTTAAGAGGGCAAACAAGATATTAGAGCTTGTGCACAGTGATGTGTTTGGACCTGTGTCGGTTCCATCAATGGGTAAGTCTGTGTACTATTTTTCATTCATATAAGACTTCTCAAGGAATACATGGATATATTTTTGGAGGAAGAAATCTGAAATCTTTAACAGATTTAAAGAATTTAAGGCTCTGGTGGAAAACCAAATAGAGAAGAAGATAAAAGTGATGAGGACAGATAATGGTGGAGAGTTCTGCAAGAAGGAATTTGAAGAGTTCTGTAAGAAGTGTGGTATAGCATGGCAGGAGACTAATCCATACACCCCTTAGAAAAATGGAGTTGTGGAAAGAATGAACATAGCGTTGATGGAAAAGAAAAGAAGCATACTCAGTGGTACCGGGTTTGGATAAGAATTTTGGGTAGAGGCAGTGGAGATTGCATGTTACCTAGTTAACATATCACCTTCATCAGCATTGGAGGATACGACTCCACATGAGGTATGGATTGGTAAGAAACCCTCTCTTTCACATCTGAGGATATTTGGATGTGATGCATATGTACATGTTCCAAAGGAGAAAAGGACCAAGTTGGATAATAAATTTGAAAGGTGCATCTTTATTGGGTATAAGGATGGTTTAAAAGGTTACAAGGTTTGGAACCCAGAAACAAGGAGGGTTGTGTACAACTGACATGTGGTGTTTAGAGAGGTGAAATATGCTGTTAAACATGAACTCCTACCAGAGGAACCTGATAAGATAGAGTTTGAGCTAAAGGAGGATGAATCCGACTCTACATCAGAACAAGATTCAAAAGAGGAAGAGTCAAAAACTCTAGCTATGAGAAGATCAGTTCGAGAAATAAGAAAACCAGAAAATTATAGTCCATCTGCCTTCTGTTCAAATTTTTCTTTAATTATCACTGATGATGATCCCAGAACTGTCAAGGAGGAAGTTGATTCAGAGGATGGAAAACTATGGAAGGAGGCCATGGTTGATGAAATGGCATCCTTGCACAAAAATGAGGCATGGGATCTGGTGGAGTTTCCCACTGGAAGGAATTCCATCGGGAGAAAATGGGTATTTAAGAAAAAGATGAATGTAGAAGGCAAGGTGGAGAAATACAAAGCTCGGTTGGTAGCAAAAGGTTATTCCCAGGTTTTTGGAATTGATTTTGATGATTTGTTTTCTCCTGTTGCCAAGGTTACTTCTATTAGATTACTTTTATCTGTTGCTATTGCATTTGATTTTTAGGTAGAACAGATGGATGTGAAGACAAAATTTCTTCACAGGGATTTCGAAGATGAGATCTACATGAAGAAACCTGAAGGCTTTATGGTGAAAGGTAAGAAAGAACTTGTATGCAGGTTAAAAATGCCTTTGTATGGGTTAAAAAAGTTAGCAAGGATGTGGTATCAGAAATTTGATACCTATATACGGGGACTTGACTTCAGCAAAAGAAAAGAGGATCATTGCGTGTATTTTAAATTAATTGGTGACCATGTTATTTATTTTGTCTTGTATGTGGATGATATGTTGCTGATTGGAAATGACAGAGAAATTATCCAGGATTTGAAGACCCAATTGTTCTCCAAATTCAACATGAAGGATATTGGTGCTACAAACTATGTTTTGGGCATGGAAATTAAGAGAGATCGGGAAAAGAGGAAGCTTTGGTTAAACCAGAGGAATTATGTTGAGACAATATTGCAAAGGTTCAATATGAAGGATAGTAAACCAGAGAAGGTTCCTATTCCTGTAGGTGTAAATCTATCTTCTGAACAATGTCCCAAGACAGAAGAATAAGAGGAGGATATGTCCTGTGTTCCATATGCAAGTGCAGTGGGTAGCCGGATGTATGCAATGGTATGTACTAGAACAGACATTGCACATGTAGTGGGAGTATTTAGCAGGCTTATGTCAAAACCAGGGAAGGAGCGTTGGACAACAGTGAAGCAGGTTTTCAGATATTTGCGTGGAACTAGTGATTATGGTTTGTGCTACTAGGGAAGACCAGGATTGGAAAAAGTTTTGGATATCCATGGTTTCGTTGATGCAGATTGGGCTAGAGATCTCGACCAAAGAAGATCTACAAGTGGGTATGCTTTTATCCTATTTGGAGGTGCAGTCAGTTGGATGAGTAAAATACAGTATGTAATGGCTCTTTCAATTACAGAGGCAGAATACATGGCAGCCACTCATGCAAGCAAGGAAGCAGTTTGGTTGTAGAGATTGTGTTCAAGTATGGGGTTGGTGCAACGGGCTATAAGGAAAGACTGTGATAGCCAAAGTGCAATTTTCTTGGCTAAGAACCTTGCTTATCATTCAAAGACAAAGCACATTGATGCTCAATATCACTTTGTGAGAGATATGGTTGAGGATAAACGAGTGTTGCTGGTAAATGTGGACACTTTGAAGAATGTTGTAGATGCATTGAAGAAGTCTGTGAGCACTTAGAAGTTCTGTTGGCGTAGAAAAAAAATGGGTGTTGGAGAGCTAGACTAGTGACTAAGCTCTCATGTGGCCCCCTATGAAAAAAAAACAAGAAGTGGGAGAATGTTGGGTATGTGTTATATTCTTTCTATGATTAGTCGTACATGTGGGAGGGAGAGGGGGTCACGGGGTAGAAGGGGGTCACGGGAGGGGGTCACGGGGGAAGGTAGAAGGGGGTCACGGGGGGGGGGTGATGGGCCCCCCTATTCGGGATCTTGGGCATTGGCCCGGGAAAAAAAATTTGGACCCTATTTTCGGTGGGCGGACCCGCCCATGGTTTTGGGCATGGGTTTGCACATGGTTTTGGGGCATGATGGTTTCTGACCCCTGGTATTTTGGAGATCAAGTCAAGGGAACTACGGTTCTGTTATAATCTAGGGTTAATGGATTGGGGTTTATGAATGCTTTGACATGTATATATATGTGTTGTAACACTAAAAGGAATATAATAAAAAATCAAGCTGGTAGTCCCAATTTGGGTTCGAGTGGAAAATATCTGTATATATCTGTTTTATGTTTTATGTTCTCGATATTGCTTATTTTATATTTTTAATATTAATTTGCACATAATTTCTGTGCATGGTTAAAACCTACACATGAGACAACAAGACTATTTTAAAAACTTTGAAATCTTTCACGTTTTGGATTTGATCCTTTTCAAAACAAGATGAGGTGTGTTTGAAAATTGTAAATGAGCTCTTTGTCTTGGACTGAGACAGTAGGTCAAACTTGACCTCCTTTGAAGCTTTGACAATCAAGATGAATTTTTGGATCCTTTCATAAGATAGTGAGACAAAATTGTTATTTTTCATGAGACAGTGAAATAAACTGGAGTTATTTGGAAATTTTTGGAACTAGAGCCATATGAAACAAGAAAGATGGATTTTATTTCATCTTCATAAACATGCTTGCTCCTTCATTAGAGATTTATGAATGGAATGGAGGGTTGCTTCCTTGTGTTTAGTGAAAATTTGAATATTTTTAAAAGGCAGAGATGAACCTAGAATTTAACCTATATGAAAGGGAGTGAACAAACCCTAGAGCTCTTCAGTGATGATGATGGAGATGGCGACCTTAAAACGGATGATGGTGATGACCTGGAAAATGGTTGTGATGAATGAAATGAAGGAGAAATAAACATGATTTAGACCTCTTCATTGACCAAAATTATTTTATGAGAACATGTATGGAAAAGTAAAAAAAGTTGACATATGACTTTGTGGAAAGCAACTGAAAGAGTCATTTGATCACTGACATACTTGGGCTAACATTGGCTCCAGCTGGGGATGGCAGCTCCTTCAGGAGGTGTCAATAACACCGTAGATCAGGTAACCTTACCATTGGCCGATGGATTCAAACTGGACTTTGAAAAACTTTGACAAACTGGAAATGATGAACTAATTCTAGAAATGAATTTGACTCGAAAACTGACTTGACTACTGACTGAACTTACTTATGGTAGTAAAAAATCGAGATATTTGGACCTTCGCCTCGAGCTTGAAATGATGATGATAACCGCCCACCTACTGAAGATGTATATACAATCATGCGATATGATCCCTCTAGTGTAACCAATCCAAAAAATGGCTACTTGAATCCCGCTCACACTTTCCTTGAGTAGGAAAAAGGAACAAAATATAAGAAAGTCAAAGTGTCCACTTAACATGTGCTCATGATCCACAAATACAATAAGATTCATATTCCCAGATGGATGAAAAAAACTAACCAAAGGATC
Source organism: Pinus albicaulis (assembly GCA_034641835.2). Taxonomy (NCBI): domain Eukaryota; kingdom Viridiplantae; phylum Streptophyta; class Pinopsida; order Pinales; family Pinaceae; genus Pinus; species Pinus albicaulis. The sequence continues at coordinate 77,743,092 of CM076574.1, read as the reverse complement.
ATGAAGAACATGGAACATAAGCCTTTCTGGATGACTTAAAACAGGAAAAAAAAACCTCCTTCAAAACTATTGGTTTGTCTATGTGCTGAAATTGATCACCTTCATCAATGAATGTTGCAACATCGACCTTCATTACTGGTTGTAAAAAATTGGAAATAGGGTCTTCAAGAATATCAGGAGAAAGGAAAGTTTGTTCTTGAAAATATGTGTTTGAAGTAGTCATATTATCCAAAGAAAAAATGTGCACATTTATAGGAAAAACTCCTCTTCTTCAACAAACTCTTCAATTTCTGAACATGGAGGAAGATCATCATCTGAAAAAGGCTTTAAAACAACCTCTTATTTTTCACTACTTTCTTGCAACTTAGGATGGTAACTCGAAGCCTAACATCTTCAAAATATGAAGGTACATGTATATTTCTTTTGGAAAATGGTTTCGGGAGTAATCCTTCATGTGAATCTTAATTAAGGGTTTCTAAAGTAGCATATTCATTAGATATTTGCAAAAGATTAACTTTAATGGAACCTTCAATAACTGGTACAACAAGATTAAATTCTATGTCAAATACCCCTTTAATCCCATCGTCTTGGGCTACATTCTCATGCTGTTGAAAGTAATAATTTTCAAAAGGATTTGTAATATGATTTTCCTCGATCATTGAACCAGAAGATGAATAAACGATGGACAATCTATTTCCTTGTCTTGTTTAAAATTTTTCTCATACTCCTAATCATGAATAGACAGACAAGGCTGTAAATCTTTGTTAACTTCATGGGATATAAGTTCACTGTTAGGATGCAGATATGTTTTATATTCAAGAAAATAAGGAGTTGATGCGTGTTGTAAATGATCCTATGTATCAAGGCAACTAATATCTATTATTTTCTATTGAGAAGAAAATTCATGAAGGGCCTCTATGATCTCATAATCCAGACACTCTTCATCACCAAAATCATCTTCAAGGTATTGAATTAAATCTTCACAGGATTAACAACAATCTTTGAACAACAATATTGAATGGTGAGAATTTTCATAAAACTGAAAGAATGTTGTGTGAAAATATTTAGGAGAGAATAAGCTACCTAGCTTCAACCCTTCATACTATGATCTTGCTTTCCCTTCCAGGGTAGACATAAAAATTTTCATCAAACAATCCTCATGAAACCTAATCTAAAGCTTATGTATATGCCAATGAAATTTTATTAGATGAAGAATAGCCTCATCCTTGTTTCCATATATGAATTTGGGCAGATAATTTTTCCAATATATTTAAGGAATTTGATTTGGAAAACGAATAATTTGAGCACGATTCATAGGCCATACCTTCTAGCAGTTAAATCCATGTTGAAAACAATGAAGTCACCAAACATTTCTTCAAGCTACCGGTTTTTGAAACAGTGGAGTCACTATGAAAAATATAAACTTTTGGATTCTTCACCACTGGAGTTGCGAGGTGAAATATGCACAGCCTTCTTGTGTCTAACCACTGTTTCAACATCAACAATAAGAGATAATATTTTTCATTTTTTCCTGGGAAAAATTTAACCTTCGCTCCCCGGAAACGACGCCAAGAATGTTATCACTATCCCAAACTTCCCAAGGCTGATAGTAGAACTGGAGAAAGGTAACCACCGACCAAAATTTAGGTCAGGTAGCTAGCCCTACCTAGACCAGAGAGGGCTCTCTCTTTATCACTTAGGCAATCAAATGAATGACTGAGTATGTAATGATTTTAGGCTAGGTATGTAAGCTTAATAAGTAGAATTTGTTTGATGTTTCGAATGCTGGATATAAAATTCTGTGAATGGACTGTAAATGGGATTTTTAGGTCTGCACTTCAAGGTGAACCTGTAGAGAATGTATGAGGAAATATAGGTAGTTTGACAACATATTAATAATTCATTGAGTATATGATGAAAATGAAGGAAAGTTTGAATAAGCATTGAGGTGAATTCACTAAATTTAGAACCAAATAAACATGATATGGTGAATCTTGTCTAAAACAGAGCATGCATACACATGAATTCTACTCTCAAACCTACAATATAAACATATATGAAGAATAAGACATGGTATTAAACATAAAATGATAAACATACATGAGAAACACAAATGTAGACCGCCTTCGTCCCTACTTCCCACCTCTGTTGAACACCTCTGACATTGCAAAAGAACTCACACCAAAAGAGTTAAACCTGGACTGCATGGAATAGGCCACCATAGACTGTATCATGGACATGCAAATTAAGAACACTCGCTGACAGAAGATCCAACTGTATCGGTTTGTCAAAGCTGGCCAACTCTTGCACTAAGGCAAGTGGTTCACCAGGGACAAAGTTCAACAAAAGTTTCCTCATCTCATAGAGGAACTCAACGCAATGGGGACCATTGCTTCTAAAGGGGGGAGGAGTGATCTAGGTGGATATTGGTGGTCACCTGCTTATTCCACTTGGGGCCCCACCATTGTCTCTTTTAGTTTTTTCACAACTTACTATTTTTACCAGTTTTTCGGGTCCTAAACTTCTGGAGCCGTTTTGAGGCCCCAAACAGAGATATTATGCCAAAGTTACGTCCCCGAGAAGTTGAAACACCAATTTACCCAAACAGGGCCCATAGTTTTGGAGCTTCATCTCCTAGGGTTAGGTTTTTGGACGTTTAGAGTTTTACATTTTTTCTCCATAATAAATAGGCCTTTGAGCCTCATTTTAACACAGTTCAGAGGTCTGTAGCCACCACATCTCTTCTCAGAGATTCGCTACCAGCACGCTAGCTATTTTATTTCCATCATGTTTGTAAGCATATTTCTGTGATTTGATATTAATGGAATGAAGCCTTATTTCCACTGTATTTCTATGTTTATGGTTATTTTGATTTCTGTTGCATTCCTGCATAAATACGGCTCATCAGATGAAGGTGGGGATCTATATTTGGCTTCTTCTTCAAATATAAATGTAGATCATGAGGCACGGTTTATTGACTTGGGTGCATCCTTTCACTTCACTCCCCATAGGGAGTGGTTCTGAGAGTATGAGAAGTATGATGGTGGTGATGTATTATTAGGGGATGATACGAAGGCCAGAATCGCCGGACATGGAAAATTCAAGTTGAATCTGCAAGGTGAAAGGATTATAACACTCCCTGGTGTTCTGCATATTCCTGCATTGGCTAGAAATATGATTTCTGTAAGTAAGATGGATGATGCAGGTGTAAAAAAAATGTTCAAGAAAGATACCTGCAAGATGGTTTGGGGAGCATTGGTATTAATGCGAGGAGTTCGGATTGGAACTCTGTACAATATTCAAGGTAGCATTGTTATTGATGGGTGCAACAGTTCTGTGGTTCCTGAAAGTGGAGTGGAAAGCCTAGCAGTCTTTGGAGAAAAGACCATGCTATAGCATCAAAGGCTTGGACATATTGGAGAGAAGGGCCTTCAGATACTGCATGGTAATGGTATGGTAGAAGGTATGTCCAATTTCTCTCTGGATTTCAATTTCTATGAACATTGTGTATATGGGAAGCAAAATTGGGGGAGTTTTCCTTCTGGTGTTAAGAGGGAGAACAAGATATTAGAGCTTGTGCACAGTGATGTGTTTGGACCCGTGTCGGTTCCATCAATGGGTAAGTCTGTGTACTATTTTTCATTCATATAAGACTTCTCAAGGAATACATGGATAAATTTCTTGAGGAATAAATCTGAAGTCTTTGATAGATTTAAAAAATTTAAGGCTCTGGTGGAAAACCAAACAGAGAAGAAGATAAAAGTGATGAGGATAGATAATGGTGGAGAGTTCTGCAAGAAGGAATTTGAAGAGTTATGTAAGAAGTGTGGTATAGCATGGCAGGAGACTAATCCATACACACCTCAGAAAAATGGAGTTGCAGAAAGAATGAACATAGCATTGATGTAAAAGTCAAGAAGCATACTTAGTGGTACCGGTTTTGGATAAGAATTCTAGGCAGAGGCAGTGGAGATTGCATGTTACCTAGTTAATAGATCACCTTCATCAACGTTGGGGGATACGACTCCACATGAGGTATGGACTGGTAAGAAACCCTCTCTTTCACATCTGAGGATATTTAGAAGTGATGCATATGTACATGTTCCAAAGGAGAAAAGGACCAAGTTGGATAATAAATCTAAAAGGTGCATCTTTATTGGGTAGAAGAATGGTTTAAAAGGTTACAAGCTTTGGAACCCAGAAAAAAGGAAGGTTGTGTACAACTCAGATGTGGTGTTTAGAGAGGTGAAATATGTTGTTAAACATGAAGTCCTACCAGAGGAACCTGATAAGATAGAGTTTGAGCTAAAGGAGGATGAATCAGACTCTACATCAGAACAAGATTCAAAAGAGGAAGAGTCACAAACTCCAGCAGTGAGAAGATTAGTTCGGGAAAGAAGAAAACTAGAAAATTATAGTCCATTTGCCTTATGTTCAAATTTTGATTTAACTATCACTGATGATGATCCCATAAATGTCAAGGAGGAAGTTGATTTAGAGGATGGAAAACTCTGGAAGGAGGCCATGGTTGATAAAATGGCATCCTTGCACAAAAATGAGGCATGGGATCTGGTGGAGTTTCCCGCTGGAAGGAATACCATTGGGAGAAAATGGGTATTTAAGAAGAAGATGAATGTAAAAGGAAAGGTGGAGAAATACAAAGCTCGGTTGGTAGCAAAAGGTTATTCCCAGGTTTCTGGAATTGATTTTGATGATTTATTTTCTCCTGTTGCCAATGTTACTTCTATTAGATTACTTTTATCTGTTGCTGCTGCATTTGATTTTGAGGCAGAACATATGGATGTGAAGACAACATTTCTTCACAGGGATTTCGAAGATGTGATATACATGAAGAAATCTGAAGGCTTTATGGTGAAAGGTAAGAAAAAACTTGTATGCAGGTTAAAAATGCCTTTGTATGGGTTAAAAAAGTCAGCAAGGATGTGGTATCAGAAATTTGATACCTATATACGGGAACTTGACTTCAGCAAAAGAAAAGAGGATCATTGTGTGTATTTTAAATTAATTGGTGACCGCGTTATTTATTTTGTCTTGTATGTGGATGATATGTTGCTGATTGGAAATGACAGAGAAATTATCCAGGATTTGAAGACCCAATTGTTATCTAGATTCGACATGAAGGATATTGGTGCTCCAAACTGTATTTTGGGCATGGAAATTAAGAGAGATTGGGAAAAGAGGAAGCTTTGGTTAAAACAAAGGAATTATGTTGAGACAATATTACAAAGGTTCAATATGAAGGATAGTAAACCAGAGAAGGTTCCTATTCCTGTAGGTGTAAATATATCTTCTGAACAATGTCCCAAGACACAAGAATAAGAGTATATGTCCTGTGTTCCATATGCGAGTACAGTGGGTAGCCTGATGTATGCAATGGTATGTACTAGACCAGACATTGCACATGCAGTGGGAGTATTTAGCAGGTTTATGCCAAAACCAGGGAAGGAGCATTGGACAACAGTGAAGCTGGTTTTCAAATATTTGTGTGGAACTAGTGATTATGGTTTGTGCTACCAGGGAAGACTAGGATTGGACAGAGTTTTGGACATCCATGGTTTTGTTGATGCAGACTGGGCTAGAGATCTAGACCAAAGAAGATCTACAAGTGGGTATGTTTTTATCCTATTTGGAGGTGCAGTCAGTTGGATGAGTAAAATATAGTATGTAGTGGCTCTTTCAACTACAGAGGCAGAACACATGGAAGCCACTCATGCAAGCAAGGAAGAAGTTTGGTTGTGGAGATTGTGTTCAAGTATGGGGTTGGTGCGGCGGGCTATAAGGATAGACTATGATAGCCAAAGTGAAATTTTCTTGGCTAAGAACCCTATTTATCATTCAAAGACAAAGCACATTCATGCTCAATATCACTTTGTGAGAGATATGGTTGAGGATAAATGAGTGTTGCTGGTAAAGATGGAAACTTTGAAGAATGTTGCAGATGCATTGATGAAGTTTGTGAGCACTCAGAAGTTCTGTTTGCGTAGAGAAAAAATGGGTGTTGCAGAGCTAGACTAATGACTAAGCTCTCATGTGGCCCCCTATGGAAAGTAAACAACAAGTGGGAGAATGTTGGGTATGTGTTATATTCTTTCTATGATTAGTCGTACATGTTGGGGGGGGGGTGGGGGGGGGGGTTCACAGGGGGGATGACAGGGGAGGTAGCAGGGGGGTCACAGGGGGGGGGAGAGGGTGACAACCCCCCCTTATTCGGGATCTTGGGCATTGGCCCGGAAAAAACTTTTGGACCCTATTTTTTGGTGGGCGGACACGCCCATGGTTTTGTGCATGGGTTTGCACATGGTTTTGGGGCATGATTGTTTCCGACCCTTGGTATTTTTGAGATCCAGTCAAGCGAACTATGGTTATGTTCTAATCTAGGGTTAATGGATTGGGGTTTGTGAATGCTTTGGCATGTATATATATGTGTTGTAACACTAAAAGGAATATAATAAAAAATCAAGCTAGTAGTCCCAATTTGGGATTGAGGGGAAAATATCTGTATATATTTGTTTTATGTTTTATGTACTCAATATTGCTTATTTTATATTTTTAAGATTATTTTGCACATAATTTCTGTGCATGGTGAAAACCTACACATGAGACAACAAGCCTATTTTAAAAACTTTGAAATCTTTCACCTTTTGGATTTGATCCTTTTCAAAACAAGATGAGGTGTGTTTGAAAATTGTAAATGAGCTCTTTGTCTTGGACTGAGACAGTAGGTCAAACTTGACCTCCTTTGAAGCTTTGACAATCAAGATGAATTTTTGGATCCTTTCATAAGATAGTGAGACAAAATTGTTATTTTTCATGAGACAGTGAAATAAACTGGAGTTATTTGGAAATTTTTGGAACTAGAGCCATATGAAACAAGAAAGATGGATTTTATTTCATCTTCATAAACATGCTTGCTCCTTCATTAGATATTTATGAATGGAATGGAGGGTTTCTTCCTTGTGTTTAGTGAAAATTTGAATATTTTTCAAAGGCAGAGATGAACCTAGAATTTAACCTATATGAGATGGAGTGACCAAACCCTAGAACTCTTCAGTGATGATGATGGAGATGTTGACCTTAAAACGGATGATGGTGATGACCTTGAAAATGGTTGCGATGAATGAAATGAAGGAGCAATAAACATTATTTAGACCTCTTCATTGACCAAAATTATTTTATGAGAACATGTACGGAAAAGTAAAAAAAATTGACATATGACTTTGTGGAAAACAACTGAAAGAGTCATTTGATCACTGACATACCTGGGCTAACATTGGATCCAGCTAGGGATGGAAGATCCTTCAGGAGGTGTCAATAACACCATAGATCAGGTAACCTTACCATTGGGCGATGGAGTCAAACTGGACTTTGAAAAACTTTGACAAACTGGAAATGATGAACTAATTCTAGAAATGAATTTGACTCTAAAACTGACTTGACTACTGACTGAAGTTACTTGTGGTAGTAAACCATCGAGATATTTGGACCTTCGCCTCAAGCTTCAAATCCTGATGATAACCACCCACCTACTGAAGACGTATATACAATCATGTGATATGATCCCTCCAGTGTAACCAATCCAAAAAATGGCTACTTGAATCCTGCTCACACTTTTCTCGAGTAGGAAAAAGGAACAAAATATAAGAAACTCAAAGTGTCCACTGAACATGTGCTCATGATCCATAAATACAATAAGATTCATATTCCCAGATGGATGCAAAAAACTAACCAAAGGATCATAAAGAACATGCAACAAAAGCTTTTCTGGATGACTTAAAACAGGAAAAAAAAACCTCCTTCCAAACTCTTGGTTTGTCTATGTGCTGAAATTGATCACCTTCATCAATGAATGTTGCAACATCAACCTTCATTACTGGTTGTAAAAAATTGGAAATAGGGTCTTCAAGAATATCAGGAGAAAGGGAAGTTTGTTCTTGAAAATATGCATTTGAAGTAGTCATATTATCAAAAGAAAACATGTTCACATTTATAGGACAAACTCCTCTTCTTCAACAAACTCTTCAATTTCTGAACATGGAGGAAGATCATCATCTGAAAAAGGCTTTAAAACAACCTCTTCTTTTTCACTGCTTTCTTGCAACTTAGGATGGTAACTCGAAGCCTAGCATCTTCAAAATATGAAGGTACATGTATCTTTCTTTTTGAAAATGGATTCGGGAGTAATCCTTCATGTGAATATTAATTAAGGGTTTCTAAAGTAGTATATTCATTAGATATTTGCAAAATATTAACTTTAATGGAATCTTCAATAACTATTACAACAATATGCAATTCTATGTCAAATACCCCTTTTAATCCCATCATCTTGGGTTGCATTCTCATGCTATTGAAAGTAATAATTTTCAAAAGGATTTGGAATATGATTTTCCTCGGTCATTGACCCAAAAGATGAATAAACGTGGAAATTCTATTTCCTTGTCTTGTTTAAAAGATTTCTCATACTCCTAATCATGAATAGACAGACAAGGCTGAAAAAATTTGTTAACTTCATGGGATATAACTTCACTGTTAGGATGCAGATATATTTTATCTTCAAGAAAATAAGGAGTTGATGCGTGTTGTAAATGATCCTATGTATCAAGGCAGCTAATCTCTATTATTTTTTGTTGAGAAGAAAAATTCATGAAGGGCCTCTATGATCTCATAATCCATATACTCTTCATCACCAAAAGCATCTTCAAGGTATTGAATTAAATCTTCATAGGATTCACAACAATATTTGAACAACAATATTGAATGGCGAGAATTTTCATAAAACTCAAAGAATGTTGTGTGAAAATATTTAAGAGAGAATAAGCTACCTAGCTTCAACCCTTCATACTATGATCTAATTTTCCCTTCCAGGGTAGCCATAAAAATTTTCATCAAACAATCCTCATGAAACCTAATCTAAAGCTCATGTATATGCCAATGAAATTTTATTAGATGAAGAATAGCCTCATCCTTGTTTCCATATATGAATTTGGGTAGATACTTTTTCCAATCTATTTAAGGAATTTGATTTGGAAAACCAAGAATGTGAGCACGATTCATAAGGCATACCTTCTAGCAGTTAAATCCATGTTGAAAACAATGAAGTCACCAAAAATTTCTTCAAGCTACCGATTTTTGAAACAATGGAGTTGCTATGAAAAATGTAAACTTTTGGATTCTTCACCACTGGAGTTGCGAGGTGAAATATGCATAGCCTTCTTGTGTCTAACCACTGTTTCAACATCAACAATAAGAGATAATATTTGTCATTTTTTCCTGATAAAAATTTAACCTTCACTCCTCGGAAACGATGCCAAGAATGTCATCACTATCCCAAACTTCCCAAGGCTAATAGTAGGACTGGAGAAAGGTAACCATCGACCAAACTTTAGGTCAGGTAGCTAGACCTACCTAGACCAGAGAGGGCTCTCTCTTTGTAAATTTAGGAAATCAAATGAATGACTGAGTATGTAATGATTTTAGGCTAGGTATGTAAGCTTAATAAGTATAATTTGTTTGATGTTTCGAATGCTGGATATAAAAGTCTGCGAATGGACTGTAAATGGGATTTTTAGGTCTGCACTTCAAGGTGAACCTGTAGAGAATGTATGAGGAAAGATAGGTAGTTTGACAACATATTTATCAGTCATTGAGTATATGATGAAAATGAAGGAAATTTTGAATAAGCATTAAGGTGAATTCACTAAATTTAGAACCAAATAAACATGATATGGTGAATCTTGTCTAAAACAGAGCATGCATACACATGAATTCTGCTCTCAAACCTAAAAGATAAACATATATGAAGAAGAAGACATGGTATTAAACATAAAATGATAAACATACATGAGAAACACAAATTCTTGAAAGCATACTGTTAGGGTCCTATAATAATAGGATTCATAATTTTTTAATTGACTTTGATTAGTCTTGTAATATGTACATACTTTGCTTTCTGCAAATTGTTTTCCCATATTAGAAAACAAAAAATGTAAAGAGGGTAAAAGTCCTAAAAGAAAAATCAAAGGACTTGAAAGAAAAAATATAAAAAATAATAGAAAATGAACCCCCCCAAAAAAAGAGATAAAAATAAAACATGAAAGTGATGCAAATCCAAATGCCACTACTATTTAATTTTCTCGAAAAATAAAAATTGTTTGCAATTTGTTACAATTCCACAATCCATGATGGTTAAACAACTTAATCTTAACCTCTCATGCTTTAAATTTCATGTTATTAGATAGAGAATAAAGATCTAGCCAAACAATTTAATCTTGGAAGATCAGTAGTTAGGTAGAGAATAATAAGGAGCTCAACAACTTAATTTGATCCCTTGGAAGAAATAAGGATAGAATTAGTTATTTTATTGTTTTGAAAGAAAAATGAATAGGATTGCAAGCTCAAATGAACCCAGGTAAATAAAGAAAAAATGTTAGCGTAGCATATGGGTAGGCAGAAGCAATTTTTACAATGATGGATAAGCAGAAAATTGGTCATTTCAGTCACTAACTTCCTTCAAAAAATCATCCCCTTGTAAAAATACTTCATCCCCTCCATTTTCATTCTTTCCCTTCATTTTTCCTTTTTTCCATTATCATTCAGTTTTCTTTGTAAAAATCCCCTTTTCCTAAGTTTAAAACCCATTTTACTTAAGGAAAGTAAAACCCTTTAACTAATTCCCCTTTACCCAAAATACCCAAAAAAGATACTTTATCCTAAGTGTAAACGCAAAATATTATATCGGGATCCACATCAAAAGAATTTATCCCTATATCATGTTTTACACTAGGTTTAATGTATTTCATCTCCCTCATATCATTTCATTACTAACACATTAATTTATATATTAACTCCTATGTTTCACCTTTTAGCCCGTATTAGATTAATTCCTTTAAATATTATTTCTCACCCATATTTTAAATTTAACCTATGATTTATTTCCCCATGTTATATATGTTCCCGCTCCATCCCATAGGTTAAAAGTATTAAACCATATTAATTCCACTACATACTTAACCCCCGCCAATGTTAAAGTTACATACGATCACATTTCATTTGTTAAATAAAACATTAATTCACCTATCACATTTAACTCCAAAATATGTATTAAACCTTATGTTTAAATACATAATCCACATCCTGCTATATTAAAATTCCATGCCCCATGCCATCTCACCCCACAGCTTTATCCTGTCATCTCAAACATTCACTTTTCATATCCTAGATCGAATGGTGGAGATCCCATGTCGCATGTTTCTCAGCACAATGATTAAACAAACCCAAACCTTTCGATAAATGTTGTTTTCAGGGTTTCTCTCACTTCCACGTGTCTTAATTCCATTGGATCACATTGATCATTCTAATCCTGCTTACTATCTTTGAACCTTGCGAAAACTGCCTAACGGTTTTTCCTCCCTCGTTCCCAAACCACCCTTTTTTTTGAATTGACCCTGCATTTAATACAATCACTGTTCAATCAAATTGTTTATAAAAATTCCTAGATGCATTCATTTGAAGTATTGCAGACCAAAAATATCGATGCCGCCTCTATTTTCTAGCCTGAACAAATGAAACTCATCAATTTTATTGTTACAACGACTACAGAAGTCATCTGAGAGGCTATAAAGACCGGAAAAATATTTTGAAAGCTTTACAACCCCAGAAACCCTTCTACATAGTGAAATTACAAATTCCCAGGTATTCTTCAGAGGAAAAAGACTCATTGATCAATCTAAAAGAGTTATACAATTAAATGAATCATTTAGCAGCTTGTGTACTTAAAGAAAACCCTTTGCTTCATAAATCCTTAGATTTTGTAAACCTTGAGCAATCCTTTCCCAAATTCTGAAACCCTGGAATATTAAATTGTTTAAATTGAAGAAATTTGACCATCTGCAGACCTAAGAAAGCCCTCTGAGACCTTCAAAACCTTTCCTACAATACTTAGACATCCTTCTATATAAAAATTGATGTCTTAAGATTGTTCTTATCACAGAAAGTCCACTGTAAACCCTAGATATCATTTGCTGAGGCTATAAGGTCTTGAAGTTCCTCTTTTGATAAAGAAGTTACAGTTTGAGTTAAATTGATTAGAATTACTCCTTTGTAGACAAAAGATAGAACCCCTGTCATATCTAAAATCCTTTTGCAAACTGTTTAAACTTATAAAAGTGTTTTACAGGCATAAATCAATGTTTTAGATTTCAAAAGAGTATAAAATTGATAAATCAAACAAATCTATGGCTTCCAAAAGCACTTTAGTGGTCAATCCTCTACAACCCCCTATTGTGGATGTAGATTATATTCCCCTGGAATATGTAGACTTCAAAATTATTGATACTATGACTGAATTTAATCTTCTTGAGCTCCACTGCTGGAGCCAAGAGAAATCCTTAGATCAGGTTGATGAAGTGTTTATTTGGGAATCAAACTTGCCTAAATATGTAGTTACTCATACTCATCAATGCCCATAATCAATTAGAGTTTTCCAATCATGCTATTCTCCTGATGAAAGAGACATTGTAAACCCAGAAAAAGGAAATTTTGTTTACCATTACATCTAAGTCTATCAACCAGATGCTTCAGTTACAGCCTAGGCCAAATGAAGTTCCTTTATCTATTGAAGCCCTCACTAAGTTCTACTTAGATCTGGAGTTTCCCAAAAGATTTCAATTTTTTCAAACCTTCATGCCATCCTATGTGGAAATTCCCAAGCTCAACTCTCCATACTCCTCTGCTAAATTCTCATAAAGGACTAGACATATCATTTCCATGTTGTCCTTCATCCTTGGCTATTTTATAGATGAACATGATGATGTAGCAGCACTTGGTTTCTTGTCCACTTTTACACCTGGTCAACCTCCTGCTACTATATTTAATTTTGCTCAATATATAGCTGACACTATCCATGAACAATTAGTCAAATTGCCTTCAAAAGTTTTTTTTAGGTATTCTTCATTCCTATTCCACATGTTCTTATATTTTCAGCCTGAAAAGTTCCCTATAAACCTACAAAAGCTTGATGTGGAAGGAAATCCACAATATATCATATTCTGGACCTCCTTGATAAGGAAGGATTCAAATGAGTTTACCTATTCAGAGTTCACAGGTTCTTTCACCCATCCCTTGGTAAATTTGCTAAACAACAGTGTGCAACATAGAATTAGGAATGAAATCAAGAAATTTTTGCAATTGTTTGAACAAAATAGGACAGATGATTGGTACTTGTACCAAAATCACACTGAAATCAGAGTCTACGAGTCAAGCCTTATTCCTTATAAATTTCCAAAATACCTCCCCATGAGGTTATTTTCTAGAGAGTATATACGACAGATTTTAAATTCATATGCTGTCAATTTCTTAATTGCAAAGAAGAAAACACAATTCAAGTTAAAGAACCAAGTTGGCCCATTCATCTGTAATAACAGAGTAGCAGGTCCAGAGGCAGAAAAATAGTTGCAAGAGTTCAAATTCAGTCCTAGTTTTCTTTGGTATTATGATCCCCTTGGTATTATTAGCAAAATGAGAGTCAAGTGCAAATTGACTCCATACATACATGAAAAGAATCCAAGAATTGAGAAATTCTCAAACCAATCTGAATGGTTAGAGAATACACTAGTAGAGGCTGAGAAGCAAAGTGATACTAGTCAAACTTTGAAAACTCCAGCCCAAGAAGATAGAGGTGTAAAAAGAAACAGGGAGGAAGGGTATTACACAACTGAGACTACTACAGAGACAAAATTTAAACTAAGATACAACAAAAAGCCAAAGATTAATCGTACTAGTAAAGAAAGGGAGACAATAGAGGTTATTGACAGAGAAATCGTAGAAAAATACATTGTACATCCTACAGTAATTGAAGAGGAACAACAACCAACCACTTCTAATACACAGTTCATTCAAAAACAACACAGTATAGAAGTGCATTCATCCAAGAAAACAACTGAAAAGGACATGGACATAAAGGAAAGATACAAGGAAATTAAGGCCAAAAATTAATAAATAAAAAATGAAATATATTCTCAGTACCTAAAGCACACTCCTAGCATTCAGAACAAGTTTCTTTCAGCCTTTGAATACATTAAAAAAAATATGTTGATCACAGTTCTTCAGCCCACAGTTCCAGCTCCTAAATCATCCTCTAATTATAAAAGACTGATTTTGAATTTCCAGTCCAGGATATTCATCCTCTAGATCAAATTGAATTTCACAAGAAAATAGGAGAGATGATTTATTCCACCATGACCACCAAGGCCATGAGTGCACATAAGCTTCAAAATAATTTGATAAATGTAAGCTATCAACTCAAATTGGAGAAGGCATCTTGATATGCAAAGGATACCAGAATCAAATCCTTAGAAGAGCTAGTGATTGAAGTAGGATATGATCCTTAGAATATAAAAGTTGTATAGGAATTGATCAAAAAGAAGAATGCTGACATTGTTGCACTTAAAAAAAATTGAAACTGCCCCCTACTGAGCATCCTCAAGCAAAGGAGGTTTTACAGGATTCCAATAAAAAATATGAGATGATGAGTCTCATTTTACAGTTAACAACCCAGATCAAAGAAATGGAAATTTAAATGGACAAATTGCTCCAAGAGAAAGAAGCGAACAAAACATAGGGAGTTCCTGCCACTGTGATTCATGTAGTTACAACAACAAAACCATCTAATTTGCAAAAAAACTGGCTCCTAATGTTCCAATGGCCACAATTGTTCCAAGTACTTCATATACAACCTCAGCCACTGAATCTTCAACAACAACAACACAACAATCAGATGAGGCAAGAAAATTAGTAAAGGAGATGCAAGACATGTCTATCCAAACCATTGAAATAAATAGGTTAAAAGAAAAAAATCAAAAACCTTGAAGATGCTAAGAAACTTACACAAATAAATGCTAGGAATGAAGAACAAAAAGCTAATAGATTGAATGAACAACTCAAGAAGTTGGAAAATTAATTAACTTTGAAGGAACCTATGGCACATGTTAAGCAAAAATTGTGGTACAATACCATTGAAGCAATCAATGATATTTAGCCATGCATACAGGTGATATATGAACAAAAAGACCTATTAAAATCAGCAAGAGAAGCAATACAAAAGACAAAAGAAGAGCTAGGTAAAGAACCTGAAGAAGCCTTATAAATTATCAAGTTCCTCAATTCCAAAAATAAACAAGAGATGGAAGAAATTGGAATTACAGATGAAACTAAAACCATCCTAGAAGTTAGGAAGGTAATATCCAAGAAGAATTTGATGACACAATTAGAGGAAAAGTGCCAGAACATGGAAATTTCAATCACAAGATTCATGATCAAATTTTATGTTCTAAGGAAAAAAGGCCTTCCTAATCCTCTAGTGATTAATGAAAAATTAATGAAACAGGAGGACTATGACAAAAAATATAAGAGAGTTTTCCAAAGAGCAGGTAAATAAATCATCTTTGTAGGGAATCCCAATAGGCAAGGTACTATATAAGAATTTTGAAAATTTGTTTTACTTACAGCATGAAGTAAAACACCTATTTGTGACCAAACCAACATTTTCAAAATATAATGAAGCTGATGAAAACTTCAGAAGGCTTATGAAGATAAAATTGCCAGAAGCTGAGTTCTGGGAGAAGTTGACTGATCTATTGTAAAGTCAAATCATAGTGACAACAGAGCAGTGAAAGTAAAAAACAGAGTTTACTATTTTTACATCAGCAGTGACAGTTTTTTGTAATAAAAGAGTATCAGGATGGAAGTGTATAAGATGAAAGGTTGAAGACAAAATCAAAGCAAATATGAATCTGCCAGCATGAAGGACACTCATTTTCCAGCTGGAGTATTCATTGAACAAACAAAGAGAAAAAACAGTGATAAAATCAAGACATCAACCCATTTTATTTCAATAAAAAAGGGACAACTAGCTTTAGTTAGGGAGCTGTCACTATCTTCTTGCATGAAGATATTTCTTTTTCAAACAATAATTCCTAAGTTTATTCTAGGATATTTTATATGAGTTTTTGTATAAATACTTCTCATTAGGAAGTATTGAGTGTGGATGAATTGTTGAACATTTCTGTAGTTATATTATTATGAACCTAAGGGTTTTTGTATCAATTTCAAGTCAGCGAACTGGATCACAGGAAATAAAGCATCATATTACATGATTCATGTGTTGGGCCAATGCAGTGAAGTATTTCACTTGTTATCTTGTTAATTTTCTTATGTTTTCCATCTATTCTTAAATGTGTTCTAAATCTAAATAATAAATTAGGAATTGTTATTTCAGAATATGTTAAAAGCACTATGTTTTGAATGCTTATTATTTATATGTTTTCAACTGATATCCAGATTAGGGAACCCTTAATTTCTCCCTGATTTCGATTGACCTCTACCTTTTCACTCCTAATTTGCAATTAAGAACCCTTAATTTCTCTTTTATCCTGATCAAAACCATTTCATCATCCACCTTGAAGATCTGAAGTGACTCTACTATCTTGCCCTGTAAACATTTACCTTTAGACCTTGATCCTAATCTGACTGCTTGACACATTGACTCCATTTTCCCAATGGGATATAGATCTATAGCTATCCATCTAAGTAAGTGATTTCACCACCAAATCAAATACAAAACCCAAAACCAATTTTCCCTATATAACTAGCCTAAAATCAAATATAATCAACAAAGTAAATCATATAGAGAGAGCCCTCTATGAGCATTAGGAAGGCTAGATCCTAAGGCTTAAAATTAGGTTTGTGGTTACCTCTGATATTCTTTAAAACTAAAATAAAAAATCTCACAACTTTTGAGAATTATTAGAGTGATAACATACTGGTGACTCCACTGGGGAAGAAATTTATCTTCCTCAAAAAGTACATCAAAGTTCATATTTGATTACTGACAGTGAACAATGACCAGACACAAGAAGGCTGTAATTATTCACCTGGCGACTCCATGATTTAAAGAATCCAAATTTTAGAGCATTCATGGTGACTCCACTACATGTTCACCAGATTTATTGCTGAACAAGATGACAGGGTTTGTGGAAAACCTTTTATCTTATAAAGTTTTAAATGGATTCAGGAATTGGTTAGCAAAGTTTCATTTTGATGAAATTTTTCTAACAGTTGTGTTTCGTATTTTCAAATCAAATAAAATTCCTTCTGAAGCTAAATCTTGCTTTAGTTGTTGACAAGTATGAGAATGGTATTGAACTTTTGGATTCTCGAATTCAGTCATATAATTTCCAAGATCCTAAAGAGTTCTTGGAATATATTCCTTCTCCAAAGCAAGAGGAAATTGTACTACCTGTTGATTTGCAGATTGATGATCATTATGTTTTCAAGTACAAGACTGTAAATGTAGATGCAGGGTTTAATATTGAGAATACAACTGAGCAACTAGTCATTGAAGGCCCAGAAGCATATATCATACATCGTGCTTTTATTGATCATATAGCATATTACATGGAGGTTATTTTTGGCTCAATTTTTCAAACATATACTCTTTATAAAGGTAAAAAACATTAGCAATTGCCATTACACATCACAACTTTGATTATGTGGACAAATAATCAAGTTGTATTTTTTATTTTTCTACGAAGTAGTCAAGTTTTCCATTTGTTTCTACAACTGCTTGACTGGATTCGTTGGCATTTTTGTATTACTTTATCCAATATAAGTTTTAGTAGTATAGAGTAGATAGCAGTGTGCAAATAAATCTCAATGTTTTGAGCATTTTTTCAAGCATTCCTTCTAGTTTCAGCTTAAGATAGCAGGTACCAGATTTTAGTTTGTAGAAAAGTTTTGATTTCAGTTCAAAATTTTCAATCACAAAGATTATATAACAAAATCATGAGCAGTCTTGGGATTGGCGCAATGGATCAGGTTACTAGTCGACGGTGTTCTTGGCATTTCACAAGGAGATGCCATCCCCATGTGGAGCCACTGTTAGGGTCCTATAATAATATGATTCATAATTTTTGAATTGACTTTGATTAGTTTTGTAATATGTACATACTTTGTTTTCTGCAAATTGTTTCCCCATATTAGAAAATAAAAAATGTAAAGAGGGTAAAAGTCCCAAAATAAAAATCAAAGGAATTGAAAGAAAAAATATAAAAAAGAATAGAAAATGAACCCCAAACAAAAAAGAGATAAAAATAAAACATGAAATTGATGCAAATCCAAATGCCACTACTATTTAATTTTCTCGCAAAATAAAGGTTGTGTGCATTTTTTTACAATGCCACAATCCATGAAGGTTAGAAAACTTAATCTTAACCTCTCATGCTTTAAATTTCATGTTATTAGATATAGAATAAAGTTCTAGCCAAATAGTTTAACCTTGGCAGATCAGTAGTTAGGTAGAGAATAGTAAGGAGCTCAATAGCTTAATCTGAGCCCTTGGAATAAATAAGGATAGAATTAGTCAGTTTGTTGTGTTAAAAGAAAAATGAATAGGGTTGCAAGCTCAAATGCACTCAGGTAAATAAATAAAAAATGTTAGGGTAGCATATGGGTAGGCAGAAGCAGTTTTTACAATAATGGATAAGCAGAAAATTGGTCATTTCAGTCACTAACTTCCTTCAAAAATCATCCCCTTGTAAAAATACTTCATCCCCTCCATTTTTATTCTTTCCCCTTCATTTTTCCTTTTCCCCATTATCATTTAGTTTCCTTTGTAAAAATCCCCCTTTCCTAATTTTAAAACCCATTATACTTAAGAAAAGTAAAACCCTTTAACTAATTCCCCTTTACCCAAAAAACCCAAAAAATATACTTTATCCTAAGTGTAAATGAAAAATATTATATCGGGACCCACAACAAAAGATTTTATCCCTATATCATGTTTTAAACTAGGTTTAATGTAGTTCATCTCCATCATATCATTTCATTACTAACACATTAATTTATATATTAACTCCTGTATTTCACCTTTTAGCCCGTATTAGAGTAATTCCTTTAAATATTATTTCCCACCCATATTTTAAATTTAACCTATGATTTATTCCCTACATGGTATATATTCCCGCTCAATCCCATAGGTTAAAAGTATTAAATCATATTAATTCCACTACATACTTAACCCCCGCCAATGTTAAGGTTACATACGACCGCATTTCGTTTGTTAAATAAAACATTAATTCGCCTATCACATTTAACTCCAAACTATGTATTAAACATTATGTTTAAATACATAATCCACATCCCACTATATTAAAATCTTGGGCCCCATGTCATATCACCCCACAACTTTATCATGTCATATCGACCATTCACTTTTCATATCCCAGATCCAACGACAGAGATCCCATGTCACATGTTTCTTAGCACGATGATTAAACAAACACAAAGCTTGTGATAAACATTGTTTTCAGGGTTTCTATCACTTCCACACGTCTTAATTCCATTGGATCACATCGATCGTTCCAATCCTGCTTACCACCTTTGAACCTTGTGAAAATCGCCTAATGTTTTTTCCTCCCCCGCGCCCAAACCACCCTTTTGTTTGAATTGACCCTACCTTTAATACAATCACTGTTCAATAAAATTGTTTATAAAAACTCCCGAATGCATTCATTTGAACCCTTCTGTTACCGTTTTCCATGTAGAATAAGTATTTCAGACCAAAAAGACCATTGTCACCTCTGTTTTCTAACCTGAACAAACAGAAATCATCAATTTGATTGTTAAAACAACTACAGAAGTCATCTGAGTGCCTATAAAGACCAGAAAAAATCTTTTGAAAGCTTTCTAACCCCAGAAACCATTCTACACAGCGAAATTCCAAATTCCCAGGTATTCTTCAGAGGAAAAAGACTCATTCATCAATCTAAAAGAGTTAAAGAGTTAAATGAATCATTTAGCAACCTGTGTACTTAAAGAAAACCCTTTGCTTCATAAATCCTTTGATTATGTAAACCTTGAGAAACCCTTTCCCAAATTCTGAAACCCTAGAATATTAAATTGATTAAATTGAAGAAATTTGATCATCTGTAGACCTAAGAAAGCTTTCTAATACATTAAAAACCTTTTCTACAATACTTATACATCCTTTTATATAAAAAATGACGTGTTAAGATTGTTTTTATCACAGAAAGTCCACTGTAAACCCTAGATATCATTTGCTGAGGCTATAAGGTCTTGAAGTTCCTCTTTTGATAAACAATTTACAGTTTGAGTTAAATTGATCAGAATTACCCCTTTGTAGACAAAATATAGAACCCTTGTCATATCTAAAATCCTTCTGCAAACTATTTAAACTTACAGAAGTGTTTCATAGGCCTAGATCAATGTTTTAAAGGTCAAAAGAGTATAAATTTGATAAATCAAACAAATATGTGGCTTCCAAAATCACTTTAGTGGTCAATCCTCTACAACCCCCTGTTGTAGATGTAGAGCATATTACCTTGGCAGATGTAGACTTCAAAATTACTGATACTGTGTCTGAATTCAATCTTCTTGAGCTCCACTGCTGCAGCCAAGAGAAATCCTTAGATCAGGCTGATGAAGTGTTTATTTGGGAATCAAACTTGCCTAAATATGTTGCTCCTCATACTCATCAATGCCCAGAAGAAATTAGACTCTGCAAATCATTCTATTCTCCTGATCAAAGAGCCATTGTAAACCCAGAAAAGGAAATTTTGTTTACCATTACAACTAAGTCTATCAACTAGATGCTTCAATTATAGCCTGGGCCAAATGAAGTTCCTTTATCTATTGAAGCCCTCACTAAGTTCTACTTAGATATGGATTTTCCCAAAATATTCCAGATTTTTAAAACCTTCATGCCATCCTATGTGGAAATTCCCAAGCTCAACCCTCCATACTCCTCTGCTAAATTCTTAGAAATGACTAGACATATCATTTCCATGTTGTCCTTCATCCTTGGCTATTTAACAGATGAACATGCTGATGTAGCTGCACTTGGTTTCTTGTCCACTTTTACACCTGGTTAGCCTCCTGCTACTATCTTTAACTTTGCTCGATATATGGCTGACAGTATCCATTAGAAATTAGTCAAAATTCCTTTTGAAGGTGTTTTTAGGTATTATTCATTCCTATTCCACATGTTCTTATATTTTCAGTCTGAAAATTTTCCTATAAACCTTCAGAAGCTTGATGTGGAAGAAATCCACAATCTGTCATATTATAGACCTCCTTGATAAGGAAGGATTCAAATGAGTTTACCTATTCAAAGTTCACAGATTCTTTCATCCATCCCTTGGTCAATTTGCTAAACAACAATGTGCAGGCTAGAATTAGCAATGAAATCAAGAAATTTTTGTAATTTTCTGAACACAACAGGACAGGTGATTGGTACTTGTACGAAATCACAATAAAATTAGAGTCTATGGGTCAAGCCTTATTCCTTATAAATTTCCAAAATACCTCCCCATGAGGTTATTTTCTCTAGAGTGTATAAGGCATATTTTAAATTCAGACGCTGTCAATTTCTTAATTGCAAAGAAGAAAACACAATTCAAGTTAAAGAACCAGGTTGGCCCATTCATCTGTAATAACAGAGAAGTAGGTCCAAAGGCAGAAAAAAAGTTGCAAGAGTTGAAATTCAGTCCTATTTTTCTTTGGTATTATGATCCCCTTAGTATTATTAGCAAAATGAGAGTCAAGTGCAAATTGACTCCATACATACATGAAAAGAAGCCAAAAATTGGGAAATTCTCAAACCAATATGAATGGTTAGAGAACACACTGCTAGAGGCTAAGAAGCAAAGTGATACTAGTCAAACTTTGCAAACTCTAGCCTAAGAAGACAAAAGTGTAAAAAGAAACAGGGAGGAAGGGTCTACACAGATGAGACTACTACAGAGACAAAATTAAAACTAAGATACAATAAAAATCCAAAGATTGATCTTGCCAGTAAATAAAAGGAGACAGTAGAGGTTATTGACACATAAATTGCAGAAAAAGACACTATACCTCCTAGAGTAATTTAAGAGGGACAACAGCCAACCACTTCTAATACACATTTGATTAAAAAACAACACAGTATAGAAGTGTCTTCATCCAAGAAAACAACTGAAAATGACATGGACATAAATGAAAGATACAAGGAAATTAAGGCCAAAAATGAAGAAATAAAAAATGAAATATATTCTTAGTACCTAAGAAAAATCCTAGCATTCAGAATAGGCTCCTTTCAGCCTTTGAATACAAGAACAAAAAGATGCTGATGACAGTTCTTCAGCCCACAGTTCCAGCTCCTAAATCATGCTTTGATTATAAAAATATTGATTTTGAAGTTCCAGTCTAGGATATTCATCCTCTGGATCAAATTGAATTTCATAAGCAAGCAACAGAGACGATTTATTCCACCATGACCACCAAGGCCATGAGTGCACAGAAAATTCAAAACACTTTGATAAATGTAAGATATCATCTCAAATTGGAGAAGGCATCTTCATATGCAAAGGATACCAGAATCAAATCCTTAGAAGAGCTAGTGATTGAAGTAGGATATGATCCTCAGAATATAAAAGCTACAGAGGAATTGATTAAAAGGAAGAATGTTGACATTGTTGCACTTAAAAAAAAATTGAAGTTGCCCCTACTGAGAATCCTCAAGCCAAGGAGGTTTTATAGGATTCCAATAAAAAATATGGGATGATGAGTCTCATTTTACAGTTAACAGCCTAGATTAAAGAAATGGAAATTGAAATGGACAAATTAGTCCAAGAGAAAGAAGCCAAAAAAACATAGGAAGTTCTTGCCAATGTGATTCCTGTAGTTACAACAACAGTACCATCTACTTTGGCAGAAAAACTAGCTCCTAATGTTCCAATGGCCACAACAGTTCCATTTACTTCATCTACAACCTCAGCCACTGAATCTTCGACAACAACAGCACAAAAATCAGATGAGGCAAGCAAATTAGTAAAGGCAATGCAAGACATGTCTATCAAAACCAATGAGATAAAAAGGTTAAAAGAACAGATCAAAAATCTTGAATATGCTAAGAAAATTTCACAAATAAATGCCAAGAATGAAGAACAAAAAGCCGATAGATTGAATGAACAACTCAAGAATTTGGAAAAAGAATTAACATTGAAGGAACCTATGGAATATGTTAAGTAGAAATTGTGGTCCAATATCATTAAAGAAGTCAATGATATTTGGCCATGCATACAGGTGATATATGAACAAAAAGACCTAGTAAAATCAGCAAGAGAAGCAATACAAAAGACAAAAGAAGAGCTCGGTAAAAAATCTGAAGAAGCCCTAGAAATTATCAAGTTCCTCAATTCCAAAAATAAACAAGAGCTGGAAGAATTGGAATTACAGACAGAACTGAAACCATTCTAGAAGTTAGGAAGGTAATATCCAAGAATAATTTGATGACACAATCAGAGGAAAAGTGGTAGAACATGGAAATTGCAATCACGAGATTCATGATCAAATTTGATGTTCTAAGGAAAAAAGGCCTTCCTAATCCTCTAGTGATTAATGAAAGATTAATGAAACAGGAGGACTGTGACAAAAAGATAAGAGAGTTTTCCAAAGAGTAGGTATATAAATCAGCTATGTAGGGAATCCCAACAGGGAGGTACTATATAAGAATTTTGAAAATTTGTTTTACTTACAACATGAAGTAAAGCACCTATTTGTGAACAAACCAACATTTTCAAAATATACTGAAGCTGATGAAAACTTCAGAAGGCTTATGAAGATAAAATTTATAGAAGCTGAGTTCTGGGAGAAGTTGAATGATCTATTGTAAAGTCAAATCATAGTGAACACAGAGCAGTGAAAGTAAAAAATAGATTTTATTGTTTTTACATCATCGGTGACAGTTTTCTATAGTAAAAGAGTATCTGAATGAAAGTGTATCAGATGAAAGGTTGAAGACAAAATCAGCACCAAGACGAATCTGCCAGTGTGAAGGATACCTCATTGTCCAACTAGAGTATTCATTGAAAAAACAAAGAGAAAAAACAGTGATAGAATCAAGACAACAATCCATTTTATTACAATAAAAAAGGGACAGCTAGCATTATTTAGGGAGCTGTCACTATCTTCTTGCATGAAGATATTTATTTTTCAAATAATAATTCCTAAGTTTATTCTATTATATTTTTTATGATATTTTTTATAAATACTTCTCATTAGGAAGTATTGAGTGTGGATGAATTGCTGAACATTTTTGTAGTTATACTATTCTGAACCTAAGGGTTTTTGTATCAATTTCAAGTCAGTAGACTGGATCACAGGAAATAAAGCATCATATTATAGGATTCATGTGTTGGGCCAATGCAGTGAAGTATTTCACTTGTTATCTTGTTAATTTTATTATGTTTTCCATCTATTCTTAAATGTGCTCTAAATCTAAATAATAAATCAGGAATTGTTATTTCAGAATATGTTAAAAGCACTATGTTTTGAATTATTATTATTTATATGTTTTCAACTGATATCCAGATTAGGGAACCCTTAATTTCTCCATGATTTTGATTTACCTCTACCTTTTCACTCCTAATCCGGATTTAAGAACCCTTAATTGCTCTTTTATCTCGATCAAAACCATTTCATCATCAACCTTGAAGATCTGGAGTGACTTTGATATCTTGCCCTGTAAACGTTTACCTTTAGACCTTGATCCTGATCTGACTGCTTGACACATTGAATCCATTTTCCCAATGGGATATAGATCTATAGCTATCCATCTATGTAAGTGATTTCACCACCAAAAAAAATCCAAAACCCAAAACCAATTTTCCCTCTAGCCTAAAATCAAATATAATCAACAAAGTTAAATCATAGAGATAGAGCCCTCTCTGAGCATTAGGAAGGCTAGATCCCAAGGCTTAAAAGTAGGTTTGTGGTTACCTCTAATATCCTTTAAAACTAAAATAAAAAATCTCACAAATTTTGAGAATTATTAGAGCGATAACACATACCACAAGTATCTCAACACAGTTCCTACAAATCTACCTCTGATTTCATTCCACAAGATGATTACAAGAGCTCCACTGTAATATGAGACTATCCAACTCCAAAAAAGACAAAAGAGAGTCTACTTATATAAAATATAGAACATGACACCTCATCAGGCGAAATCTCATCCAAAATGTATCATAAATGCAAAATATGAGTCATTTCCTAGTTTCTAGGGAGGTTAAAAACCATTCCCTGAATTTTATTTATAAACTAGGAGTGTTTTACCCTTAAATTGATTACAAATTCCTTCATGATAGGAAGCCAAAAATAACCCAAAAAATCTAATTACAGCTCATAGCCTCGAATTTGTGACCATTTTTGAGCTTGACAAGTGTCCTAAAGGAATCCAATGCTGATCTGTGACAATTTTGACTGAAGATTTTAAAAACAATTTACAGAAGCGTAACAGAACTTTGGAGGCACTTTTGAGGCACTTTGAGAAGTCCAAATCCACTTCTGAAAAAAATTGGTCAACTACACCTATGTGTCTAGTTTCCATAACATCTTGAATTTTTTAAAATGGACCACGAGAAGGCCTTCAAACCTCGATTCTCCCAGGTTTACTCCAAAAGCTTAACAAA
The DNA here is from genome assembly GCA_034641835.2 of Pinus albicaulis. Classification (NCBI taxonomy): domain Eukaryota; kingdom Viridiplantae; phylum Streptophyta; class Pinopsida; order Pinales; family Pinaceae; genus Pinus; species Pinus albicaulis. Next base: position 77,717,551 of record CM076574.1, on the reverse strand, counting down.
TTGTTCCAAAAGCATAACAAAGCCCTTTGAGAGATATTTTAGGGGTAGTCCTAGCAGATTTTGGTGCTAAAAGTGGTATGGTTGGAAATATTAGGTTGTTCTCTACAAAATGGAGTCATTAAGCACTGCAAAACCCTCTTCCAAACCCATAAAAATTTGATTTGAAGACTACTTGTCCAAAATTGCAGAAAATGACCTGGAGCAAGTGTATTGTTGGCATTTATCTCAAACCATAACAGTTGTGCATAAAATGAAGGATGATTTTTTTCTTTGGCCTATTTATTAACAAAAACCACTTTCATGTTTGTAAAATTCATCTCCATTACTTAAAAAAATGATTTTGAAGAAAAATTGTCCCTGTGTGCAATGTAAACCCTGACAAATGACCATAAAGCTCTAAAAATGATGCCATGGGTATGAGTTGGCTCAAACCTGGAATGGTGACCTCCCTTGTATCTCTTCTTATCACTTTCCATGGTGTTTAACACTAGAATGATGAAAACCATAAGGTGTTGATAAAATGAGTGAATGAATGGAAATCTAGAAAAACAGAGTGTAGGAAGGTGAGTTTGGTGGATGAAATGCAGGGCCTTGAAGCTGAGAAAATTTATATAAAAAATTGAGTAGGTAGTGTTGTTTGTTAGCTTCAAGTTGTAGGCGTAATGAGAGAAAATGGATGTGTGGAAGGTGGAAAAATTTCTAAAACACAGGAAATTACCAATTTTGACTGTGGGAATGACTTGTGCTATAGTAGGGTAAGTTTGTGAGGTGAAATAGGGGTGATGGGGTTGAGTAAAAATTCAGTGGATAGGGTGGTGTATTGAATTTTGACTCCACAATTAAAGTGGAATGAAGGAAAATGAATAGGTGTAGGGTAGTCAAAACCCTTAAACAAATTCACCCTATGTTTTCACTGGGTAAAATAGCTTAGAATTAGGGTTTTATTGTTTTTGACATGTTATGGATGGTAGTGTGGGTGATGGGAATGTGTATATGGAGCATGGGGGATGTAGGAATCATGGTTTATATGGTGGGTCAGGGTTTAGTTTAATGGGTAGGTTAGGGTTTAATCAAAACAATTTTTTTATATATATGAGGATAGTGAAAAGGATGGAGAAGATACGTGACATGAAAATATTATAAAAGCTTTTAAAATAAATCCAAACAACAACAAGGGATGGTTACTTACCATTTAGGGAGGCCACACCAAAGTTTAGAGAACTAGCTTGAATGTTTGGAGGGTTTCCCGAGCTTCAAAACACATGAAACTGTCACCTACAGGAGCGTAACAATGGAGTTTTTTCACTCTACATGAGAGTAATAATGGAGTTTTTGCACTCTATAGAAGCGTAAAAATGGTTTTGTAGCACTTGCGCAACACTCCAGTAGGGTAACACTTGTTGCATAGTGCTCCCCGACACGTAACAAAGAAACCCGTGAGTGACATGCAAAGCCCAAAAATGTAACAACAATGGTTTTTGATGAGTTGAAAGTGATTTTAATGAGATTTTGAGGGTTATGCTTTGGAGTTTATAAGCTATGCAGGGAAAATGAAGATGAGAGTTTCTCTCTCATTCACATGAAAGGGTATAATGAATTAGATTAAGACTTCTTTGTCTTTTTATAAAGTTTCAAATGCCTCTTACCTTTTCCTTCAACACTTATAAAAACTTTTGACCTTTTTTTCCACATGGAAATGGCTTTTGCTCTTGACAATGACCTAAGAAGGAAAAATTCTTTGAAAATGACCTTTTGCTTTTGCTTTTGCATTCCTTGAAACTTGAAGTGATTTGATGGAATTTTGAATAAAATATGAGGACAGAGTTTTCTTTTTCATGAGACAAAACTTCTCCCTTTCATGAGACAACAAGACTACATTTAAAAGCTTTGAAATCTTTCACCTTTTGGATATGATCCTTTTCAAAACAAGATGAGGTGTGTTTGAAAACTGGAATTGAGTCCTTTTTCTTAGAATGAGATAATAGGTCAAACTTGACCTCCTTTGAAGCTCTGAAAATCAAGATGAATTTTTGGATCCTTTCATAAGACGGTGAGACAAAATTTTTATTTTTCATGAGACAATGAAACAAACTGGAGTTGTTTGGAACTTTTTGGAACTTGAGCCATATGAAACAAGAAATATGGCTTTTATTTCATCTTCATAAACATGCTTTCTCCTTCATTAGGGTTTTATGAATGGAATGGAGGGTTGCTACCTTGTGTTCAGTGAAAATTTGAAGATTTTTCAAAGGGAGAGAAGAACCTAGACTTTGACCTATATGAGATGGAGTGACCTAATCGTAGACCTCTTCAGTGATGATGATGGAGATGGTGACCTTAAAAATGATGATGGAGGTGACCTTGAAAATGGTGGGGATGAATGAAATGAAGGAGCAACAAACATGATTTAGACCTCTTCAGTGACCAAAATTATTTTCTGAGAATAGGTTCGAAAAAGTAAAAAAAAAAGACCTATGACTTTGTGGAAAAAAACTGAAAGAGTCATTTGATCACTTACATACCTGGGATAACATATGGTTTGGTATAATGGTTGTGCATTTGTATGATCTGATAATTTATATCTGATATGGATTGGTTTGATCTTGTTGCAACAGTTGATTGAGATTCAGTGATTGGTTTGACGGTAATATAGTGATTCAATTAGTTCAATGTTTGGTTTCATAATTGTTACTTGGTATTGGGCTTAATGTTGGAAGTGGTTCTAGTTTTAAAATATGATGAAAGGTGGCCTACAGGTTTGATTTTTTGAGTCAGGTGGATTCAATATGAAATTTTATGAAATGTGTTCCACGAAGATATGTTGATGGTTGGATCCTTTAGTGAGGGAGTTTGAGATCACAGGGAGTTTTATGGGGTAGGTGTCCTCTTCTGGTAACATCTGGTAAATGAGATCATAGGGTTGGAGCTCCCTTCTAGTGGATGATTGAGTACGAGTGGAGGTTGGAGCCTCCTACAGGTGGGCGGCTTCATGCTAGTAAGAGTCTCCACTAATACAATATTGTAAGATTTTTTCCTTTATAATAAAAGAAGAAGAAGATAGATACATCGAAACGATGGTTTTATCTCACATTAGGTTTACAAATAAAAAACCTAGTGTCCTCAAGTGTTGTTATGTTGCTTATATGTGATGATTGATTCCACTCTATACTGAATACTTATGTATGATGAAATTAGTAATGCATAGGTTAAAGATAAATATATGATGGAACCTATGAAGAATTTATTAATTGGATATATCTGGTTTTCTTTCACTAAAGTCATGTACATACGATGTTTTTTTAAATAAAAATAGTGTACATAATTTAGAATAAGAAATTGAAAAGTTCATGTGAGTTTAAAGTACTTATCACCCCTGCCCCCTTTAAGTATTTTTCCCAACAATTGGTATTAGAGTAGGTCACTTCAGTTGAAGCTTAATTATTTGGAGTGGATTAGGGACGATGGGAAAGAAGCAAAATAAAAAATAAACTCAGCGGAAGAAGGAAATTCAGGATAGAAATGGCACTGATGCGTCTGAGGTTATGGAAATATATGCATTTATGGGTCAAGGACAATATGCAACAGAAGAACAAGGAAAGTAAAAAAAAGGAAAATAAAGGTATTCCTATGCTAAGTAATGATAATTATCAAGAATGGAAATAAAAAATTGTTGGAATTACTATTTTCGTTAGAACAAAACCCACAGGCGTTAGTCTGTGCTAAAATTGCCAAAGTTAGGATCCACGAGAGGTGGTTAGTCCATGTCACGAAAGACACTGGGAGCGTTGAACCCAATGTCTAACAATCTCCCCCCCAACACAAGCCGAATGAGTTTCAAACTCGAGACATGTTGCTCTGATACCACTTGTTGGAATCACGATTGTCGTTAGACCAAAACCCACAGGTGTTAGTCTCCACTACAATCGCCAGAGTTAGGATCCACGAGAGGCGATTAGAAAAATGATGTCTAATCTCATGGACCTTGGTTATGATGTTTGAAATTTAGTATGCAATGGTTACATTAGGGTAATTTTGAGGTCTAAAATGGGCATCCTAAGGAAATTATAAATAATAGTGGAAATAATAAAATAATATTTGATGACATCATCTAGAGGGAAAAAATAAAAAACTACTTTTTCAACTCGTATTTTCAACTTATCTCCCAAATTTTTTACTCAAATTTCGAGCGGGAGTACTCATTGGATGCAAAATTTAATTACTCATCCAAGGAGTACCCATGTTGCATAATTTCGATGGACCTTGCTACAAAAAAAATGATAAATACATGAAAAATGTGATTGCAACAATCATGTTTTTTCATGTATTTCTCATTTCTCTCATAGAAGGGTTCATCGAAAGTATGCAACATGGGTACTCCTTGGATGAGGAATTAATTTTTTCATCCAATGAGTTCTCTCGCTTGAAATTTGAGTAAAAAATTTGGGAGATAAGTTGAAAATACGAGTTGAAAAAGTAGTTTTATTATTTATTATTTTTTAATTTTTTTACCCTTTTACTTAAAAAATGGTGAATCATCCCCCATGGTTGACATCATCATCTTGAATCCTATTGGTTCTTATAAAGTTTATTTTGGTTGTAGATTTTTATTAGGAGGCCCATTTTAGACCTCAAAATTCCCTTAATGTAGTAAAACTCCCCCATCAGGTGAAGAAGTGCAAAAGAATAATAATGAATTGAGTAACATCCTTAATAACATACCTGATTGAACATTAAAAATAATTATGCATTATACAACTTCAAAGGAAGTATGGGATGATATACAAAAAATCCATGAAGGAAAAACAAAGGAAAATTGGTCATTAGGAGAACCAACAGGTAATTTTGTTTCTAAAGAAAACATTGATGTATCAAAAGGTGGGTATTTTATGTCAGATGGAGTTACTGATTCAGAAGAAGACAAGTTAGAGGAAATCCTTAATATTAGAAGAAAACTTGATTTTTCCTTTAAAATGATTAACAATATTAAGGATAAGTTGTAGGCATATGATAACAGGGATCATGTTGCCTTAGAATCTAAATAATATTGTGGAGAACTTGAAGCGGAGATTGTCTCTCTAAGAGTAGATATAAAGAGTCAAACAAGTGAAATGAAGAGCTACTTCAAGTATTTGAAGAACAAATGAATGGGCCGAAGAAAGATATTATCGAATTAAAGGAGAAATTGGAAGAAGGAATAAAGGTTAAAGAAGGAATGAGGAAGAAGTATATGGAAAAGGAAGAACAATACCAAAGAATGGAGGTTGAGGTAAAAATTCTAAAATGAAAATTAGAAGAAAAGGATAAACACTTGAGATTTCAATATAGTACTAATATTTTGGATAACACTCTTAGTAGTCAAAGGTCACCTTCCATTAAATTTTGTCTTGGTTTTCATGAAAAATATAAAAGGAGAATCTAGTTCGACACACGATTGTGCAAGGATCTTGAAGGATAAAAATACAAAATCTGAAATTCATGTTAAAGAGATAAGAAGTCTGTTAGGTCTCTATAATACTAGTGTATCCCCTTATTGTTGTTAGTGTAGCCCCCTTATTGCTATTGATGTACCCCTTTAGCCCCCATGTTGTTATTATTGTGACCTTACATTATTATTGTTAGGTCGGCTAGGATTATATTGTGACCCCATGGACTCCTATATATAGAACGGAGGTTGTGTCATTTTTATCATCCAATAATTGTTCATTTATGTAATGTAAAGGAGGTTTCCCCCTCGAAGTGGTTGAATTCTAAGGTTTTGATCTCTCTTTTCTTCTATTTTTGTACTTGGTTTCATAACATTTCGAATCAAAGCTTTGGATTCTAGGGTTTCGCTTCTCCAAACAGGTCATCGTGGAATTTTCACTATAAAATTTTTTCTATGAAGGTTTAGAAACTTAAATTTTTACAGAGCGAAGCCGAAATCCTAGGGAACGTCGTTTAAAAATTTTAGATCTTGGTTCGCAATATTTTCAGAGATATGATCTGTGGAAGTTAGGGTTTTTTCAGGCTCTTGAATTTCACCTAAATAGGTCATCGTGGAATTTTTTATACAACATCTTTTATAAGAAGGTTAAGAAGCTGAAATTTCTACAAAGCGAAGCAGAAATCCTAAGGAATGTCATATAAAAATTTCAGCTCTTGATTCACAATACTTTTGGAGATATGATCTATGGAAGTTAGGGTTTTTTCAGGCTCCCGAATTTCATCTTAAAGAGATGACCATGGGAAAATCACCATAACTCTCTCTCTGAGCATCAGATTGGGATTCTATAAAAAGTGGTCACAAGTACACAAATTGCAGTTTCTTATGTATCAATTTCAGAGCCAAAGGAGGAAACAATGACATGTGGCACGCCGTACACGTTCTCTCTACTGAACCAATCCATAATTAGGTCATTGTGGGAGATTGGGCATAATTTTTTCTTGAAGAATCCAAATCAGGTCAGACCTATGAAATTCGAAAGAAAAATTAGAGGGCTTCTACAAGGCCAAATTTTAGATATTAAAGATTCACAATCATAGAGATAATTAAGTTTCAATATCGAGATCCTTTTTTTTCCACAGAAAAAAATCAGCAGCTTTTTATTTATAAAATGAAAAGTTACATGTAGCATATGCATTTAAGCATTTCAGAGAAATGCCCATAGGGCTCATGTGCTTTCGCACACAATGCATCGTAGCAAGGCTACCATTGCATTCAGTAAAAAGGAATAAAAATAAAAAAGAAAATGAAGAGTCGACAGAGGAAAGGAGAGAGAAAACTAGATTGATGGCCCCAAAAAGTAACCACTTCTGTTAGAGAGTGAGTATATGTCCCACAACTCAGGTTTTCCTCCCTTTATTCTTCTCGACCTTGCACCACTCACCCTGAGATGGCACAATACTTGCGAGGACCATCTGATTTTCTGTTGTATGGGTTCATGTATCCTTGTCTGAGTCTGAAGTGTTTGAGGAATGGTGCTGTTTGATCCCTCTGTTACCCATGTCCTCGCTAGTCCTTTCTGACTAGTTCGGGTGATGTTGTGAATCCCTGTGTGCTGATATGTCTTTCCCTTGAGGCTCTTGTCCCTGTGTAGGCTCAATATCTCCCATGGGAGTTGTGTCCTCCTATGCTTCTGACTCATCCTCCTCTGAGTCAGGAGGGGGATATTGCCAACCTTTTCTCTGTTTCCCTTTTTGTTTCTTTTTGCTGTTTGCTTTCTTAGCTTCTGGACATGTGTTTTGTAAATGTCTTGTCATCCTACAAATTCTACATCTGAATGAAGTGTTTTCATAGTCTAGTCCTTGCAGCCAATTCTGTTGCTTGTATATCATCATAATATTTTCTGGTAATCCTTTGTTGAGATCTACTTCCACACAGATTCATGCAAAAGTGTAGATCCTCTCCTCTATTCTCTCCATGTCTATTTTGATGTATTTCCCGATGCTATTCCCAATACCCTCCAAGAATTTATCACTCCAGAAATGAAGGGGAAGGTTATATAACTGTACCCATACCGGCATTATAGATAATGTCATAGTGTTAGGGTCAAAATATGGAAACCATGGGGTCATGTAGAGACCCGTGGTTCCCCAAAACCAAGGCCCTGCTCTGATGATATGATCTCTGTCCTCCAGGGTTTTAAATTTAACAATAAATAACCCTTTGGAGCAGAGGTGAATTTCACATTCCATAGTCCATTGAGTGAAAATCCAATGGAAGAGGTCCATTGGTTTTGGCCAGAAGCAGTTGAAACGGCAGATTTACGCCCGGGTTTCATATGTCTTGACATACTCCTCTGTTCCTGAAATATCGATCTTTAGAGTAGGAGTTTGTCCAAGCTGTTCCACAATGTATGGCCTCGGGGCATATCCTACTTGATCTGGACGTGATCCTACAACTTTTTTCCCCTGTAAGACATTTTTGTAGGATGGGCCTCTGTTTGATTGTTGTTGGGTTGTGGGTTTTTTTCCCTTTATCTCCTCCTACAGAGCTTGATATACCCTGGTTCGCAACCCCCCCTCTCAGACGAAGATTTATGGAGATGGTCATTTCTACACTAATAGCATAATTCTTCAAAGACCTGCAGTCGTGAAGAGAGCGTCTGCCACTGACCAGGTATTGAATTGGGACGGGGTACCCCATCAGTCTCCATATTTTTTGTTTCAGCTGCAAAATAGTGTTGTCTTATTGTACCCAAACTAAGAGATATTTTCCCACAGGGGGTTTGATGAATATCTGAAAGAGATTTAAATTTACCTGTTTCCTGAGATCTGCATGCGATAAAAAAACATTTCTCTGTTCCAGATCGAGATGCAGAGGTGTGGGTTTCTTCCATGGCTAATGCAAATTTGACCACGTCCTTGCCCCAATCTGAATCTGAGGGATCCAAGCTCGTCCTTGCTCCAATTTTCCAAGGAGCTTTTCCCTCTTGAAAATAGAGAGAGCGTGTATTAGAGACAGGGGGTCCTGTATCTCCATTCTAGTTTTATCTGATCCTCTTTCATTTGTCAGTGGAAAACCTAGTAGTGGAAATTTACCTGTGGGTTTCTTCTTGCTTGTGAACTGGCCTTCGATTCCAACTTGGATCAGATGTTCTAGCTCCCACAGGTTGTTTATAGAGACTTTTTCTCTCGCTTCTGAGGCCGATGGCTCCTTTTGACTGCATGAAAGAGGGTAAAGGTCCCTAGAATGGACTGGTAGAGTTAGATTTTCAGCGTGGGGGCCATCCTTCTGTTTCCCATCGCGCGCCGTCTCTGCCTCCCATACCTTCTGTGCCGGTAGAATCTGTTCGAACCTTAGTGCCTCTGTTCTCACCAGAGGTAGAGGAGAGAACATAAATCCAATCTTAGATTTCTTGCCATAGTCAGCAGAGAATCTCCCCAAAGGCAAGGATCCAAGACCAGATCCTGTCCCGCCTCCAACAGCACTAAGACCCAGAAACCCTTGAGAAACCTTGCGATTTTCAACTAGCTTTCTCCCCCAAATTAGCCAGATCTCCTTGCCCACAGTGAAATGGCCGTGAGAAAAATTGTTTACAATTCCCTCTTTTCCCAAGAAAAATGGATCCAGTTGGTCTAGCTGGCAGTATACCCTTGTTCGAAGCTCATCACTATCTGTAGGTTCATGTTCTGTGTGCACATCTCTCGGTTTGTGTTTGCTAGCTCTTGAATCTAGGAGCCAGAGCTCGAAGCCAAGGGAAAAAACTGGAACAACCTCTTGTGCAGCGAGGGACTTTGAACCACCGACTACCTCTGAGGCAGCGAGATCTGGTGTGAGGATGATTATGTCGGCGCCGAGAGAAACCCTCGTTGGGACTGTAACACCAAGGTCGAAATCCTTGGTAGCATCAAAGATTTGCAGAGCCCTAGCTGAAACCCTAGCTGAAGCCATCGTTCCTCTCATTTCCTTGTTCTAGCAAATTGGGTTTCTCTTAAGACATCTTCAATATCGAGATCCTAGAAAAGAAAAAAGTGTGTATTTTTTTTTCCGAATTGCATAAGTCTTGTGTGAAAAATCAATTTTAATTGATTCCAAGGGCACATTGTAGAATAGATATACGTATTTGGTTCTAAAATTCCCCCCAAAAATAATTCAACACCCATTAAGCCTTCTGAAATCTATATTATGATGCATGAAGAGGAAGAATTGTAGTATGAGAGATCAAAATTACGGTACCAAGTGCAACAAATTTCAATCTTACAAAGAGCAATTGAAGATGAAATAGATGGTTTAAAATAAAAACTGGAGGCTAAGTTGGATGGTTTGAATGATCAAATGAAAGATAATATGGATGATAAAGTATTGGAAGATCACATCGAGCATCAACAACAAGTTCTCCAAATCTCAAAGGACAACCTAACTTTGGTGTAGAATCAAATGAAACAACATGTAGATCAACATCACAACAAAAGAAGTTCTAAAGAAATAACAAAAACAAGAACTTGATAACTACCAAATCGATCAATTTCAGGGTATCCCAACAAGTGGAATAACTTACCCATTGAAGATTCCACATGGGAGGATGAGAATTTTATATAGAAGCATCCATAAATAATCAAGCGTTGAGGGCAACACTTTTTTGGAGGAGAGGGGCATGTTAGGTCTCTATAATACTAGTGTATCCCCTTATTGTTGTTAGTGTAGCCCCCTTATTGTTATTGGTGTACCCTTGTAGCCCCAATATTGTTATTATTGTGCCCTTACATTATTATTTTTAGGTAGGCTAGGATTATATTGTGACCCCATGGACTCCTACATATAGAAATGAGGTTGTGTCATTTGTATCATCCAAGAATTGTTCATTTATGTAATGTAAAGGAGGTTTCCCCCTTGAAGTGGCTAAATTCTAAGGCGTTGATCTCTCTTTTCTTGTATTTTTGGAGTTGGTTTCATAGCAAAGTCAACCAAATCAACATTGAAGGAAGATGATTTTTCAAAAGAAATCATTTTATCCCAACAATAGAAACATTAATTGATTCTCTCCTATGATAAATAATGTTGAATGCTTTATATGTCATAACTATGGAAATGTTGCAAAAAAATTTAGAAGAAGATTGTGTTGATCTCAAGAAAATAGCCAATTCTCAAGAATATCATTAGATCCTAGGTACTCATGTTTCTTTAAGGGATATTTTTTGCTTGAAACATATTTGGTCACAAAGATATTGATTGCAATGGGAGGAATATGAAATAGAAATATTATAATACCTCTACTCCCTTTTCTGGTAATATAAGATGTTATAGTTGTAACAAGTTTGGACACGTAGCAAAATAATGCAAGAACAAGTCAATCAACCTCCACATACAACATGGAAGCAATCAGATAAGAATATTTTTACCAAAATACCTGAGAAATCATCCACCAACACTTCTCCTAAAGAAGAAGAACATACAAGTTCTGGCCTTGCTCTTTGTTCATTTGAAGATGAATGTGAATGGTACATATACATCGGATTCTCTCATCACATGACTGTAGATAAGGACAAGTTTGAGTCTCTCAAGAAAAACAAATATGGTAAAGCGATTCTTGGAAATAGTGCCCAAGCAAAATTTATGGGAAAAGGTAGAATAAAACTTTAGAAGTATGAAAAAGAAGTTGGTGCAATATTAGTTCAAGGGCTAAAGAATAATATTCTAAGTGTAGGTAAAATAGATGACAAAGGACGTATAGTTTTATTTACATAAAATAAATTCAAATTTATAGATGAAGAAACTAGAAAGGTTATAATAAGAGGATACAGAAATCAAGAAAAATTATATGGGATAGAAGAGCAGAATTCAAACAAAAATAAGAGGTATATTTCCTCTCCTACTTTAGATTCATAGTAAAATAAGATTGTCCCCACTACATTCTATTTTTATTAATGTTTTCTTCTAAAAGTGACTGCAAAAGTGAATGTGAGGCATATAACATCATGGAAAATAGGTGATGATTATCAGGTCCACGGGATCATAGATGTATGATCTCAGGGGGAGCTATACATGTGTATATTGAGGTTTGATATTATTTTGGTGATATTTATGGTACTTACATTGCATATGATGAAGTAATAGTGAACATGAACACACAATATAGGTTCAGGGGGATTTGTGTTGAGATTCAACAAGATGATGAGCTTAGTGTAAAGAGTTGCCTTCACTAAGTGGGCCCGCAGGCTATTTTTGGAGCAAAGTCTATTTTTAGACATGTCGATCATATTCTATGAGTTGCAGGATGATATTTGTGGATGGTTGGTAAAGTTGGAAAAATAGATGGACTTCTATTTTTAGACATATTGGGCGGAATCTATTTTTAGATTGCCAGTCTAAAAATAGATATGTCGAATATTATTAGCTCTTAATAATATTTGGAATCTAAACATTATCTTATTCTCTTGGAGCACTTTAGTTAAGTGCACAGATGTGGCACAGTAGCTGATATAAGGAATTATGCTATTCCTAAGGGTTTACTGGAGCTAATGCATGAGGACTTCAGTTAGAACTCATGTGAAAAAGTTTGGTGGAGTTATAAAAGTAGTTGGTGGAGTTGTATTCAGTTTAACTCAGTTAGACTCAGTTGAGCTAGTTGTATCTAGTCTAACTGATTGATACACTAGTGAGAGTGGTGTGAGTTAATTAGTTAATTAATTCACTAAATAATAACTCATTAATCAACTGAAGAATACATCAGTTAACTACAGTGCATGGACAGTTTCAGTGGAGACCAGTGGAGAGGTAGGTGAAAGAGAAAGTGTGACTATCAGTTGTGACTATAGTGATGTATTGATTGCATCCAAAACTTAGTGGAGATGCCAATGAGGGAATGCACAATAGAGGCAGGCTAGCAGGTGGCAGAGATCGGCGCATGGATTTGCAAGATCAGGCCTGATTAGTGTGTAGCGATTGTATTGTATTGAGAGCTTGACATGTTCAGCTTTGTATGAGGATTGTTACATGATCTCTATGAGATATATTATATACAGATAGTTGGGGTTTTTAGCTTTAGGCTTTCCTGTTAAACAAATATGTTAATGTGTGTGAATTTTTATGGTTTCATGTGTGCATTGCAATTGATTTAATTTCCGCATGTGATGATCAATAGTGGAATAGATTTTGTATTTTGCATAAAGTTAAAATAGTGTGTGATTAGGAGAATCTTGGATATATAACACATAAGTTATATAATTTCTACAATTTGTGACTATAAAGAATGAACAATTTACTTTTTTTTATATGTATCTCATGAAGGACAGTCACTTATATACGCAAGTTTTGATTTAGATAGTTGAGTATGGTTCCGTATGGTGATAAATGAATGACACAAATTCAAGCGGAGCTTCTCATATGCTTCCATCATATTATTATTGGCTTTCTGGACCTGATAATACTTTGTTGCATATTGTTGGTGATATGATGCTTCAAAATGATGATGTTATGAGTTGTTGAAGTCTTATGATATTGTTGTTAATGAAATGGTTCTTTAATGCACTAGTTTATTTATAAGTTCGATATGATTAGATTTTATGGTGAATAATTGGAATAGGTTTAGGGGGAGAGTTTTTTATGCTTCTAATAGTGAATTATTGGCATTATGGTTCCTTGTTGCATGATGGCATTTTTTTCTTGCTCATTATTTGTTGAAGTTGATGAGAAGATATATGTTGATCATTAGTTATCAATAAGGAATGGACTAGATATGATGAACTTATGGTTGATGTTTATATGTTACTTGAGTTTCAATTGATAAAGGGATGTGTAGGCTATGGTCATTGTTGGCAATGGTTGATGATGATGAGTTTATGATTCACTCACTTCTTGTTGACATTGTTATGTTGTTGTCATTATGTCATATGGATGATGCCTATATATTGCTCTAGTTTGGTGAAGTTGTTGTTAAAACTTGAAGATATGTATGTTGATGATGTATATGATGGTTGAGGATTGTGGATATTCTTATGTGTGAAGCGAGCATGTTGATATTGGTTATATAATATCAAGTAGATGAGTTACTAACATAGCTTGATTGCACAATCTTATGCTACGATTGGTTGATGTTGATGAGTTCATGATTTACTCACTATTTTTGGCATATATCATTGATGAGAATATATATAAAAATTGTTATCACTATGTCATTGATCAGGGGCTCAGTTTTATGATAAAAAATCAAAATTCGAAGAATGGCTTAAAACTTAAACGACTGTGTAGTACTCATCTTTATGAATCCGATGCACTTCATAACAGGCAAAATTTAAAAAATGACAGACAAGTGCCTAGTAAGAAATCTGTACTGCTGATGTGCCATGCTGACTGGGCAGGGTCAATTTTGTTTCTTTTTCCTCTGGAAAATAATGGACTGCCAAGTGGCAGCATTGTATTGGTTGAGAATATAGGTTATTTTGCAAGTTGGTATTGGTTGGAAATTAGACCAATTGGGTGAGGACACGTGGTGTAGCCTAGGCCACCACATGCCCCCCCCCCCCCATACCATGGTGGATCGTGGACCAAAATTTTTGGGTTGAAGACTGGATGGAGGCATCGAGGTTTCACCCTACGACCTCCCACATGCCAGCACCACGTGTTACCATTCCACCACACAGTGAGTCTTAACTATATATAATTTCAACATATATTTATTGATTGTAATGTTCCATGGCGAGGGGAGAGGGGGCCAGCCCCTAATTTATACGACCGCCACCTCATAACCACCGGTGGAGACTAATCAAAGAACATATTTTAAATATTAAACCAAGTTTAATTAACTCTAATCCTGCATTAAATTAGTGCCTAATCCACATTTATTAAACTAATTCAAGATTATCCTAAGCACAGGTTTAGCGCTAAGCATTACTGAATTAGCGCTAACCAGATTTAGCTCCAGTTAGCTAAATATAGGCTTGAAATTGTGGAGAAAATGGAAATGGTCATAAATTTGGAGATTTCGACCTAATCAGGAGCAAAAAGAGGATCTATGACCATTTTTGGGCATTCTGGACTCATGGGTGCAGGTTTCAGGAGAAGAAAAGCATTGTAAATAGGTCATTTTGAAATTTTAGCATAATATAGAGGTCCAAACCACAGAAGCTGGACCAAGGAGATGTAGCCCAGGAGGGGTGAACTCCTTCATCAAATACCTGTGTTGATGGCTTGTATGGTGATGTACTTTACTTTTATTTTCTGTTTTTCACCCTTTATTTTATGTTAAAATGTTCATAAAATTAACATGAACAAAACTCGTAATACTTGATAATTTGGAAGAGAACTTGAACCCTTAAGCACACATAAGACATTGTATTCAAAATATGAACGAGTAATTAGCACAACAACACTAACATACTTCATTCAGATCAGTCATGTGTTATAAATGATGGATGAATTGCAGATAGTGACCTTATGGATGATTACTTGAGTTGCATTTGGTGAAATTGTTTATGGTGCGATAATTCTACTTGATACACTTAATCAAGTATATTTTATGGTCATTATTGATGTTGAAGGTTCTCCTGGTTTTTGATGGATGATTGGAGATAATATGATGGCATTGTGGTTCAAGAGATTGATATGTGGAAAATATTGTTACATAAAGATGAGAGGATTCACAAAATAAATGGCGATGAGAAATTTATACAAATAAATTAGCCCCTGAAGGGCTTCAACAGGCTAGGTTCCTAGAGCTTGAGTCGATGGTCGCAGAGACATGGTACTATGGTGAAAAATAGGTAACAGAGCCGAAGAAAAGGGGCTTAAAGGAAAAAAGGTGGAAATTTTTGTTTGGAAACAGTTAATCCAAATTAAAAAACATTTAAAATTGTTGAATCTCTCCTAAATCTTGTTAAAAAGGCCAGAATGAAAAAATATGTAGAAAATCTTAGTTTAAGTTGCAGAAAAAGGTAGTTAAGGTCAGTTTAAATTGGATATTAAGCCCAAAACTATAGATCAAGATTAAACAATAGTTAGAGCACTAATTTGAACATTACAAAGGAAAAAATAAATAAATCCATGTAGCAGATTAGAAAACAAGTTAACTAAAGATCAATCCAAAAAATATCAGTCAAGAATTATTTAAAGGAAAAATTTGAGTAGCATAATTGTGTGGTGGATTAGAAGTGTGTGTATTAGAGGTTGTTGGTGCAACGTGATGCATAATAGTCTCGGTATGCATAAAAGGTTAATCATGGACCAATATTGGTATCTAAAAGGTATTTTTAAAAATGAAAAGAACTTCATTTGTTGTTGGTGTTGGAGCTGGTGGTGCATCATTTGTTTAGTAGTAAGAGATTGTTGAAGGTGTTGTTGTTTAAGGAATACAATTATTTTTAAAGTAGAGGAGGCCTATCAATCTAAGTTTTAAAATGGATGAAATATGGATCATCAAGGCTAGTAATTGGTAGCTTGTATATAAGGGGTAGTAGGTCATTCTAGTTAGTGCTAGTAAATGAGTAGGGGCAAGAGTCCCTTTTAGTAGAGACTGATAAATGAGTAGGGGCATGAGTCCCTTCCAGTGAGTACTGGTAAATGAGAAGGGATAGCAATCCCTTTTAGTGGCAGGTGATAAACGAGCAGGGATTGAAGTTCCTTTAATTAGTAGCTAATAAAAATACAAGTGGTAGCTTGTGGGACCATGATGTAATCAAGTTTAAGCTCGAAATAAAAAGAAGTACCGGTGTCTTTTTTATATGTTTCTCATATGCTTGATGATTTTATGATTTTATGATTATGTTGTGTTGATCCATGAATAATTGTTATAGTGATTAAAAACTAAATTTTTTGAAGAATTGTATTATTTTTCCACACTACTGATTCACCCCCCCTCTCATTAGCGTCTTTGTTTCCATTTTTTCTAAAAATTTCGTCAAACGTATGGTAAAAAATAAGCTATATGTCATGAATGCATATATGATCATAAAATTTTGAAATTCATCTTAGAATCATCAAGAAGTCTCCAAGCCCTCTCTAGCTAGCTAAAACAACACTTGTTAGTCCATGTAGTCATTAACCATCTAGTAACTTATCAAATTATGAATGATATATATACATAGAGCACATTATATAACTGGGTATATAACCAAAAAATACCCAGAATAGAGTCCATAACAAATCAGCCATAATATCCACATGATAACTAGTACAAATGCTCATAGATCACAATATGAAAATGCCAACCAAGTTAGGGTCTTTCACGTACCACCTCACCATAGATTGGGGTAAACCAAAACTCTCTTTTATCCAATCACCCCCGCACCATATTCCAAGCATGAATGTGGGATCATAAGGGTTAAACCAAAACAAAACCAAACAATGATTCCACAAGCTAAACCATCTCATCCCTAAACCACAATGATCTCACGTATACAGTCCATAAATCACTACCATCAACCAGATCATTCTCTACCCAAGTTGTCTAGGGATCCAGGAACTAGCAACTCAACCCAAAACTAATTCAGGGCTCCAGAGCATTTGTTCCAACCCACAACCATAGGGAACCTGAGAACAAATCAGAAAACAAGTGGGAAACCCACAACACCATGGCTATCCAGGAAATGGAAAGGAAAGGTTGAAACCACTATTAATCCAATAAAATATCCATGCCAATGTTAACACATAACCAATAAACCACATGCATCCAAAAGTGAACAAGGAAATAACACATGCATCCTGTTACCTACAAAGTATTCCTGTTGTAGTTGTTGATCCAATGTTTCACTTGCACTCCCTTGGTTTCCTTTGATTTTTTTCTGCAATCCAAGTGAATGTTAAAGTTCTCCAAGAGTGCTCTAAGTGTGCAAGAGTACGAGAGAATGAAAAATATCTGAAATCAAAACTATCAAAAATATAGCAATTGATTCTCTGATGTATTTTTATCATTGAGGTCTCCTTTTTCTTCATTTTCCTCCATTTTCCCTCTAAATTCACTTGCATGCAAAATTGTGTCTCTTCACCTTCCTTTTGTCCTATTTTCCTTTATTTTCATAATTAAATTTCAATCATTTTCCCTTTTCCTTTTCCAATTTCCATAGCCATTACGAGACCACAACTGATGCTCACTATAATGTTTTTCCCACCATTCAGATTGGAATACATGTCCCATGAACTTGGTCTTATTTTATTTACATGGAAAATAAAACAAGGGTTGTTACAAACCCCTCCCCCTTGGGGGAACACTGTCCTCAGTGTTCGATCACACTTATAACTAGAAAAACATGTTTCCCATGCAGATTTATAACAAATTTCGATGCAAAATTTACATCATATCAAAAGTCTAAAA
Source organism: Pinus albicaulis (assembly GCA_034641835.2). Lineage (NCBI taxonomy): Eukaryota > Viridiplantae > Streptophyta > Pinopsida > Pinales > Pinaceae > Pinus > Pinus albicaulis. The sequence goes on along the minus strand of CM076574.1, from coordinate 77,699,825 downwards.
CCACGAACTCCATACTTCTTTTTGAAGCTTTATAACATAGATTGATGCAGTATCTACAACATAATGCTTATTGAGTTTTATAAATCAAGCACATCTTATCAACCATCTCCCAGAAAGCTTCATTGGGCCCAAAATCCTTCCACTGCACTTTAACCTACTCTATTTCTCAGTTCTAGATCATGAGTTGTTTCCGTTGCAAAATTCATTGAGGTTCTAGCTGGAATTATCCCTATGGTTCCACCTAAAATGTAGCTCAATCAATCACACGATCAACATCCTAGATGTATCTCTTAAGAAATGAAACATGTAAAACATCATGTAATTCCACTGTTGGCAGTAGTGCAAGCCTGCAGGCCACTGGTCCAATCCTCTCAAGGATCTCAAAAGGCCCACAATACTGGGGTGCCAACTTGGCACATGACCCAATCCTCAAGGATGTCCTATTGGGCTTGATGCACAAGTACACATGCTCCCTAACCTAAAGCTCCTTGAATTCTCTATGCTGAGCTGCATAAATCTTCTCCCTATTTTGTGTTGCATTTAAATTATTCTTAGTAACCTGCATATCCTAATCCATCTCAACCATCATATATGGCCCAATAAGTAATTTTTTCACTGGATCACTCCAACTAATTGGAGTATTACAAATCTTCCCATAAAGATCCTCAAGTGGAATCATCCTCAAGGATTCCTGATACCCATTGTTATAAGAAAACTCCACCAGTGGAATATACTCCTCCCACTTCTATTGTTGATGCATGAAATACATCCTTAACATATTCTAAAATCCTATTAAATTTCTTTGTATGTCCATCTATCTGTGGATGATAAGCCATAATGAAAGCCAACTATATCCCAAAACCTGCAAACAATTCCTTCCAAAACTTGGAAGTGAACTTGTCATCTCTATCTGATATTATCTTCTTGGGAACACCATGCAGTCTCACTATCTCACTAATTAAGATCTAAGCTACATCACTTGCTGAATTTTTAGAATTAACTGCAATGAAGTGAGCTACCTTGCTCAACCTATCAACCAAAACCATGATGGAATCATGCTACTTTGATTTCCTCGAAAAATCTGTTATGGAGTCCCTAGAAATTACCTCTCATTTCCATTCTAGAATCAGAATCAATTGTAGTATACCAGCTAGATGTTTACACTCTGCTTTCACCCGTTAACATTCAAAACATCTTGCAACAAACTAACATTAGGGGAATTTTGAGGTCTAAAATGGGCTTCCTAAGAAAACTTTGCAACCAAAATAAGCTTTATAAGAACTAATAAGATTCAAGATGATTATGTCAACCATGGGGGGTGATTCACCACTTTTGGAGTAAAAAAGTAAAAAGATTAATAAATAATAAAATAATAAAACTACTTTTTCAAATTGTATTTTCAACTTATATCCCTAAGGTTTTACTCAAATTTCGAGCGAGAGTACTCGTTGGATGCAAAATTTAATTCCTCATCCAAGGAGTAGCCATGTTGCATGCTTTAGATGGACCCTGCTACACGAAAAATGAGAAATACATGAAAAAGCGTGATTGCAATTACGTTTTTCATGGATTTCTCATTTTTTGTGTAGTATATTCCATCAAAAGTATGAAACATGGGTACTCCTTGGATGAGAAATAAAATTCTTCATCCAACGAGTGTTTCTTCTCGAAATTTGATTAAAACCATAGGGAGATAAGTTTGAAATACGAGTTGAAAAAATAGTTCCTTCTTTTTTCCCTATAAATTTGATGATGTAATCTAGTCTTATTTGATTATTTCCACTACTATATTATAATTTCCTTAGGAGGCCCATTTTAAACCTCAAAATTCCTCTAATGGCGACTTATTTCTTCAAATTTGGCCAGTAATATAACTTCTTAATTATTGTGAGAGTCTTTTGATATCCCGAGTGACCTAAATACAACTTAACATGAAAATCGCTCAAGATAATATTCTTGATCTCATTTTTTTCTCACACATAAATATTGTTCTTGAATATCACCAAGCCATATTCTATGAGGTGATACTACTCATCCCTATCACCTTCACCCTGTTGGTGCAATCTCTGCTTCATTTGTCGATACCTCTTATCATTCTGACCTGCATGCAATATTTACTCCTGAAAATATGTCCCATAATAGATCACAACTGAAATTTGATTCACCTGCAATCTCCTATTGAGAGTATCTGCAACCATGTTCTCCTTTACCTTGATGTATATGATCTCGAAATCAAACTCACTAAGAGTAGCCAGCCATCTAGCTTTCCTGGCATTCGGATTGGGTTGGTGAAATAAGTACTGAAGCCCACTATGATCACTCATCAAGACAAAGCTCATGCTAATAAGATAATGTCTCGAAATATTCAATGCATGAATGATAGCTGAAAACTCAAGATCATGAGTCACATAGTTCGCTCATGTTCATTCAAATTCCTTGACTCATCACGTACCACCTGTCCTTTCTACATCAGGACTCCACCAAGTCCTTCCTTACAAGAATTTTTACATATCACAAAGTCCTTATCAATATCTACAATATTCAAGATTGGAAATTTTTTAGGAAAATTCTTAAACTGCTCAAAACTAGATGCACACTCCTCAGTCCATTCGAACTTATACCCTTTTACTTGCAAAGATGTAACAAGATAGAAAATTCGTGAAAATTTCATGATGAACATCTTGCAATAACCTACTAGTCCCATGAATGATATGACCATATCCACATTCCTAATATTTTTCCACTCCATGATAGCTTTAATATTTTATGAGTCCAATGTTATCCCTTCATTAGAAAAAACATGTCCCAAGTAATTAATCTCATACTGAAAGAGCTTGTATTTGCTCAGCTCGACATACAACTGATGATCTCTGAACATTATCAACACTGTTTCTAGGTGCTTTGCATGCTCTTCTCTAATATTCCTAAATTTTCACATGATATTTGGAATATTAGAGTTCTTAATGTTAAGTAAATAAAAGGGTGGAGGGACCCATAATCCTCAAAGATGAATAAGATCCACTTTTGATGTGTGAATGTGGACTATTTATACATAGATCTACATAATGGAGTATTGGATCAACTACTAATGTGAATGGAGTGGAGATCATGTCTCATTAATGAGATAGATCATGGAGGTTGAATTAGTCAACTGATATCATGTAGGGAATATAATGTAAGATCATAGAGCATTCATGATGAAGTGATGGAGGAAGTAGTGCAATTAATGCACACATGATGGAGAGGGTGCACATTGCATGTAGACATGATGGAGGGCTTGGAGAGACAACACAGTCAGACATGGAGGATTATTTCCACATGCACAACGCAGTTTAGAGGTGGGCGAAGGCATGGGAAGGCTCATAAACTATATAAAGGATATGAAGGCAACATTGGAGGCATTATTTTGATTATTCATTTGAGATCTGTTTAGATCTAGAATTGTCATTTGACCTTCCATGCATTCTTATGCTGTTTAGCTAAGTCTGCAGTGATGTTTAGCACATGGTGTTCCCGAGCGGGAGTCCCACCCTTACCCAAGGAGGACTTGTGGGCCTACTTTGGGAAGGTATTCTGAGCTTCCATTCATCATCAAGAATTGGTGCCACACCATTTCCACTCTCTGGAGAACACATACTTTCAGGAATTATGCAATTTCTGAAGATCAGTTTGGGAGGAGGAGGTGGTCTTCAGTATTTCAGCTGGAGAACCAGTGAAGGATTATTCCTATCACCTTGGGCTTCAAGATCAGAAATCCCAGGGCCTCATTTCAGATCTGGCATGAGGCCAAACTTTATTTACCTCCTATCAGTAGTAGTCCCATCAAGGATTACACAGTCCATCATTGTAGATCTAGAGGAGGAAGGAAGTTGCTAGCATTTTAGCTAGTAATCCTGTGAGGGATCATCCCCTCACCTTGCCATCACCATTTCCATTTGCCTGGAGCTTATTTCAGCACATTTCAGTAGGCATTGAGTCTCTCCCTCTTGTACAACATAGTTTTTCCAGCAACTACATCTTGAGTTGCTGCATATTGAAGGAGAAGGAAGAAGAGATAAGATCTCAAGCTCTTAGCTTGGAGATCTGAAGAAGGGATCAGCCCTCAAAGCTTAGATTTGTTTGTATAAAATATTGCAACAATCTATGGATCAGATCTAGCTTCAGATCTGTATAACCCAACAGTCAAAGGATCAAACCCTAGGAGGGTGATATTGCAAACTCATAGATCTGGAAAATCCTTTCTGGGTTATCTTGGGTTCCCATCACATTGGCCAAATCTTGAATCTTGGCATCATCAGAGCTCCTGAGCTCCATAGATCTACATTTACCTTTGCACCAGCTATATGTACATCATCAACAAAAGGGACAACGAAGTATTGCTTCATCCAGCTCACCAGTTACGCAGTGCTAGTTGTAGCATGTTTGCGGGGTCATTCTAGGCCAACTCTTTGGATTGAGTGTCTCATATTTTGAGCACTGTTAAACTGGTTTATCCACCTTCATATAATAAAATGGCTCAAAAAAAACTATGCATTTTGATGTGTATTTAGATTTATTGTTTACTTTTCTGCAGTTCTTATATTGTGTTTTAGTATTACTGTGTTCTCCCTTTTGGGATATTACATCTTCCTTATTCTTAGAATATATCAATATATCACCAATGAAAACTATCACAAAATTTCCCAGATAAGGATGTAACACATTGTTCATCAAGAACATGAAAGTGGCTGGAGCATTAGTAAGATTGAAAGGAACCACCACAAACTCATAATGTCCATACATGGTATAGAATATGGTCTTGTAAATATGTTCTTCTTTGATGCACGCCTGATGATATCTTGATCTCAAGTCAATCTTTGAGAATATTTTTTCTCCCTTCAACTGATCAAACAGACCATAAATCCATGGAAAAGGATACATGTTCTTGATATTAACCATGTTCAACTACATATAATCAATGCACAACATGAGAGTACAATCCTTCTTCTTTACAAAAAATATTGGTGCGTGCCAATTTTATACACTTGGCATTATATATCGTTTATTAATAATTCCCTTAAGTTGCAATTTCAATTCCACCAACTCTAGAGTACTCATCCTGTACGATGCCTTAGGTGCTAGTGTTGCTTTTGGCATCAACTCAATAGAAAATTCCACCTCACTATGAGGTAAAAAATTTGGAATCTCTATAGGAAACACATATTGAAACTACTACAAATTAAAAATAGGATACCTCTCCATGAATTCATCATCCTCAACGTCCTGCCCTTTTTCAGTGGAAATGTGCACTACAAACAATACATACCCTTTCCTACAATTGCAGTTTTCATGTATAGTTGTAATTGTTCTCACTGATATGAGCTTCTTCTTTCCCCGCAAGCCTCTCCTTTCCCCATCATAATATCGACTCTCAATATCCTTGTCATAGTAGTCCACTTTAGTCATGTGAATGACCCAATATATGCACAAAAGCATAGTATATGAACCCAAAGGAAGCACATTTATATATGTTGATGTAGGCATGAAATTCAGCTCAAATGCACAAGATCTCACCCAATAATGAACACTTCCCTTGGTCCCTGTGGCCAACTAGACCAACCAAGATCTTCATGCATGCCTTTATTTAAGAAAAACTTATCCACTAGGTTAGGACTGATATAACTATATTTATATCCATGATCAATCAAAATAGAAATAACTTGATCATGAAGCTTACATTCCATCTCAATAATGGATCCATGATGACTAGCCTTCACGTTATCCACTGCTGCATAAATCTGAGGAATACTCTTCCCAAAATCTCAAAGTATTTGTACCTTCTTAGCACTATAAATCTGAGGTATACCACCCTAATGCGATGGAAAATCTCTCTTGTGACGCTCTCCACCAGAATTCCAATACTACAAAGGCTTCCTTCCATCAACCTTATTCTTCTCCTCAGGTTGAAATCCATGTCCTCTATCAATTACATTGAAATTATTATAAGGTGCCACATTATCCTTATCACCTGCATCCTGAGGTCTTCCTCGCTTCTTAGCCCACTTCCCTTTAGTCTTATCATTACCTTTCCAATATCGTTTATTCTTAGACTTACACTTAGACTAATCATAACAATGCTTTAGCTTCCCAACGACTTCCTCCAATGATCAAGGCTCATCATACTCAATCCAATCCTTAAATGATAAAGTAAATCCATTAATAAAACTTTGAACATTTTTCTTATCATCCTTAAGATATGGAACACACCTCAACAACTCTAGAAACTTGGTCGTGTACTCTTCATTTACCATAGACCCCATATTCAGCTCGTATAATTACCTATCCTTTCCCATGGCCTTTCCATCATAATATCTCACAAAAAAATAATTATTCATGAAGAGTCTTTTAAAATCATTCAAACTCAACTCCTCCATCCCAATTCCTCTGAAACGCTTTACATATTCCAACCAGATATCTTCTATTCCCTTGAGATTGAAGATAGCTATTTTGGATTTCATATTATTTGAATAATTATGCAATCTAAAGAACTTCTTCATCCCAAGTAGCCATGATTCTACATCTTCTGGTTTATTCACATCCTCATAAAAAGTATGAGGCCTAAATTTATTGAAATAGTTTGGAAAGTACTATTTCTCACTCCTCTAATAAGGATTTTGGTGATAATTATGATGATATCTCTTAGAACCAGAACTAGAAAAAAATCCATGTGCACTAGCTCACATGTTAGGTGCATCCAAATATTTCCCACCTCTAATTTTTTCATCCTTGTCCAACTTGTGACCTCTATGAGACATGAAGCCAACTAAACCATTTTTCCTTTTCTCTTGTCTATGACTGATCCTCAGCTATCCTTGCTTCTGAAAATATGAAAGACCATAAAGGATGACTACATTAAATTTTTCTTGCTTTTCTTAAGCTTTGGAAAACCTTTCTTATGACTAAATTAGCTTGTTATTTTCCTCCTTACAACTTTTGATCTCTACCTTCAAACTTCTTAGTGTATTTTCTAAATCGAGATAATACTCATCTCCTTGCTTCTCAACTGATATTTAAGGAGATTCACGTAAACTGTAATCAACCATTCTTATCATCAACTCTGATCTTGTATATCCTGCAAACATTCCATGTTATATAAACCAAATATAGACATAATAAAAATCATACATTAGTGTGTTTTAGGGGAGGCTATGTCATCTACACAATCAATCCAGATTAGCACAATATATGTACACATAATGGCATCAACATATCACATCCTCAACATATTAACATCATAACATACCAATATCATCATGATGACACATACTGAAATAATAAACTTCACAATGCATGTATCACATATTATGCATGCATAACCATAACCATCACATTACATGCACAAAAAACACATTGACAACTAACATGCATGCATAAAAATCACATTTATCCCATCTAATATAAGTGGTTGAACCTAGAGGAAATAATACCATGAACCCACTCTGATACCAATATATAACCATCACTACCACATTTATACACTTTTAAAAGCTCTATAGGGTAAACATGAGCTGAGTGTCACTATGATATGGCTCAACCTCCAAGTTCCAATTATGGAAGTGGGGTCGACAAACCAACAAAAAACTGCCATCCCTACGGAACTACAAACCACTCAAGAACCCAAAAACCACCCCAGGTGTTCAATCCTTGATATGGAACTCTTTTTCACATATTTTAACCTCCAACTGCACCCACAATACTGCATGCATGTGATTGGGAGGCTATAACTGCACTCACAAGCTTGTCTGCATGTAGTTATGACCTTATTTCCTCATTTCAATGCATGTAGTCGTGATATATATGCTAATTTTTCATGCAAGCCTTCAGACCATTGCCCATAACTGCCTGTAAATTTCTAGAATCATATCAATAATGATAATTATGTTAAACAATAAAAAATTAAGTAAGATCTTGACCTAGACATGTCTATTGCATGATAGGAATTTCGTGAAACATAAGTTAAAGATGAAAGATACATTTCATGAAAGTATATATGATCATAAACTTATAAAATTCATTTTAGAATAGCCAAGGAGGCTCCACGACCTCTCTAACTAGCTACAACAACACTTGGTAGTCCATACATTAAGTCAATCATCCTATAACTTATCAAATTATGAATGCGATACATAATTATAGCACATCATATAACCAGGTATATAATTGACATATAGACAGAATATATACCATAACAAATCGACCAATATCCACTTTATAACCAATACAAGTGCTCATTGATCACAATAGAAAAATAAGTCAAATTAGCATAAGAAAATGCCAACTAGATCAGGGAAATCCATGTACCAACCAACCATAGATTGGGCTAAACTAAATATCACTTTCATCCAATCAACCCCGCTCCATATTCCAAGCATGAATGTGGTATTATAAGGGTTAAACAAAGAAAAAAACCAACCAGGGCTTCCAGAGGCCAAACCACCTCAACCCTCAACCATAGTGATATCACCTATACGATCTAGAAATCACTAACATCAATTAGATCAGTCTCTACCCAAGTTTTCCAAGGCTCCCGAAATTAGTAACTCAATCCATAGCTGATTTAGGTCTACATACAATTTTTTCCATCCTACGGTTCAAGGGACTAGTAACTCAACCCACAAGGATCCATAGCATTTGTCCCAACCTGCAGGCTCTAGGTACTAGTAACTCAACCCAAGTTTTTTTAGGGCTCCAGAGTCTTTGTTCCAACCCACAACCATAGGGAACTTGAGAACCAATTAGAAAAACAAATGGGAAACCCACAAAACCATTTTTATCCATGAAATGGAAAGGAAAGGATGAAACCACTGTTAATCCGTGAAAATCTCCATGCCAATGACACCACATAACCAAGGAGCTACATGTATATACCATGCATCCAAAAATCAACAATGAAATCACACATGAAAATTGTTACCTGCAAAGTATCACTGTTGTAGTTTCTTATCCAACTTTTCCCTTATGCTCCCTGTTGGGAAAAATACTGAGAGGGGGGGGGGGGGTGAATCAGTATTTAGAGCTGACTGGAAAACATTTTACTTTTTATGTATTTAATTCTTTACTTAGATTATTGCATCATTCATTCATCATATGTTTAGTAAGCAGTAAGCATGAGCAGTAATAACAGAATCAACCATTACACACATGAACACCAGTATTAAGGTGGAAACCCAAAGTCGGGAGAAAACCACCGCTGCTGTAGTCTCTGTCTTCAATATTTATTATAAAGAAAACTTTTTACAATTTTGTGCTAGCGCAGACTCATACCAGCACGTAGGCACCCACTTGCAGAAAGCTACAACCTTCTCTCGTTTTCCAGTTACTACTGGAAGGGAGCTCCAACCCCCTGATCTTGACACCAGCTTGTACCGGCAGAAAGCTCCTACTTTCATGCAGAAGACTTCAACCCTCAGATCCACCAAATTTCTTTAATTTCTTCATCAGACTTACGTCAGGACTTCATTATTTCTTCGCATATCTTCCTAGAGATTCATCATTTCTAGATCTAGAGATCTTGATCCTTCATCAACTCCATAGGTGCATCATAGATTCAGCATTTTCAGAGTTCAATCATACAGAATCTCTTAAAGAGATTTATTCATTAACCACCCTTATGCATGCACACTCTCGCACAATTATCCTCTCTTCCTTATATAGTTTTTCCTTTATTAATACCATGAGTCAATACCACCCAACCGCTGATGGTATTCCTGGACGGGGTCAATTAGATAATCCAACGGGATCTACCCAAGCCCTCAAACAATTTCTCATTGTTTTATTTCCTTGGTTTTGGAAATTAGATAATTAATCTAAGTCTTTTTAATATCTCAATCTGAGATAGAGATATTAATCCAAAGTTCTATTTTAGAAATGACCTTCATAAGTCGACCCCAGGTTTATTCGTTCCACTAACTTTGGAATAACATTCAAAAATGATGGTCCAATCACTTTTCATCATAATTTAATTTGAGTAATCCTTGGTTAAACCCGCAAACGTTAATTTGAAAAGTCCCAATCAATATAATTTAAAACTGGGGCCTATCGCTAACGATCGTTTCCATCCGATGGCGGAGAGCACATCGCTCGGCTTCAGATGATCTGACGGATATCGTTCGTTGATGATGCACGGATGATAACGCACGATGGCGTGCCGTACCTTGGGTAACCTTCATGCATCTATAGCAAATGAGCATCGTCCGATGACCCCTTCCCAGATCAACGACGTTTAATAATATCGCTCGACTTCTTTGGTCGAATATTAACGTGTGATGGCGCGCTTTGATAGCAGTTTTCGTGGGTCCACCTTTGCTACATGTCAAAGTTTCTATGGAATCACTCCCCAACCAGGAAATACCGCCTATCACCGAAAGGTGGTGCGATGAAACCTAGAAACCGCCTTCACTATTCACTTGGTCACAGTTCTGCTCTTCCACGCAGGGTTTCGTCGCGCTTCCTTTTGTTATGTTCCACCTCTTTCCTTCCAGGTTCTGTTCATGATTCCAAAGGGTTAGTGCATGTTCCACCGAGAGTTCAATGCCAAATACTCTGTTTTAGTTCTTCTGCGTTATAACTGATTTGCCTTCACTCCTCGTTCCTTTCTCCATGAAAGCCAGTCAACTCCTTACTAATAGCGTAGACCCTTCCATGTGGAGCTTAAAACCATATCTTTGTTCATATCATATATTAAACGAATATATATAACTCCATTGTCTACCAGTTTGGATACACTGTTGACCGTATTAACATCGGTTCCTCGAACATCATACAGAGCACCATTAATCCCCTCACAGGGTTTCTTACTTATCACGGATTCCATCAGGATGCATACATATGTTCACACATGAATTACCATTTACTAGAACATTCACTTATTATTTTCTATTCGATGGCCTTTTTCTCCTACTCTGTCTCTGGACAATTCCTGGACAGTTCTTCTTCAATTCACTGCTTGTCCCTGCTCCTTGACTGATACTGCTCTCTGTAAATGCACTCTTCCTCTGTTCTTCTCTGCTACTTCCTAGTTACTATTTCAGATGCTCCTTCTTTGCCAATTCCTTTGCCATCAATGACAATATTTCCAACAATCTCCCCCTTTGGCATTGATGGCAATACTCTTCCTCTGTTTGTCTTATAGAAACCCCTCTTTGTTTTTCCTCCCCCTTTGACATCAATGGCAAATGGTTGATCGATACCCTTTGTATCGACGGAACCATGCTCCCCCTGAGATCATGCTACATCTTCAAACAAAAATGACTTATAAAAACAAGATCAAAGATGAGATCAGACTACAAAAATTAATTGGAATGCCAACAGTGCATCCTTTCCATATGACCAATGCTCCCCCTTAGCTTGTGCATCCTGAATACCTTCAACAGAAGTGTATCCAATTTAATCTTCTAAATTTAAGCAGGTCTGATCTTCTGCATGGCAGAGACTACTCCCAGTTTCTGTCTGAGATATTCGAATGCTTCCCGGGGTAGAGGTTTGGTAAATATATCAGCAACTTGTTCTTTGGAGGGAACATACTCCAATTTCAACTTTTGTTCAAGCACTTGTTCACGTAAGAAGTGATATTTGATGGGAATGTGCTTGGTCTTGGAATGCAGAATAGGATTCTTTGAGATACTGATGGCACTTGTATTATCACACATAATGGAGATAGGAGGTGAACATTTGATTTGAGTTTCTTGTAAGGTTTGCATCATCCAAAGAAGTTGAGTGCAACATGATGCTGCAGCCACATATTCTGCTTCTGCTGTAGATAAGGCAATAGAGCTTTGCTTCTTGCTGAACCAAGATACTAACCGGGGCCCCATATAGAATGCACCACCACTAGCACTTTTCTGATCATCAACATTTCCAGCCCAATCTACATCAGTGTAAGCATGAAGGGTAATATCAACATCCTTTGGATACCACAGTCCAAAGTCTTGAGTTCCTTGCAGATATTTGAATATTATTTTGACAGCATGAAGGTGAGACTCTTTTGGATTAGCTTGGAATCACCGCACAATCCAAACTGCATGCATAATGTCTGGTCTAGTCCCAGTGAGATAAAGCAGACTTCCTATCATAGATCTGTATTCTGGTTGATTCACCATAGGGGAATCATCATTAGAACTGAGATTACATCCGATTATCATTGGTGTGCTTACAGGTTTGCAATCTTCCATGCCATACTTCTTCAAGATTTGCTTAAGATATTTTTCTTGTGATAAGAATATGCCATCTGTTGCTTGCTGCACTTGTAAGCCAAGAAAGAATGTTATTTCCCCAAGTAAAGACATTTCAAATTCTTGCTGCATATCAGAAGCAAATTTCTGACTCATAGGCTCTTCATTACTTCCAAAAATGATATCATCAACATATACAACCACAATTAATAGTTTATCATTTTCAGTTTTTGTGTATAAGTTGCTATCAACTAACCCCTTTGAAAATCCTTGTTGATGAAGATATTTGTCAAGACAATAGTACCATGCCCTTGGAGCTTGTTTGAGACCATATAGAGCCTTTTTAAGTCTACAAACAAGTTTTTCATCATTTCCCAAAATGAATCCTTCTGGTTGTTCTATATAAACTTCTTCTTCTAGATCACCATTGAGAAAAACAGATTTAACATCCATTTGATAAACTTTGATTTGTTGAAAGCTTGAAAAAGCAAGAAACATTTTTATGGCTTCAAGTCTAGCTACAGGGGCAAAAGTTTCTTCAAAGTCTATACCTTCTTGTTGAGCATACCCCTTGCAAACAAGTCTAGCTTTATTTCTTATAACATCCCCATTCTCATTTAACTTATTTTTGAATATACATTTAGTTCCAATGACATTTTTGTCATGAGGTATTAGTACTAATTCCCAAGTGTGATTCTTTTCAATTTGATCAACCTCTTCATTCATGGCTTGAATCCAACATTCATCTTTGCTAGCTTGACTGACATTGTGTGGTTCAATAGTGGACAGAAGTGCCAGATTGCTAGAAGATCCCACAAGAGTCCTTCTTGTTTGTACACCTGATCCCTTTTCTCCCAAAATTTGAGATTCTGGATGATTCTTTTGAACATATCTGGATGGAGCTTTTTTAGATAAATCATCTTCAAGTTCTTCATTGGGTTCACTGTCTATATCATTCCTATTTGATGTAGAAGGATATATTTCATCATCGTCTTCATCTGTTGTTTTTTTTTCTTCTTTTGGAGCTGTAGGAGACTCATCAATAACAACATCAATACATTTAACAATCTTCCGAAGTCTTTTATTGTAACATTTATATGCCCTACTCCTAGAGCAGTAACCAAGAAATATTCCTTCATCTGCTCTGGGTTCAAACTTGCCAAGTTTTTCATCATTATTTTTGATAAAGCATTTTCTCCCAAAAACTCTAAAGTGCTTCATAGTGGGAGGATTACCATACCATAGTTCATATGGAGTTTTATCACTATTTACACAAACATGTGCTTTGTTAAGAATATTTATCGTTGTATGTGATGCTTCTCCCCAAAATGTGTCAGGTGTTCCGGAATCATAAAGCATAGCTCTAGCCATTTGTTGAACTGTTCTATTCATTCTTTCTACTACGCCATTTTGTTGTGGAGTGCCAGCTATAGAAAACTGTCTTTTTATGCCATGTTGTTCACAAAATTCAAGGAATTCATCTGATGTATATTCTCCTCCTCGATCAGATCCGAGACACTTGATTTTTAGATCTAATTCATTCTCAACTAGTGCTTTGAAGATCTGAAATTTCTCAAATGCTTCATCTTTGTGTTTAAGCAGCCCAATCCAACACATTCTAGAGAAATCATCAATGAACAAGATATAGTATTCTTCACCACGTGGTGACTTTTTCCTCATAGGTCCACATATGTCGGTATGAATGAGTTCAAGAGGCTTACTTGATGATCCTTCCTTGGCATTAAATTGTACTCTGGTTTGCTTGCCGAATTGGCAAGATTTGCATATGATATTTTCAGGTAGAGTAATATTGGGAAGATCACGAACAACTTTAAGTCTACTTGATTTTTTGATTTGAGAGAAGCTCAGATGCCCCAACCTTCTATGCCATAGCTAGTTTTCTGAATATTTACTCAAGTAACATTGTTCTTTGCAGTTCTTCAATACATACAGGTTGCTTGGAGTTCTTTTTCCTTTTATAATTGTTTTACCTGTATCAAGATCACGTACCATACATTCTTTTGAACTAAAGACAACTTTAGTTCCTTGATCACACATTTGACTTACACTTAACAGATTATGCTTTAATCCATCCACATACATGACAATATTAGCTTTCACCTTTTCTTTTAGAAAAACAGATCCTTTACCCTTAATGACAGCAGGAGTGTCATTTCCAAATGTAACATTCTTTTCCTTTTCTAAAGCACTATATGCAAGAAATTTGTTTTTGTCACCTGTCATGGGTTTTGAGCATCCACTATCAATGTACCATTGATTTTCTTCTCCTTCTGCAAATAAAGCTATGCCACAATTTTCAACCTGTAATTCATTCTTTTTCCATACTTTGGAGCTTGAAGGAAGATGCTCTTTTGGCAGAACTTTGCTCCTGCATTCAGATTCTTCATGGCCAAAGTTATTGCAATAAGCACATTCAACTTCATTTTGAAGAGGAGAAAAGTTGTTATATGTATTCTTCTTTGTTCCAATATCAATCCTTTTCTTTCTTGCTTCTCTTGTCATGATGGTTTTATATCCAACACATTGAACAGCTTTATGACCAAAATTGTGACACGAGAAACATTGTCCATTGAAGAAGAAATTTCTGTGATTATAAAATCTTTTACTTGAATTTACTTGTTGATTGGTGTTTCTTTGAAAGGTACTCTTGTTAGTGTTCTTTGAATTGAGATGATCATGCTTTATCTGTAAAGATTCTTTATTCCCTTGCTGAGGGGCATAATGTTGTGTACTGGCTGTAGCTACTTTTAGATAATTTGGTGCTGAAGCCTAAGAAGATTCTCCGATATATCCAAGACCTGTCTTTAGAAGAGGAGAACGTTTTATCTTGATAATCTCATCTAAGGTTTCAGATCCTTTAGCAAATCTAAGATTCAAAGTCTTTACTTTCTCAATTTCTTTTCTTAGACTTACTATTTCACATTCTAATTTCTCATTATGTTACTCCTTTTCTTGAAGCTGGTTTTTCAGAGTCTCTATGGTTACTTTACTTTCTCTTAAGAATATTTTGAGTTGATTGATTTCATCAAGAAAATCATTGTCCTCTAAAGCATCCATAAAAGTATCCGTTTCTTCTCTAGACTCATTTTCAAATGCCATGAGAAGTGTAAGATCTTGTTCACATTCTTCCTCACTGTTTGATAACCCATCACTGTCTTCATGAGTATAGTAACTTTTTCTAGTTCTAAACCGATTCTTATTCCTTCTTGCTACTTCCTTTCCTTTTTCATGTGTTTCTTTGTGAGGACACTTAGCAGCATAATGACGAACTCTTCCACAAGAAAAACATTTGAAAGGAAGCTTACCTCTGAACCGTCCTGTACAAAGTTGGAGTTTCTTTACAAAATTTACCTCATCTTCTTCTGAGATATACCCTAATCCTTCTGTCTCTTGTACTTCTTTCCCTTTTGTAGAAGCTCTAAAGACAGTTTCCTTGACTTCAGATGTTCCTCCTCTTCTCATTTCATATGCATTTAGTATGCCATGAAGTTGCACCATAGTAAGATTTTTAAGATCCTGATTTTCTTCAAGAGCAGACACTTTTGACTCAAATTTTGTCGTTAGTGATCTTAAAACTTTCTCAACCAGAGTAGATTCAGTTGTTGTTTCTCCCAGATTTCTCATACGATTTACAATATCATCAAGTCATAAAAGGAAATTAGCAATGCTCTCCTCATTATGCATTTTTAGGTTCTCATATTGAATTCTGAGAGTTTGGAGTTTAGCACTTTTTAACTTTGCATCACCTTCATAGCTTAGAATGATTTTGTCCCATATTGCCTTTCTTGTATTCAACTGCATGACTTTGACAAATTCTGATTCAGTTAGACTTCCCAATAGAGCATTAACCGCCTTTGCATTTGTTTCATAATTCATTCTTTCCGTTGGATCTGTTGGTACTGCGGCTGGATATTGGTATCCTAATTCAAAAATAGCCCATACATCTGCACCCAGATACTGAAGATAGGATCTCATCCTTGTTTTCCAAAAGATTAAATTGTTTTCATTGAAGAGCGGAGGCCTGATAGATGCTATTCCATCTTGATTGCTCATCTTGATTGATATTCCATCTAGCGGCTAAGCTTTTCAGAAGGACCTGCTCTGATTCCAATTGTTGGGAAAAATAATGAGAGGGGGGGGGGTGAATTAGTATTTAGAGCTGACTGGAAAACATTTTACTTTTTATGTATTTAATTCTTTACTTAGATTATTGCATCATTCATTCCTCAGATGTTTAGTAAGCAGTAAGCATGAGCAGTAATAACAGAATCAACCATTACACACATGAACACTAGTATTAAGGTGGAAACCCAAATTCGGGAGAAAACCACCGCTGTTGTAGTCTCTGTCTTCAATATTTATTATAAAGAAAACTTTTTACAATTTTGTGCTAGCGCAGACTCATACCAGCACGCAGGCACCCACCTGCAGAGAGCTACAACCTTCTCTCATTTTCCAGTTACTACTGGAAGGGAGCTCCAACCCCCTGATCTTGACACCAGCTTGTACTGGCAAAAAGCTCCTATTTTCATGCATAAGACTTCAACCCTTAGATCCACCAAATTTCTTTAATTTCTTCATCAGAATTACGTCAGGTCTTCATTATTTCTTTGCAGATCTTCCTAGAGATTCATCATTTCTAGATCT
Source organism: Pinus albicaulis (assembly GCA_034641835.2). NCBI lineage: Eukaryota > Viridiplantae > Streptophyta > Pinopsida > Pinales > Pinaceae > Pinus > Pinus albicaulis. Next base: position 77,682,948 of record CM076574.1, on the reverse strand, counting down.
AGAGATCTTGATCCTTCATCAACTCCATAGGTGCATCATAGATTCAACATTTTCAGAGTTCAATCATACAGATATATCTTAAAGAGATTTATTCATTAACCACCCTTATGCATGCACACTCTCGTACAATTATCCTCTCTTCCTTATATAGTTTTTCCTTTATTAATACCATGAGTCAATACCACCCAACCGCTGATGGTATTCCTGGACGGGGTCAATTAGATAATCCAACGGGGTCTACCCAAGCCCTCAAACAATTTCTCATTGTTTTATTTCCTTGGTTTTGGCAATTAGATAATTAATCTAAGTCTTTTTAATATCTCAATTTGAGATTGAGATATTAATCCAAATTTCTATTTTAGAAATGACCTTCATAAGTCGACCCCAGGTTTATTCGTTCCACCAACTTTGGAATAACATTCAAAAATGATGGTCCAATCACTTTTCGTCATAATTTAATTTGAGTAATCCTTGGTTAAACCCGCAAACGTTAATTTGAAAAGTCCCAATCAATATAATTTAAAACTGGGGCCCATCGCTAACGATCGTTTCCATCCGACGGCGGAGAGCACATCGCTCGGCTTCAGATGATCTGATGGATATCGTTCGTTGATGATGCACGGATGATAACGCGAAATGGCACGCCGTACCTTGGGTAACCTTCACGCATCTATAGCAAATGAACACCGTTCGATGACCCCTTCCCAGGTCAACGACGTTTAATAATATCACTCGACTTCTTTGGTCGAATATTAACGTGTGATGGCGCGCTTTGATAGCAGTTTTCGTGGGTCCACCTTTGCTACGTGTCAAAGTTTCTATGGAATCACTCCCCAACTAGGAAATACCGCCTATCACCGAAAGGTGGTGCGATGAAACCTGGAAACCGCCTTCACTATTCACTTGGTCACAGTTCTGCTCTTCCACGCAGGGTTTCGTCACGCTTCCTTTTGTTATGTTCCACCTCTTTCCTTCCAGGTTCCGTTCATGATTCCAAAGGGTTAGTGCGTGTTCCACCGAGAGTTCAATGCCAAATACTCTGTTTTAGTTCTTCCACGTTATAACTGATTTTCCCTCGCTCCTTGTTCCTTTCTCCATGAAAGCCAGTCAACTCCTTACTAATAGCGTAGACCCTTCCATGTGGAGCTTAAAACCATATACTTGTTCATATCATATATTCAACGAATATATATAACTCCATTGTCTACCAGTTTGGATACACTGTCGACCGTATTAACATCGGTTCCTCGAACATCATACAGAGCACCATTAATCCCCTCACAGGGTTTCTTACTTATCACGGATTCCATCAGGATGCATACATATGTTCACACATGAATTACCATTTACTAGAACATTCACTTATTCTTTTCTATTCGATGGCCTTTTTCTCCTACTTTGTCTCTGGACAATTCCTGGACAGTTCTGCTTCAATTCACTGCTTGTCCCTGCTCCTTGACTGATACTTCTCTCTGTAAATGCACTCTTCCTCTGTTCTTCTCTGCTACTTCCTAGTTACTATTTTAGATGCTCCTTATTTTCCAATTCCTTTTCCATCAATGACAATATTTCCAACAATCTCCCCCTTTGGCATTGATGGCAATACTCTTCCTCTGTTTTTCTTATAGAAACCCCTCTTTGTTTTTTCTCCCCCTTTGACATCAATGGCAAATGGTTGATCGATACCCTTTGTATCGACGGAACCATGCTCCCCCTGAGATCATGCTACATCTTCAAACAAAAATGACTTATACAAACAAGATCAAAGATGAGATTAGACTACATCGGTTCCTCGAACATCATACAGAGCACCATTAATCGCCTCACAGGGTTTCTTACTTATCACGGATTCCATCAAGATGCATACATATGTTCACACATGAATTACCATTTACTAGAACATTCACTTATTCTTTTCTATTCGATGGCCTTTTTCTCCTACTCTGTCTCTGGACAATTCCTGGACAACTCTGCTTCAATTCACTGCTTGTCCTTGCTCCTTGACTGATACTGCTCTCTGTAAATGCACTCTTCCTCTGTTCTTCTCTGCTACTACCTAGTTACTGTTTCAGATGCTCCTTCTTTGCCAATTCATTTACCATCAATGACAATATTTCCAACACTCCCTTACTTTCCTTTTCTTTCTTTCTTCATTCCAAGTGAATGGTAAAGTCCTCCAAGAATGCTCTAGGTGTGCAAGAGTATGAGAGAATGAAAAATATCTCAACTCAAAACAGTCAAAAAACTAGAAACTAATTATCTAATGTCTTTTTATCACTAGGGTATTCTTTTTTCTTCATTTTTCTTCATTTTTCCTCTAATTTCCTTTGCATGCAAATTTGTGTCTCTTCACCTTCCTTTTCTCTTATTTTACTTTATTTTCATAATTGAATGTCATTAATTACCCCTTTTCCAATTTCAATAGCCATTAATAAACCACAAGTGATGCCCACTATAATGTTTTTCCCACCATTCAACCTGGAATATGTGTCCTGTGACCTTGGTCTTATGTTATTTACATGGAAAATCAACCAGGGGTTGTTACAACCCCCCTCCTTTGGGAAAAATTGTCCTTAGTGTTAAATGATGCTTATAAGTAAAAAAACATGCTACCCATGGATATTTATAATAAAAATTGACGCAACGTTTACATCATACCAAACCGTTGAAATCGTGAACACCATACTTCTTATTGGAGCTTTATAACACAAATCGATGCAATATTTACAATATACTACTTATTGGAGCTTTATAGCACAACCATTGCAGTATTTATAATACATATATGCATAAAAATAACCAAAACACATAAATGAAACACACTTGCTCAACTAGAAAATAAGGAAGGATACAAAGCCCACATCTGATCAATCATCTCCCATGTAGCTTAATTAGGCCCAAAGTGCTTCCATTACACTTTAAATTTATTAATTTATCTGTTCCGGAGCATTAGTTATTTCCACCGTAAAATTCATTGAGGTTATGGCTGGAATTATCCCTCTGGTTCGACTTGCAATACAGACCAATCCATCACATGATCAACATCCTGTACATATCTCTTAAGCAATGAAACATGGAAAAAATCACGGAATTTCATTGTTGTTAGCAGTGCAAGCCTATAGGCCACTGGTGCAGTCATCTCAAGGATCTTAAAAGACCCAAAATACCGAGGTGTCGGCTTGGCACATGATCCAATCCTCAAGGATATCCTCTTAGGCCTGATGCATAAGTACACATGATCCCTAACTTGAAAATCATTGAATTCTCTATGTTGACTTGCATAAGTCTTCTTCCTATCCTATGCTTCCTTTAAATCCTTCTTAATAATCTGCATCTCCTACTCCATCTCATCCAACATATTCAACCCAATCAACACACTGTTCACTGGATCACCCCAACTGATAGTAATATTACAAATCCGCTCATAAAAAGCCTCAAATGGACTCATATTAAATGATTCATGATACCCAATTTTATAAGTAAATCCAACAATCGAATATACTCATCCCACTTCCGCTGCTGATGCATGGCATACATCCTCAACATATCCTCAAGAATCTTGTTAACCCTCTTTTTCTATCCATATTTATGCAAATGATAAGTCATACTAAAAGAAAATTTTGTCCCCAAAACTATAAACAAATCTTTCAAAAAATTGGAAGTGAACTTGGTATCTCTATCTGATATGATCTTCTTGGGAGCACCGTGCAATCTCACTATCTCCCTGATGAAGATCTGAGCTTTCTCACTCACTGAATTTTAAACTTTTCTACAATTATGTGAGTTTCCTTGATCAGCCTTTCAACCACAACCATGATGGAATAATGTTTCTTTAATTTCCTTGGAAAACCTGTAATGAAGTCCATGGAAATGACCTCCCATTTCCATTCCAGAATCGGAATAGGCTGCAGTAGAACATCTAGATGCTTACACTCTGCTTTGACTTGTTCACAGTCCAAACATCTCACAACAAACTCAGCCACTTATTTCTTCAAATTCTTCTAATAATAGAACTTATTAATTGTTGTCAGAGTCTTCTGATATATCGAGTGACTTGAACACAACTTAACATGAAAATCCCTCAAGATAAGCTTCTTAAGCTCACTGTTATCTAGCACATAAATATTGTTCCTCAATCTCATTATGAGGTGATTCTCCTAATCCCTATCACCTTCACCCTGCTGCTAGAATCTCTACTTTAGATGACAATACCTTTCATCAGGCTTCCCTTAATGCAAGATCTAATCCTGTAAATATATCCCATAAGAGCTCACAACTGAAATGTGATTCATCTACACTCTCGTATTGAAAGCATCTGCAACCATGTTCTCCTTTCCCTTGATGTATATGATATCGAAACCAAACTCATTGAGAGTAGCCAACCATCTAGCTCTCCTCGCATTCATATTGGGTTGGTCAAAAAATTACCTCAACCCACTATGATCACTCATCAATATGAACCTCTTGCCAAGAAGATAATGTCTCCACATCTTCAATGCATGAATGATAGCTTCCAACTCAATATCACGAGTCACATAGTTCCGATCATGCTCAATCAAATTACTTGACTCATAGGATACCACATTTCCTTTCTGCATCAGGACTCCACCAAGTCCATCCTTACAAGCATCTGTACATACCATGAAATCCTTATCAAGATTTTCAATATTCAATACTGGATAATTTTTAAGCAAATGCTTCAACTACTCAAAGCTAGTTGCAAAATCCTTAGTCCATTCAAACTTCTTTCCTTTTCTTTGCAAGGATTTAATAGGATAGATAATATGTGAGAAGTTCTCGATGAACCTCTTGTAATAACCTGCTAGTCCCATGAATGATCTGACCTCATCAAAATTCCTAGGATTTGGCCACTCCATGATAGCTTTGATCTTTTTCGGGTCCAATGTTATTCCTTCCTTAGAAAAAACATGTCTTAAGTAATGAATATGAGACTGAAAGAAAGTGCACTTGTTGAGCTTGGCATACAACTGATTCTCTCTCAAAAATATCAACATTGTTGCTAGGTGCTCTGCATGCTCTTCCTCATTCATAAAATATATCATTATATCATCAATGAACATTATCACAAAATTGTCCAAATAAAGACATACCACACTTTTCATCAAGCACATGAAAGTGGATATAGCATTAGTAAGACCAAAAGGAACCACCACAAACTCAGAATGTCCACACCTAGTACAAAATGCAGTCTTGTAATTATCTTATTCTTTTATGCGTGCCTGATGATATCTTGATCTCAAATCAATCTTTGAGAATATTTCTGCTTCCTTCAATTGATCAAACAAAAACGAAATCTATGGAAAATGATATCTATTATTTATAGTCACCTTGTTCAATTGCTTCTAATCATTGAACACAATGAGAGTACCTTCCTTATTATTTACAAAAAATACTAGTGCACCCCAAAGAGACACACTTGGCCTTATATATCATTTCTATCAAGGATTTCCTTAAGTTTCAACTTCATTTCCACCAACTCTAGAGTACTCATCCTGTACAGTGCCTTATATGTTGGTGCTACTCCCAACATCAACTCAATAGAAAACAATTCCACCTCTCTATGAGGTGGAAAATATAGAATCTCTGTTGAAAATACATCCTGAAACTAATGCAAAATAAGATTCCTCTCCAATACTTCATCATCCTCAACATCCTTTTTGTCACTAGAAATGTGCATTGCAAACAATACACACCCTTTCATGCATGTGCGCATTTCCTGCATAGTTTTAACTGTCCTCAATGATGTCGACTTTTTATTTCCCTACAAGACTCTCATTTCTCCATTATCATCCAAGCACTCAATATCCTTGTCATAACATTCCACTTTATTCTTGTGAATGAACACCTAATCCATGCCCAAAAGCATACTCTATGAACCCAAAGGAAGCACATATTGATGTGCTAATGTAGGCATGCCATTAAACTCAAATGCGCAAGATCTCACCCAATGATGAACTCTTCTCTTGGTCCATGTAACCAAATACACCAACCAATATTTTGCATGAAATTATTTATTCAAGAAAAACTTATCCACTAGGACATGGCTGATATAACCATAATTATATCTAGGATCAATCAAAATAGAAACAACTTGATCATGAAGCTTGCCTTCCATCTCAATAATGGATGTCTAATGATCAACCTTCCTATTATCCACTATTGAATAAATATGAGGAATACTCTTCCCAACATCTCCAACTATTTGTGCCTCCTAAGAATTATAAATATGACGTTTGCCACACTAATGCGATGAACAATATCTCTTGTGGTGCTCTCCACCACAAGTCCAACACTACAAAGGCTTCTTTCCATCACCCTTATTCTATAAATTTGGCTAAAATCCATGTCCTCTATCAACTAAATTGAACATTTTATAATTTTCTACATTATCCTTATCACCTGCATCCTGATTTCTTCCTCGCTTCTTAGCCCACTTTCCCTTAGTCTTCTCAATACCATTCCAATCCCGCTTATGATAAAAACTTGTACTTATATTGCTCATAACAATGCTTTAGATTCCCAAAGGATTCCTCCAATGAACAAGGCTCATCATACTCAATTTAATCTTTAAATGCTAAATGAAATCCATTGATGAACATTTGGACCTTTGTTTTCACATCCTTAAGATATGACGCATACCTCAAAAACTCCAGAAACTTGGTCGTGTACTATTCATCTTTCATAGACCCTATATTCAACTCTTATAATTCCTTTCCCTTTCTGCCATAATATCTCTTATACAATTATTTATTTCTAAATATTGTTTTAAACCCATTTCAACTCAACTCCTCCATGTTTATGCCTCTAACACGCTTTACATCTTCCCACAAGATATTTTCTCTTCCCTTGAGACTAAAGATAGTTATCTTGGCACATATACCACAAGCATAAAGAACACATATGCAACCAACATGTATGCATGAAAAAATAAATATTTCCCATTTAGTCCAAGTGTTGAACCATGCTCTGATAAAAATATGTGGTATCATGTATTATCCAAAAAGAGCGCAACCATGCTTTTATACCACTCTATGGTATCAAGTATTACCCAAAGAGAGCACAAAAATGCTCTGATACCACTCTTTAACACCCTCCTCCCACATCTACCCAAGTAACTGGCCAACTGGGGTAAAAATGTGATGAAGAGTTACTATGATATGATTAAACTCCCTATGTGTCAGTTAAGTAAGTGGAAATGACAAAACACAACAACAAAAACCTTTTACACGTGCAATAAAACCCTTAGGAGCCATCCAAAACTTCCAAGTGACTATCCCCCTGAGACAAACTAATGATTTTTTGCATTAATCCCCCATTTTCTCCCTTGCCAAGCCCTCTAAGAGACTGAGAGCCCCCAATCCCTCTCATGAGACTGCATGAGTGTGACTGCAACCTTTTTCTGCTAGTACTATGTCAATGACTGTGAGATTTAAGGATAAATTTCAGGGCTAGGACCTAGGTCACTACCTAGAACTCCACGACACTTCAAGGAATGAAAGATAATAGCATAATAATGATACAAATGCAATTACTTGAATGAGGACTTGAGTGGATCCCTACTAGCCATGGCAAGAATTTCGTCAATCATGTCATAAATATGTTATCTAGAGGTTTAAACAACATATCTGAGCATAGGGTTCTCATACTTATATGAGAATAGCTAAGAAGCATTGATTCCTCATCACATTAGCTGCATTATAATCTATTGGGTCATAGAATTTTTGTTCATTCATTTACAAATAAAAACATAATGAGATCCATACATCATCACTGTCATAGAAAAAATTCATAACCAACATATGAGAAAAAAAAATTTCAAGCATAAAACAACCATATAAGCCACATAATAACAAGCATATTTACCCATCAATACAAGAGGAAAATATCTCTTATTTCCATAAGAAAAATGAAACCAATTCTGGGACTTCCACGTACCACTCGACCATAAACTAGGCTGAACCAAATATTTCTTTCAGCCAGTCATCCCCATGCCATATTCCAAGCATGAATGTGGGATCTCACAAAACACATCAATCAAAACCAAACAAGGGCTTCCATAGGCCAACCACTTCAACCCTCAACTAGTGATTCCACCTCGCGGTCGGACATCACTAACCATCACCAAATCTATCTATACCCAAGCTGTCAAGGGCTCAAGAGTGTTTGTTCCAACCAAGTCTCCAAGAATAGTAACTCAACCCACAGTTGTTGCCAAGCTCTAGAGAGCTTGTCAAACCAAGGCTACAGGACTAGTAACTCAACCCACCAAGGGCTCCAGAGTGTTTTTCGAACCAAGGCTCCAGTACTAGTAACTCAACCCAGGTTGTTACAAGGCTCCAGAGCACTTCTCCAACAAAGGCTCTAGGAACTAGTAACTCAACCCACATCTAAAGGAACATGAGAACCAACCAGAAACAAAAGGAAATGAACCCACAACACCATGGCTATCCAGGAAATGGAAAGGCTAGACAAAACCACTATCAATCCAGGAAATCCTCCATGCCAGTGACATATCATAAGCAAGAAACCACATGCATGTATTGTGCATGCCAAAACCAACAAGGAGACCATACATGCAACTCGATATCTACAAAGAAATCCAACTATAGCCATTTATCTCGATGTACTCTTGTGCTTTCCTACCTTTCCTTTTCGTTATTGCTCCAAATCCCAAGTATGTGACACTCCTCCAAGAGTGCTCCAAGAAACTCTAAGTGTCCCAGTGTATGAGAGAGAGAATAGAGGAGAGCTCCACCATAGAATTGATAAAAGTTTTGATCCAAAATATTACCAACTAATCTTCAAAATCCTTTTTATCAATGAGGCCTCTAAACTCATGGAGTTAAGCTTCACACCTCTCTATATCAACCCTGGGTCGATGTACCAATGTTGAATTTTATTTTTTTTATAGATGGACGACGAGGGTTGATTTTTCTGCGAATATGATTTGTTTGAAGCCTAATTTATGGTTAGGAAAAAGACAACTCATCTTTTGTGTGTTTAATTCTCCACGTTTAGCCATCCTCGCGCAGGGAGTGAACCACACTAATAGCACCACTTCTACGACAACCAAACTCACGAGACACCATGACTCAACAATCTTCTTGAGAATTTCTTCAGTCCTTCTCTCCAACGTTCCACAATCATTGCATATTTTCTTCCTATTTTTAGGGCCATGCCTGATTCACTCTCTTAATTGGAATCGAGGACAAGGGGAAAATTGACTAATCACCGGTTCTGCTGATTCTGAAGACATCATGGTTATATGTACGACTGCCTCTTCGACGGTGTTGAAAGTACCCAACCAAGCACTACCCCTTTCATGGTGGGATCTCTTATCTCTGCTGTGAATTTCCCCCTCGGCCGATACCTGACTCCTCTATAGTGCCTCGCCTAGCTCTACGGCATCTCCCTAATTTCCTCCTTCCTTGCTTCTAGCTCTACTTAAGAATATTATTAAAAATGGATTGGATAACACATATTACATACTTAAGCCATATTGATAATGTGATTTTTTGCTAATCATATATATTCTAATTTCAACTTGCACCACATGTCCTTGCTCAACAATCTGTCTTCATTGACATTGTAGCAATTGTCGTGGTGTTATAAGTATATTATTTTTTCCTAACATAGGCCAATTATTAGAATATGGCCAAAGTTGTAATTTTGCATTTGTAGAATGGTAGTTGTAAACATAAAATAAATCCAACATTTTTAAAAATTTATATAATATTTGGAATATTCAGTCTTATTTTCATCCTTATTTAAAAAAATTCAAACCGTCTTTCAAAAATTTAAAAACTTAATCAGTTTCTCACAAAGCTACAGGGAAAAATATACAGAGAAAAGGATTTAAAATATAAAATGTTTAGGAAAAATAAGGTGATGAAATGATAGATAATAATTTAATATTTCTCCAACACGTTCATACAAAGATATGTGATTAGTGTGAATGTATTTTTTGGATGAATCAAAACGCGATGCTTCATTCACTTCATCTATCATTCGATAAAGCTACTATACAATACTATACCACACATGATTAATCCATTATACACGTTTTAATTGGTATTATAATTAAAAAAAAAATTCAAATACAAAATATTTAAAAATATATAAAATATATATAGTAACGGATTTCTGAATCTTTTTATCAAATTTAAAATTATGAAAACAAAATATCTAATAATTAAATTATACTATTTATTAAAATATTTATAATGAGATTAACCTTATTGAACTCATTTAAAAAAAATGACAATGATATTAGCTTCACTAGACTAATTTAAAATATTAACAATAAGATTAATATTAGTGTTTGGATCACATGCTTTAAGATTTTTGTTAAATTATGAGTGTTTGGGTAACCTTTTTTAAGATTTTGTAAAAAAAAACAAAAACAATTTTGATGAGGTATTACGAAAATATTAAAAGAAATGAATTTATAATTAGGTAGTATACTCGAATATTAACTTTTAGGATCAGAAATTTATAGCAATATAATATAACATAACTCGACAAAACAACCTCCTTCTAAATTAATATTAAGATCAAAGCTCAGCTCATTTTATTCAATTCTGAAAAGTCTTCAGATATCAAAGTACAAATTATATGCTTATTGTCTAGTTTTATTTAAAATTTATAAATAGATTTTATAAATTAATTAATTATTATTTATTAATAATAATTATTTATTAATATTATTAATTTAAGGGATTAATTTTAAATTCCAAAGTATTGTAAATGTAAGAGGTTAATACTAAAGATCCAAGGGATCATAAATCCAAAAGAATAATATTAAATTTAAGAGATTAATATTATAAATTCTAGATATATAAATCTTCAGATAAATACTATAAACAAAAAAGTAATATGGTTGACTATGTTTTATCATGGTTGATTTTCATATTGAGACAATCTTTGTCACAATGCAACATTTGACCATGGTTGATTTTCATATTGAGACAATATTTGTCACAATGTGACATTGGGCCATGGTTGCGCACAGTTGACCATGATTATCAACCCAAGGGATTTATATTAAACCCTAGGAATATGAACCCTTAGATTGATAAACCCAAGGGATTGATATTATAAACCCATGGGATTAATTCTAAAACCCCAAGGTATTATAAACCGAGGGGAATAATATTAAAACCAAGCGATTAATATTATAAATCCGAGTATATAAACCCTAATATTAATATTATAAACCCAAGGGAATAATAAAACCCAGGGATTAAAACTAAAACCTAAGGGATTATAAACCCAAGGGATGAAAATTAACCATGGTCAATCATGGCCAACAGTGGTTAATAACCATGGTGACATTGTGACAAAGACTGTCTCTTGGTCTAACGTCACGTTGTGACAACCATGGTCATCCTTGGTCAACCATGTTCCAATGTCGCATTGAGACAAAGATTGTCTCATTATGAAAATCAACCATGGTCAACCATGGTCAAATTGTAACAATGGTTGTCTCTTTGGTCCAACGCACATTATGACAATATGGCCATCCATAGTGAGCCATGGTCCAATGTTGCATTGTGACAAAGATTTTCTCAATATTAAAATCAACCATAGTCAACCATTCTCCAACATCGCCTTATGAGAAAGGTTGTCTCGATATGAAAATAAATCATGGTAAACCATAGTCCAACATTGCATTGTGACAAAGATTTTGTCAATATGAAAATCAATTGTGGTCAACCATGGTCAACCATGTTTATTTTAGGGTTTGAAATGTTTATCTTAGTGTTTATATACCTTAGGTTTATAATGTTTATCCCTTGGGTTTAATATCATTCACTTGGGTTTATAATCATTTGGGTTTTTAGTATTAATCAATTAGTTTTATAATCATTTTGGTTTTTAGTGTTAATCCCTTGGGTTTATAATATTTATCTTAGGGTTTATATACCTTAGGTTTATAATATTAATCCTGTATGTTTATAATACCTTCGGGTTTTAGAATTAATCCCTTTGATTTATAATATCAATCTCTTGGGTTTTTCAATCTAAGTGTTCATATTCCTAGGGTATAATATTATTCATAATTTTTATAATATTAATCATAGGGTTTAATATAAGTCCCTTGGGTTTATAAACATGGTCAACCATGCACAACCGTGGTCCAATGCCACACTGTGAGAAATATTCTCTCAATATCAAAATCAACCATGGTCAAATGTCGCATTGTCACAAATATTGTATCAATATGAAAATAAAAAATCAACCAAGGTCAAACATGGTCAACCATATTTATTTTAGGGTTTATAGTATTTGTCTTAGGGTTTTAATAACTAGGATTTATAATATTAATCCCTTGGGTTTATCCTTGGGTCCATGGTCTATTGTCGCATTGTGACAAAGATTGTCTCAATATGAAAATTAGCCATGGTCAACCATTCTCCAACGTCGCATTGTGAGAAAGGTTGTCTCAATATGAAAATCAATCATGGTCAACCATAGTCTAACGTCACATTGTGAAAAATAATTTTTCAATATGAAAATCAATTGTGCTCAACCATTGTCAACCATGTTTATTTTAGGGTTTATAATATCTATTTAGGTTTTATATACCTTGGGTTTATAATATTTACCCCATGGGTTTAATCACTACGAGGAAAATACCCTCTAGCGGAGGTTATAAAGGAGTTTTTTAGTGTTATAAAACTAGCCAAAATTGTCAAAAAAACATTTGCTACAACATCCATTTATGGTTACGGAGGTTTTGGCGGAGCTTTTAACGGAAATTCAACACAACTAAAAAAACTGTGCAACCGAAGGTTATTACGGATGTTTTTTTCATCAATGCGCTACTAAGGTTTTAACGCACTAGTGTGTGTCATCTAGAAAGTGGCCCTGGGGTGGTCAAAGGTTCCTGCACTGGGCCGTCAAGGTATAAAACCGCATCGAGCGAAGCGGTGGTGATACAACGCACGGGGTTGTACCAATTGGTCTTGGGATTTTTGCGATGCCCATAGGTCATCTCAATGTACTGGTACGTAGACTTATAGAAATGCATCGATGCACTGTATCAGACAAACACACCGAGTTATAATTGTTATTGGTATTTGTACGGTGCCCATACGTTGTAAAAATGCACTGGTGTGTAGTCTCACATAAAGCACTGGTGCGTAGTATTGCACAAACACACCGAGATTTTTAATTATTTTTGGTATTTGTGCGGTGACCATAGGTTGTAGAAACACACTGGTGCGTTGCAACATAAAAACACACTAGTGTTCATTTTGTATTTTTTAGAAACATAGACCTGTGACAGTGCAATTATTGTGATTTTTCTAAATTCATTATTCATCAAAAGTCGACACATCTTATAACAATATTCATATTGATTAAATTTTTGTTAATGAATTTGAATGTGATGTTTGGATTAATTTGTTATATCATATCATAATTATTGTGATTTTTTAAAATTCATTATTCATCAAAAGTCGACACATATATATCTTATAACAATATTCATATGAATTATATTTTTATTAGTTCATTTGAGAATGACAATGGAGAACACACTAGAATAAATTAAAACATATTATATATATATGATAGTCTTTGTCATAAAAAATGGGACAGCTATTGGTATTCCTTTGTCTTTTAATTGGGACACTATGTCCATTACATTAAATAAAATGTCTAATTTCACAGACAAATATTTCAAAAAATACAACGCCTTGATTTGATATCCAAACATAGTGATCATCATTCTTCGCTTCAACCACTGTCACTGCTAGAGCTACTTCCATGAATTGGGTTATTTTCAGGAATGTTTTGTTCACGGTATTGATCGTTTTCTTCTTCTTCACCTTCCATCTACAAACATAAAAATAAATTGAAATGAGTGTATATACATTGGTGAGAATAATGAAAATTGCAATGTTAAATAATATGCATCAATGTAAATCGAAAATAAAAATGACTTACCATAGCAAGAATTGACTCATAAACTATACACATTCTTTCAAAACCATGTACCATGCCATCTTTCAAAATTTCATCTGTTGGTGCAGTTCCATACTTTGTTTCCTACAAGTTTTATACCCCATAACAAATCATATATTTAATATAAAATATTTTTTTGTTCTATTAATTATAGACGAAGCTAAGTAAAACAAGATCGATAGATGCTTACAAATTCCACAATTAATTTTTGATATGCCAACATATACTCACAACCCATATTTAACCCAATTTCAATCAATTCGTCCAATGGTTCTTCTTTGTATGTTAGCACTTGTTTGAAGACATTCAATGATGATGTTTGTAAAACAACTTAAAAAATAAAAAAATGAAATCTAGTTAAGTTGTTATAAGGAAGTAACAATTACTCACAAACTTAGATATCAACCCTTTTCTTCCTTGTCATCATGTTTTATGTGCTGAATGGGTTCCATTTTATTTTATTTTCTACAAGAAAATTATTGAAAATTAATATTTAATGCTAAATTGTTTATTTATTTACCTAATGATTGAAAAATTCAATGATTACATATTACATTTGAAGCACATTTTTGTTGATATGGCTCCTCCTGTGATGCAATTTTTTCCATTTCTTTGACCATCTCCTTGTACACCTTTTTGGACATTCCTACTAGCATATTTTTGATATCAACTCGTTCATATTTTGAGTTTTTCATAATCTTCCTGAAAATGTAACATGACAATAAACTATTTAATTTTTATATTGATATATGAAAAGTAAATATAAAAAAGTGATATTTATAAATAATTCTAGACAAACATTTAAAGGAATATTACTTTTTGATTCCTTCTTTTTTGTTGTTGTATGTTTTTGCTATTAAAAGTATGACATGTCTCATTGCCCAATTCTCTAGAAACTCTTCCTGTAGTTTAGATAAAATTTGGTTCTTGGAATCATTGGATTGGCTTTTGTATTGTAAGTGGAAAGAACATCTATACATTCATTCCACTAGATCCCTCAAACTTTTTTAAAAGTTTTTCCCCCTTTCGTTAACCTCCAACACCACTCCAGATGAGCTAAGGAGAAATTCATTTTCATTTGCATGTTCTATTTTTTTCTTTTCTTATAACAACATTCCTTTTCTGAGTTGTTGGTCCCTGTAGAACATTAAACATATGCGAATTAATAGACTATTTGACACATGTTATCTAATAATTTTAAGTATATTATTAATGAAAATTAAAAAAACAAACTCATATTGGATCGATAATATTTTTTCATTCACCTGATTCATCCTTTTGCAATTTTTCCATCAATATTTTAAGCTCTTATGGTCCTAGATCAGAAATAGTCTTATCGAGCTTCGTCATTTTGTGGCTCTGCATGATACACAATAAAAAATACATATTAGTTAAACTTACATATAGTTCAAAAATAATATTCTTTGTAAATAATTTACAAAGAACTTGCCTTTTTTTATTTTCTTGATGTGTTATCAGTATTTTTGTTACTTGATCTCTTGTTAATCATTTCTTTAACAATATGACACGTGTACCATATCATTCATTAATATATATATAAATAAATTGTCAATTTTCCAGGTAAAAAATAAATCTCAAGAAACCAGTGCACCTTTCATAATGTACGCACCGACGGTGGTGCGTGGGGGTATTATAAACGCACCGTACAAATAGTATAATATAAAATATGGTGCATGGGGGTATTATAAACGCACTGCACAAACAGTGTAATAGACCGTACGGTGCTATCCTCGTAACATAGAGCACCAGTGTCCTTTTTTAGATATGGTGCACTGATTTAAAAATTTTGTTTTTTAATTTTTAATTACACAGTACTTGCGCAGTGCACTATATAATACATCGCACCAGTGCGCTCGGTTATGTAGGGCACACCGATAAAAAATATATATTTTTTCAAAAATTCATGCAAGGGCCGACATGGATTGGGATCCGACTATGCAAGTCGTCCCGTGGGTTGGATGTTAATCTAAAATGAAAATACCTAATTCTGAAATCACAGAAACAAGGAGAAGAAATGACAGAAACAAATAAAATGAAGGGTTTAGGGTAAAAATGGATAAAACTGCAGAAAAAGTAAAAAAACTGCAAAAAAAGTAAAAAAAATAATCAAATTTAATCACGAGATTGTTTGAAATTATATGCTACAAGGTTTGAATCAGAAGAGGTTTGGATTCTGATTGTCTGAATACTTCTGTTTGAATGTATTTTTTTGCTCCATAGTGCTCTCGTGCTCTCTTGCTCGAGGTATGTCTCCTGCAAATCTCTGGCTTAAAATTTTAGCAAAAATAGTGAAACAATGAAAAGTGTTTAGTATTAAAAGAATTGTTTTATGAAATTCGATTTATAAAAATATTTTGCCGCCCATTTTTCAATTTGCATTTTTTTTTCCACTTAAAGAAAATAGAGTTGTGTTTTTTTAATTTGCGTTTATTCGTCACCGGTGCGTCCATTGGTCATACGGCACTGATGCGTAGTAACTAAAATGCACTGGTGCATAGTAACTAGAACGCACCAGTGCAGTTATCTGTACATTAACATCGATTTGCGGTTGAGGCACCGAAATTACTTTTACGTGTGTACACCAAAATTAGACATGTTGGAAATGTACATTTTGCTGTGAAAATATTTGGGCCATTTCTTTTCAAAACTACACCTCTTCTTCTTTCAGAAAAATAAACTTGAACCTTTCCTTAACTTGAAACAAGAAAAGGTGCCCCATGATCTGCTTGCTCATTTGTAAGTTCCTCCTCCATCTTGGCATCCAATTTCCTCTTTTCTCCTTTATGCTTTCTATCTTGATCTTAAAAAAAATTATACAATCTCTATTTTACGAAAAACTGACCTTGAATGTTCTGGGAGCAATGACAACGAGTCCTTCATTTTGCATTTATTAGCAGAATATCACTGATTTTCGACTAGACGATGTTGTTATTACATGTGGAGGCAATGGTTTCCCGTAGAAAATGAGTATAGGGTTGAGCAGAGGAAAGACATTGCAAAATGGGCTATGGCATTAGCTTTTCCAATAGGAAACCGATTTGCAGGTGGAAATATGGTAGCTGTAGGTATCTATGCTTTTCTTCCCATAGAAATGGTCATTGGATTTCCAATGATAATACAAGCAGAATTTTTATTGGTTTCATCCAGAGAGAGCATCATTTTCAATAACAAATGGAACTGGGGGATCCTTAAGTGTATCTCGTTCGCATTTTGTTCGGAAGTTCGTTCTTTGATAAGTGCTAATTCACCTATACTTTCAAAAAATTAGGTTTTTGGGTACCTTCCATGTGATATTCCTCATTATCCATAGGACTACAGCTCAGACAAGTTAGAGATGCCATTCAGGTTCAATTGAAAGCCGAAGATCTGATTTTATGCGACATCAAATTTGCTAGTAAAAGTTTATGTAAGCCAACCGAAGCTCAGACAATACTCCCAACTACATTTAAACACATTCTGGAGAATATTTCCCTTCATCGGACCTACCAGTCCGATCAACAATGTCAATTGATCTTTCTCTGCTGTCCTTAAGGGAATGAGAATACTTCCCTTCATGGTGCCTCTTGGCTTTATCGACTACCTCAATTGATCTTTCTCTACAGTCCAATATTTCCCTGCCATCCTTGTAAGAATGAGAATCATTACCTTCATGTGATCTCTTAGCCCGTTCAAGAGACTCAATTGATTTCTCTCATGTGCATCTCATATTTTTCATAAAACTTTTCTCCTTTTGTACTCTGTCAAGCTTTGTAGCCATCTGCATCCCTGTAAGCGTCTTTGTCCGTCTTTCTATTTGAATCACTCATTTTTTCTACTATAAAATTCTCAGCCTAAATTTGAACTCTCGTCTTTTCAAACTCTCATCTCCTCAGAAAAATTCTTGCCTGCGATTTGAACCATCCGCTGCTCTGGTGCGCTGGGTTTTATAGGCACATCGGTGTCGTTCGTAAGATCGAGGTTTATGTTTTGGCGCGTTGTTTTATAACGCACCGGTGCGGAAGAGTTGTGAAGCACCGGTGCATCTTAGTACTAAGACGCAGCGATGCGTATTATGATTATAAGCGCACCGGACGAAAAACCAGGAGTATAAAGTTCTTTTTTTGGTATGTAAGATCATAATAAAATAATGATAATTCTAAAGTACATGAATTTATTTGCATTATTTTCTAAACTTTATTATGTTACAAAAATTAATATTATTTAAGATTTATTTTTTTACAATTATTTTACAATTATTTATAGATTTACAAATTTACGAATTTAAAAATTTTAATAAATACATTTCACATTAATACAATTAAAATTCTCACATTAATAAAATTAAAATTTTACAAATATTTTACATAGAATTATAATTATAATTAGAATTACAATTACAATTACAATTTTACAATTTCACATACAATTACGATTAGAATTACAATTACAATTTTAGAATTTTACATACAAATTACAATTAAAATTTTACAATTACACTCATTTCACAGTAATACAATTAAAATTTTACAAATATTTTACATACAAATAGAATTAGAATTAGAATTACATTTACAATTACAATTACAATTTTACAAATATTTTACATACAATTACAATTACAATTTTAGAATTTTACGTACAATTAGAATTATAATTACAATTTTACAATTTTTCATATATAAAATTACAATTACAATCATTTCAAAATAAATTAAATTTTACAATTACAATTAAAATTTTACCTTAAATATTTTACATACAATTACAGTTAAAATTAAAATTACAAATACAAATTCATTTTTACAATTTTACATACAATTAAAATTTCAATTTCAATTACAATCGCGACATAATATTTAATAAATATCATGGTAATTTAATATTAAATTAATTAATAAACATCACTATCATGATAACCATCGTACAAACATCATATTCGACTAAAAAACACATTCAAATTCACTAACATCATCGTGATCATGATCATCTAACAAAACAAAATTAGCATTGTATAACATCATCACAACACAAACATAAAACATACATCTCATGTCAAATAACTCATGGTGTCACATACACATCTATCTGCAAGCTGCACATTAAATGAACATATTAGCTAACATGACCTAACAATATACACATCATGATGAAAACCAACATGTAAATTAAGTACAATTGCAACATGAACATAAAATACATGGAATATATATATATATATATATATATATATATATATATATATATATTATATATATATATATATAATGTTAAAAATATACAACTGTATATAAATGTCGTGGATCAGCTGGTGGTACAACATCAATAGAAGTACTAGTCGAGGTGCTCAGTAAATGGTGCAGCTTCGACGGTCAATCATCCAGCTTGCTCATGATGATGAGTACTGCTGAATGCTGTAGGCTGCTAACTGGATGTGGCCGATGGTCCAGCCTCATCTCCATGATGACTGCTACTAGATTCTAGTGGAGGTTACTCAACTGGCGTGACGCGAGGTGAAGGATCATGAGATGATGATTCGCTGCTCACTGACTTTCGATCACGTGCTGCATCTCGACGATGCCTATAACATGCAATGGTCCTCCTCAACTGCATAACTAAGGTCGTCACTCCTACGACATGCCACATCAACCTGTACATGTCACGCGACATGCCTCTCCACATCTGCAATAGCCTTTCATTAGCTTGTATGTCTCTCATATGAGCGGGTCTGATGCCCGCCTCAACAATCAATGCAGTGGGTTGGTCGCCAAACTCCATCCTGTATCTAGTATCAAGTCAACCGCACCTAACAAAAGGCGACATCGGTGCACCAATAGGAGCAGGTTTCTCTGCACCGGCCTCCTGGTGATCCTCGGCATCTGGCATGGCCTGATCGTCATCAGGATCCACACCTAAATCATGTGGTGGTGCTGACATGTCCTCGCCATCAAAAGACCCAATGTCTGCAAAATATATACAAGTACACAACAATAATTAGACAATTTAATTACACAATTTAATAAAAACAAGTTAAAGAACATGTTAGAATAAATTTAAATAAAATAGTAATATTACCTCTATTATCCAGCGGCTCATCAGCTATGAAGAGGATGTTGGGAAACCCTCGCTAATATAATCTATAATAAGGATAGGGGACCATAATGAAGGGATGCAGCTCGTCAACACTGTCTAGCAAATCTAGTGCATCATGCGGTATCCTCGTTAGAAACACAAAATCGCCCCTCTTGGGCATCATCTGCTCCCACATGTGCATCTGTGCCTCGAACATCGGCCTATGAGGCTGGCAAAAAAAAGTAGTCCTTGTCTCTGGAAACCTCTCAAAAGATAAACAAAAAATCCCTGAAGCAAAAGGGAAGTTGACCCTCCCTTTTGCATGAGCACGACATCTATCTAAGGCTGTATAGAACTGCCGCAAAAAAATGGCAGACCACCTAACAATTCGTGGCTCCTGTACTAAAGAATCAACATAATATAAAAGTGAGCAACTAATGTGTTGCCCGTTACTGGTGTTGTGTGAAATGGTCTAAAGGATAAGTGAGAGGCACTGCACCTCCTCACTACCAAATGCACCAATACGTAACTGACCTCCAGCGACCCGAAAATCAGAAGGAGATAGCACTGATGCTCCAATGTATCTCTAGGAGTACACTAACAAACTCCCTGCTACACAGCCAGCTGGAACCTCCACGAATGAGGGAAAATCCACCCCTCTCCTCAATAGCCCTGTAATGAAATATATATCCTCCTCAGTGGGCATGTACCACTAGTTAGGACCAACCTGGAAAGCTTGTTGGTGGGCATTCCACTTGCGGATAAGATGTATCAAAAACACACCATAGCCCTTTAGGGAATTAGCATCCTCATAGAACTTGAGGAGGCCTACTTGCCTTAGGAGCCCCTGGGTAGCTTCTGTAATTGGGCGAGGGTACGCATCTCTCTCCCTCTCTCATGCCTCCCACATGCGAACCATGTCATACTACTCTGCATGTTGTTGTTGTTGTTGTTCCCCCTCTTCTCTCTGAATGATTGACATATTAAATAATGTTTTTCTATTAAATGAGACATGTATTCAGGAATATACATATATAATTTTTTTTGAAAAAAAAAAAATATAGTCGGTGTGCCACAAAAAACGGTCATGCACCGGCTCCAGTGCGTCTTTTTTTTTGTCGTGCACTGTGGGCGGTGCCCCAGATGACATTCGACGCATCGTAGGCAGTGCACCTAAAAAATTTCAGAGCACCATTGACTATGTCAGTGTCAGGAGTGTGGTCCACTAACTAAACTATACGCCCCAACGCGTATAGTTGTGTTAGCACACTGACCTCCTGACTATTTACATAATCAACGGTGCGGTCTTTTACCAGGCCGCACCATTGGCCCTGTCGGAATGTCGAATGTGCTGCGCTGTCAAATACAGGGGCAGATATTTCCGTCAACGCCCCACGTTGCCGCTATTCCACATGGTCAATGATGCGGCCGACTAAATGACCACACCACTTTTTTTTTTTTTTTTAAATAAGGTGGTGCGCCTTTCGGTACTGCCTTGAAAACGATGCAGATACCAATAGCACCGGTTGCAGTGCGAGCCGAATGGCTTGAGCGCACCACACAATTTTTTTTTAATTTCCTTTTAAATGGTTAATTTTAAGGTTATTTGAAATTCTAATCCGCTAAAAATCTTAATTATGGAAAAACAAGAAAAATACCTGTACATTTGGCCATCGAGGAGGCATATTGGCTGTAGAATATGCAAAAGAAAATTTGACCACCATTTTGTAAAATGCAAGCAAGATATTGGTGGGCAATGCATAGTAGTAGTGCGTGTAATGGGTGCAATGGGAGCACCGATGTCAGGGTGGCTCAGACAAGGATAAATTGCACCGATACTTGAGAGCTCTAGAGCACTGAGAAAAGTAAAAAATGCGGTTTTTTGGCCATAAGTTTTTGTTTATTTAACCATGTTATAGTGCACGGGGTTTATAGGCGCACCGGTGTGATTTTTTAATACCACACTGGGTGGTTTCGGTTTTGGCACAGTGTTTTATGACACACCAGTGCCGAAGAGTTGTTAAGAACCGGTGCTCTAAAGTAATACAACACATCGAGAGGGTGTGTACGAAGCACATGGTGTCTGGTGTGCCAATGTTTTGTGCGCACCGGTGCCTTCTCTTGTTGAGCACACCAATGCGGTTTAGGATGATAAGCGCACTAAGCAGAAAAAATCCGCAAAACCCTCCGCCTGCCAACCTCCTCTAGTAACCTCCACTAGAAACGGATGTCTAGGGTATTTTTATAAGGTCTTCGTCAAAAACATCTGATAGAGGGTCTTTTACTTGTAGTGAATATTGTTCCCTTGGGTTTATAATCCCTTGGGTTTATTATTCCCTTGGGTTTATAATATTTATCTTAGGGTTTATATACCTTGGGTTTATAATATTAATCCCTTGGGTTTATAATACATTAGGGTTTTAGAATTAATCCCTTGGTTTTATCAATCTAAGGGTTCATATTCCTAGAGTATAATATTATTCATAAGTTTTATAATATTAATCCTAGGGTTTGATATAAGTCCCTTAGGTTTATAATCATGGTCAAACATGAAAAACCATGGTCCAATGTCACACTGTGAGAAATATTTCCTCAATATGAAAATCAACCATGGTCAACCATGATAAAAAACCATGGTCACATTATGATGGAGGTTGTCTCTTGGTCCAACATCACATTGTGGCAACATGGCCATACATGGTCAACCATGGTCCAACGTCACATTGTGACAAAGGTTGCCTTAAGATGAAAATCCACCATAGTCAACCATGGTCAACCATTGTCCACTGCCGCATTATGAGAAAGGTTTTCTCGATATGAAAATTAATCATGGTAAACCATAGTCTAACATCACATTGTGACAAATATTTTGTCAATATGAAAGTAAACTGTGGTCAACCATGTTTATTTTAGGATTTGTAATTTTTAGCTTAATGTTTATGTACCTTGGGTTTATAATATTTATTCCTTGAGGTTAATATCATTCCATTGGGTTTATAATCCCTTGGGTTTGTAGTATTAATCCCTTGGGTTTATTATTCACTTGGGTTTATATACCTTCGGTTTATAATATTATTCCCTTGGGTGTATACTACCTTGGGGTTTTAGAATTAATCCCTTGGATTTATAACATAAATATCTTTTGTTTTTCAATCTAAGGGTTCATATTCCTAGGGTATAATATTTTTCATAAGTTTTATAATATTAACCATGGTCAACCATGGACAAATGTCATATTGTGATAAATATTGTCTCAATATGAAAATAAACCGTGGTAAAACATGGTCAACCATGTTTATTTTATGGTTTATGATATTTTTCTTAGGGTTTTGTTGTAGCCACTACAACAACCTCCAAATTGTTTCCCCTTTTAAAATTTTGAGGCCCTAACCTTTTGAAAAATAGAGTCAAGCCTAAGTTCACTCTTTCAAAATCTCAAGTCTCTAAGTCACAGAATTGGTCAACTCATCTAATTTGTGACCCTACGACCTTATGACCCCTCAGGTCACAAATTCGCAAGGTTGCATATCATCCCGAAATCAAACAATTGTGACCTTGTGATCTTGCGACCCCCCAAAGTCGCAAGGTCGCAGAGTCGCAAGGTCGGATATCTCATCAACTCAACTCATTTGCGACCTTGTGACCCTCATTTATTGTCCACACGTGCGACCCCTTTATATATAGAAGGGTCGCATAGGTTTCATTCGACCTGTGCGATGGAGAAAGAAAACGCCTCTGACAAGCCAGTTGGAGCGCGTTTTTTCTCGGGTAAGTTTCCTAATCCTCTTGTTGTTTCCTTTTTGATTGATTGTTGCCTCCATTACCCTCACCTTAACCTATTTAAAACTCAATGTAGCTTCTATTTAAATCTTCCATGAATCTTGTTACTATAGCTTGCCCCTCCCCATAAATTGACTGCCCTGCGTACCTCCTCTACGAAGCCTCCCTTGCATCGGTTTATTCAAGTTCCCTTTCCAGCCCTTTCCAATGAAGAACTTCATGCACGCTTTCCACTTGATGTGCCGCCTTACCTCATTTTTTGATTAAAATCAAGCTGAAGGCCTTTGTCACCGTGAAAACCATCCGCCAAGCCCTAGAACGACCCCATGAATCCGCGACCTGACGACCTAGTGACCTCGGTTGCCAAGTCACAGAGTCGTTAGGTTGCATATCCATGAAATTTTAAAGTGATGCGACTTCGCGACACAGCGACCTTGGGACCTGGTCGCGAGTCGCTAAGTCACCAGGTCGCATTTCCGTGAAGATCTAAACTGGCACAACCCCGCGACTCAACGACCTCACAACCTAGTCGCAAGTCGCTAAGTCGCTAGGTTCCTTTTCTGTGAAAGTTTAAACCAACGCAACCTACTGACCCATTGACCCAGTCACAAGGTCGCTAGGTCGCAGGTTCATCCATATCCTTGAAAATAGGTGAGCAGGGGTAGGAGCAGCCCAAGTATTTATAAATATGACATCTATCTTATCGTGGGATTGTTTTATGAACATGCCAGGGAACCTTGAAGCCGAGCTAGAGTGTGTATCCATCTCGTCCGCCTCAAGTGATATGGGGCCTCCAGCAGTTCGCAAAAGAAACAAAAGCCCTGAGATAGAAATGTTGAAGGAGGAAATACCTCTTTCTCTTCCCCCTATATATGGAGGCACCGCCTGCACAATCGGTAAAGGGGAAAGTATGAGTTGGTATTAGGTGTACCAAGAATTCACAAAGCCTGAATTTACAGAGGACCTCCTAGACTAACAGGTGTATGTTCAGGTTAAAAGATACAAGATCCACTGTGCGGGGGCCCATATGCCTATATTCCCATGTGCAGAGCTAATCAAGTGGATCCTACAAAAGGTCAACCCCAAGATCTAGGTTATTCGGGATCATGCTGGGAAGTCATTCGAAAATATGAAAGGAAAAGATGCATAATTCTATTATGCACTTATCGCCTAAGAAAAGACCTTCACCGAGGAATGGGCCACCACTCATGCAGTTCCCATACCCGAGACCTTAAGAGGATGGTGGGAGGAACCAAAAAAGTTCAAGCTCAAGAAGGACCAAGAATATCAGACAACAGGTATTAAGAAGGTCTACAAGCTTGTAGCTGCAATGTTATGTAGGATGTATGACCATCCATATGCAACCACTTTCAACAATGATTGGGTTTCTCTGATGTACATTGTCACTGTGTACGACACCCGCTTCAACTGGGCCAACTTGATAGTAGTGGCCCTCAAATCGAACATATCTTCGGCACTAGCACCTGATGAAGGGTATGCATCAGAATATTATATGGCGTCTTATCTTTTGGATGTAGTATGTGCAAGGTGCCATTTTGAGGGGCGGGCACACAACTGGGATGCGGAGCACGACGGTCAAATTCACAAAGATTTAATGGTGTTATGGGATTACAGATATAAGCAAGACATGGAGTCAATCGCACACATCTTCATCCCCGCTCTCTATGGGAAAATATTTGGAAAAGACACCCCATGCATGTCTGGGTGAGCCATGGAGACGATAACCCGAGTGGCCCACTGGTTTCCTATCGCGGATAGTACTTTAATCCGAGTCTTCAGGTCACTCAAGGTTCCTCATGCACTGCCCTAGTTCGTCACCGACAAACTCCTCCTCCAAGAAACATGTTACCAGATGTCGGGCGGTTTTTTAAAAGTTCTCACTAAGGAAAAGAATAAGCCATGGCCCACTCTATCGCTCACTATCAGGGCCTACACAATGAAATATTTTAGGGAAGTAGAGGTAGAGGCCAAGCAAGTCAAAGGATTTTTTCTACCTCCTGTGTCACACCAAATGTATGATCCTGAGATAATCATCCCCGCCCACTGCAAGCAGGCCAAATTTAAATGGAGTTACCAGCATACCGATTTCCCAACTAAAGATAAAATCAATAACTGGTACAAAAAAGAGAGGGAGGCCACTCCAGAAGAATCAACTGATAAGGAAGATCAGGACAACTAGACTTTAGAAGAAAGAATCCATAAGCTGGGAGGAGCCTCATCTTCCAAAGCCAAGAAGCAAAGGATCGGTACAGGCCATAACTCTTCCACCCAGCGAAGAGAAAAGGAGGCTAAAGCTCAACAAGAATTTGAGGAGAAGGAAAAGGAGGAGGAGGAAAAACGAAAGAAACAACTAAAATAAGAACAAAGAAATAAGCGGGCGGAGGAAATCCACAAGAAAAGGGAAGAGGAACAATGGAGGAAAGAAGAGGAAGAAAAGGTAGAAGCTGAGCGCCAGCTAAAGATAAAGCAGGATAAATTAGAAGCTGAGCGCCAGCTAAAGGAAGATCAAGATAGAGTAGAGGGTGAGTGCCAGCTAAAGGAAGATCAAGATAAAGCAGAAGTTGAGTGCTAGCTAAAGGAAGAACATGACAGAACAGAAGCAGAGCAAAAGATGAGGGAAGAAGAAAGTCGGAACTCAAGGGAAGATTCCTCCAAGGGAACCAAAGGCAGCATGACACCTCATCCAGAGTTAGAGAAACAAACGAAACTACCACACATCGAGGTACCCCAAACGACTCCTACAACTAATGTGCATTTTTCTCTCTCATAATTGTCTACCTCCGAGGATCAAGATGAGGGAGTGCTTGATCTGACAAGACTTACCTATTATCAGTTCACACAAAATATCAAGTAGGGGAAGAGAAGATGCTTGGCGTGGAACCCTGCTGCACCACTTAGAGCCACCACAGAGAAGGATATAGTCTTGGATACCAGGACCAATCTGGTTATGATCGCATCAATCGACATTGCTTTTGTAGCAGCCACCGAGGAAAACGTAAGCAGAATGAGTAGAGAAATTATGTCCATGCAGAATAGATTACAAGCCTCTGAAAAAAAGACAGCTAAGTCAGAACAGGAAAAGAAGGCGCTACAAGAGGAATTCCAACAACTTCAGGTTAATAATGCCCCTACTAATGAAGTGCCGCTCACTATTCAATGAGAGCTGGTCACTTTGGAGGCCACCATGAAGCAAGTATATGAAGAACTGTTCACAATAAAACAAACCGTCAAGCCACTACTAAAAGCATAGGCATAAACCAAGAGGAGGAACACACAGCTAAAGGAAGCCTCTATTGCCTTGGACAGAATACCAGAATGGTCGAGCATGTATCCATAAGCTCCAGACACCTTGCCTAGAAAATATTGGATTGGCACCTAGAATGATAAGGTTCAAATGCGGATAAAGGTACAATCCAAGGAGAAACTCATCAAGGATTTGGAGAAATTAATGTTTGCATATGAACATCTAACTAGCGGCATTGACTCAATGGCCGAAATACACCACATTCTGTCTATGGCTGAACTGGGCGAAGAGAAAATGTGGGAAGAAGTCACCAAAGATATTCAAGCATTTATAGAGCC
Organism: Pinus albicaulis; assembly: GCA_034641835.2. NCBI lineage: Eukaryota > Viridiplantae > Streptophyta > Pinopsida > Pinales > Pinaceae > Pinus > Pinus albicaulis. The sequence goes on along the minus strand of CM076574.1, from coordinate 77,655,504 downwards.
CATAAGGCAAGCAATCGCCTCTCAAGACCTCCCGGCATCACAAGAAAACCTAGTTCAATTCATCATGACACCAGTCGGGATCTATACCAAACTAGACTCCCTATCAAACCAGATCACGATCAAGAGAGACACTTTGATTCTAAATGCTCTTGGGTGTCTTCACAGGATGAGAGAAGATATGCCTCAGGTCTCCCCAGTGGCTGCAGATTATCGGGCATGGAAGAGTTACCTCAAGGAACAACAATAGGTAGATGTCCCTGATCTTGCAATCACCCAACTGCTCCCATGACCAAGTCACATATTGCAGCAAACAGAAGGGGTCGCAGGTTGCAGTCAAATCCGAGGTCGCAAGTGGCAAATTCCCTCAAGTCGCAGGGCATGTCAACGGTCAGGAAGGCGAAAAGTCAGGGATACCCAAGGGTCAATTTTGTTCTATAGATATTCCCTTAAGGAAATTGTAATGGACCTTTTTTTTGGGACTCCAAAAAAGAGAATTGTATAGCATTGAATGAACTTTTATAAGAATTAAAACAAGCATTTGTTTTGATTCCACTCTTAGATCCGATGAGGATTAATGTGTTAACACTATGAATATTTTGTCTTATGTATTTGATATCTTTATGATTAAGTAATCTGCGTTTTATTCTTATATTATTTATAAATTTCAGCTCACTAAATGTGTTAATGATGTTAGGTTGTTTATTTAGAAGATGTTAGCAACTCTGTTACTAAGATTTATCTTATCTCTTGAGACCGCTTAAGGAAGTGAAGGGTGCTCTAACCATAAAGAAATGTTTCTTCTATGGTTTGAACAACTTTTACAAGCGTGACCCTAATGATGTGTTGCTAACAACATTTACTTTGGCTGCATGCTTTAACTCATCTTGCTATTTGCAGTGTTTTATGTTCATTGAGACTCATCAACCATTTGTATTGTACCATCCGAATAATCGTGTGTTCATAGGACTACAAGGCTCGTTTGTGTCTGAGAAAAAGGAGTATTCAGCGGTAGCCAAAACCACACCCCGGATGGGATCCCTATCATAAAAGGTTTAGAGTCTCATCGAGACTTTTTATCTGGGAGATCCCTTACTATTGGCCGGACATTTTTCCCATCAACATATTTGGCGCTAGAAGGAGGGCCTGAATGGATGGCTCCCAACACACAAGAAACATTTCGTTGCAAGCCCCATAGGGGGAAATCATGTATGAAAACACTGGTCCACCACCCCCTAAACATTATCTTGAAGAAGAAACCCCTTTCTACGAGATCACCTTTGACCAGCTAAGGGCCTTGCGCCCAATCGCCCGTGAAATCATCAGAGGCTTACAAAATGTCCCAACCACCGGCTCCTTAGTAAACCCTCGAATTCTCGCAACCAACCAGACTCGCCAGGGAGCCCTGGTCAATTCCCTACCTCAGCTGGTAGGCCTCATGATAGAAGATTATGCTGATGTCGTAGAGCATAATTCAGTAGAGCCCCCCGACAGTCCCCAAGGGAATGAGCGAGGCAGCCCATAAATAACTGAAACCCAACCTGACCAGCCTATGAATGATGAAACTCAAGCGAATAACCAACCTAAGGGTGCAACTGGGAGGGGCCGAGGAAACAGGGGTCGGGGTGATAGAGGGCATGGGAAAGGTCGAAATATGGGACACCCTCACCATAACCAAAACCAAAACATATTCCCTTTTCCTTATAACTGGCGAAACATCAGGGATGTAGGGAACCGAGGGAGAAATCAAGATATGCACTCCCATCATGAGGGTGAAGCATTTAGATCAGGCATAGGGAGAGAATCTGAAAGTGAAATAGGGCATGTTTATGTACCGTGCCACTGGCAGGCTAGGCATGTCCAACCGCTGGCTTGGATGGCACAGTCTCCCTTAGCTCTCCATGGTCCCCTCCATGACATGCCTCGACACCCTGAGAATCACCTCCCCAAGTTTGACCCTGAAAAGGGTATGCTGGCCGAAGATCACATAAGAAACTTTTACCTGGCCTTACAAATGATGAGGGTACAGTCTAACGATGTGTAATATCCCAAAATGGGAATACTCAGCAATACCTGCTGGAATAACGCACTTTTCAGAAGTATGTGCACTGAAATGAGTTTGTAGCCCTTAGATCCCTTAGATCTGGAGATTGAGCATCTAAATCCAAGAGGGGAGAAAAAAAAAAATCAAACTAGATGAGGTAAACAGACCTACCACACCTAGTATAGTTGAAAAACACCCAAGAATGGGGCTGCAGCAATATGCAACAATATTGTAGGAAAATAATGCAATTTTTGAGAGAATGAGAAGGAGACCAATAAGAGGGATCAACTTTCATATATACAATAATAAATTAGATCCATAATGAGGCCCTTATAGTGTACAACAGAATGTAGAAGACAAGAATAGAAGAAATTCCTCAAGAAAGAGGGTTGCAACACATGTATTGACTGCAAAATAGCTCGACAACGTTATTTATAAGAGATGCAGTAGCTATATATTACACTCCAGATCTAGAGTAGATCTGTGTACAAAATATTAGATCTATTTCAGGTCTGTACACTACAAAGGCTCCTTTACAAGATCCCCTTGGGGTTTTGATCAAAACATGCAACATAGAGAGTAGATGCGAGATCTAAAGTAGCTGATCTGCAGTAGTATTCAGAAATTTCTGAAGACGATTACAGTAGAAGCAGATCAAATCTGTACATAACATGGATCAGAAATCTAATCCATGTATCACCATAGTAAAGGGAAAAACCCCAGCACCAGATATCTCTCCTCAAAAGGTGTGTCAAAACACCCTGCAACTTCCTTCTTGCAAATAACCCAGTCCTGGAAGGAAAAATGCATTCTAGGTTGAAGCACTGGGTTGGCTTGATGCCAAGATCTAAAATTGCAGCTCCAAAGGTTCAGAAATCTCTTGCCAAAGGGATAGAAGACTTTCCCAGTGAAAAGAGGCACTGGAATGGCCTAGATCTTAGCAGATCTAGCCTCCACTTGCTACAGCTTATAAGGACAACCAAACCCTCTACAGGATCTGCGTTGTAGTTGGAAGATGAGCTCGGCCAAATGCCTGATAGTGGATGAGATCAGAAAGACTCTTCCAAGATCTCCTTAATGGAAGAGGTGGGATTCCCGAATAGGAACACCCTAGTGCTAAACAACACTATCCTCAGCTAAATAATAGAGAATGATATATGTCTAAACAGACAATATATTCAGAAATATGCACAATCAACAACCTTCTTATGTTGTCCTCCTCTTCCTTTTATAGGATGAAAGCCTTGTCAAACCCTAAACCATCTCAATGATTTAGCTGCATTCACATGAGAAACCTCCAACTAAAACTACGCTATGCCTCTAGGAGATTCACTGTATCTAGACAACGCTGTTGATTTGGTCCTGGTTGACTTGGTAAAGTGCTCCAATCTCTTTCACACCTAAGTGTGCTTATGTAAATAGCCTGGATTTGTCCATGTTCACGTGTGGCATTGATTTATTTTTCTGATTAGGAGTTATTGATCCTCCTTTACAATTTTATTCATGAAAAAAAATATTGAGACAAAATTGTATATTCCCATTAGCTTGGGATAATTGGGAATATTACATGATGTAGCATGCCGAATTCTTCCTCATACTTTAGAGAATAAAGCTGCTACAGGGTACCAGTCTCTCCCTGTTGCTTCCATTTCTTCTTGGGAGCAATTTCTCCGTACTTTCCTTCAAAAGTTTTCGGAAGACAAAACTCCTTCTATGCTTCTCACAGAGCTTAGTACTTTGAAATTCCAGAAGAAGGATAAAGTCAAAGACTTCAATCAATGCTTCGCTACTATATTGAACAAATTCCCTCCAAACATGGCCTTAGATGATTCCATCACCATTGACTACTACACGTGGGCTCTCCCTTGGGATATTACTGTGTTCGTGAAACGCGAAGCTAGAGCTACCCTAGCAGAAAATTACACCACCGCCCTCACTGTCGAAAGGGAAATGCTATCCATAGGAGCCATCGACCATGATGGCCGAGATGATCAAAATCCAACCACGAATATATTGCAATCCTCAAACCATAAATCCGAAGACAAAGACAAGGACCCTTTCAATTTTGAAAGTATCACAAAGTCCCTCAAGCTATTGAACAACGAAGTCTCCAATCTGAAGAGGAAGAAAAATGACTCTGTCTCAGGTGCTAAAACACAAAACCCTTTCTTCAGAAGGAATAACCCCGCTATTAACTGGCCTCCGTCAAACTCAAGTGCTGGCCTCAACATTGAAGAAATCGACAAGGATATTTTTTGTTCTTTCCATCAAGCCTCGCACTCAGAGAAAACTTTCCCCCAGTGGATCAATAACATGACCGCCATGGTGAATCAACTTCTAGAAGACCAAAATCCTGGGGATTTAGAGGAGGAGGCTATTTCAGACAAAGAGGAAGCCTATCCCCTGGATGAAGATATGGGCTCCACTGTCCTTGCTTTTGAGGTTATCCACAGGGAAATCTCCCCTTCCAAAATTGAAATAAACTTGGCTGACAACCCCAAATCCAAACCCCCTCGGAACTATGGCTTCAAAAGTAAAGGCTCGGTCCCTAAGCAGTCCTTCGAAGAAAAAAGAAAAGCTTTCTTAAGGAAAATCCTGCCACCAAACACAGAAAACCAAACCAAGACCCTTGATAATTTAGCACCACCAATCCCCGAGAAATCCCAAAGGCTAAATCTTCTTTAGTTCCTCTGAAATCCGCCACCGAACTTATCCCACACACAGAATCTAGGTATAACATTATCAAGGATATGAAGAAGACTCGGGCCAATATATCTCTCTACGAACTCGCTCGCATTGCTAACCAGTGAGATCTTATCCTCAAAGAATTTTCCAATCTACCAGCGACCAAACCCTTGAGTACCACATCTGCCCAAGCTGCTTCTAGTCCCCAGTCTATCATGAATTCTGTGAATGCAAACTCCAGGGGATACACACCACCTTTCCTTCTATCCTTCAAGATTTTCAACTTAAATGTCCATAATTTCCTCATCGATTCTGGTGCATCCATGAATGTTATGCCCTTGCCTGTATGCAAGAAATTAAACATCCGATCTGAGAAAAATGGCGCCAGGATCATTCAACTCAATAGATCACAGGTTCGTTTAGTAGGTGAAGTAAATAATGTCATTATCTGCTTATCCTCCAATTCTAGGGTGCATCAGTGCATTGACATAGTAATCATGGATATCCCCGAGGCCTATGGCCTTCTTTTGAGTAGAGATTGGTCTAGCAAGCTGCAAGGATACTTTTCCACTAACTGGTCCCATATGTGGCTCCCTTACAAGGGCAGGAGCAATAAAATCCGAATCTAAAGCGAGCCTTACATGAAACACACAGTGACCGACCTGGATGCAACTAAAAAACCAGTTAGTTTCGCGCAAGAGGAGCTCGGTATGTGTTTCTTAGAATCCATTTTTGGATGCTACTAAACCCCCCAATCTCCGGTCACTCAAGACATCCAGTCTGAGATATTTTTTGTTACTGACAACCACTCCGCCTCAACGAAAGACCCGTTAGAAACCGTTGCCCCAAGTGCGTCTCTTATGTGCTCAGATAGCCTTGTCAAATTAGAAGATGAAATGTGGACCTTGTACTACGACGGTTCCAAAACCCATGATGGGGTTGGCACGGGTTGTATCCTACTGGACCCTTAGAAGAACAAGTTTCTAATCTCCTACCGGCTAGAGTTCCAGTGCATGAATAATACAGTTGAGTATGAAGCATTGCTGCTTGGGCTCAAAAAAGCCATAGATATCAAATTTCATTGTTTAAAGGTATTTGGAGACTTCGAGATTATCACCCGTCAGGTACGTAACACCATCCATTGCTTGTCTCCACATTTGAAAGGCTACCAACAAGAGGTATGGTGTTTAATTTATGCTTTGGACGCTTTCGGTATGAAATCAGTACTTAGAATTGGGGTACATCATAACTCAGGTACGTAAAGTCATCGCCCATATTCCTCCCCCAAGTGGCAAGAAGGCCATGCAGTATTTCCTCAGGAAAATCAACTTTGTGCGAAAATTTATATCAGATTTCACCCAAATTGTGAAACCGTTGCAAGGTTGATCAGGAAGAATGCTAACTTCAAATGGAATCCTCTCAAGAAAGAAGCATTTGCTAACATCAAGTGGGCCATCACATAAGCACCTTCTCTTCATAGTCCGGATTTCAGCAAAGGCTTTATCTTTTACACCTTTTCCTTAGATTCATCTTTAGCGGCCTTCCTCACTCAGATAGATGACAACAATGATGAGCGGCCCATATCATTCATGAGCTCTGGGTTGCAAGGTGCCGAGATGAATTATCCAGATATTGACAGGCAATATTACGCAGTGTACAAGGCGGTAAAACACTTCAGGCCATATATTTTGAAGAGTCACATCATAGTATTCGTACCTCAACCAATTGTTCGCTCTCTTTTCGTAAAACAAGAGCTCGGGGAGAGACGAGGAAACTGGATGACGTGCCTTCAATATTATGACCTAGAATTCAAGCTAGCACACACTGTAAAAGGCCAAGGACCATATCAGATGGTCGTGGAAGACGTAGACTCGCGATGCAGTGAAGAAGAGAGTTGGGAACATGAAATCGACATGTATCAAACTGATAGTATATCCTGACAGAATACCTCCTCATGGTACGTTGATCTCCAGCAATATCTCAGCCACGGTACCATGGGCTCCACTTTAACTGCTCAGCAGAAACGTGCGTTAAGATTGAAAGCTGCATCCTACCAGCTAGTGCAGGGTAATTTGTTCCGCAAACACCACAACGGAGTCCTGCTACGTTGTTTGGAGTATGATGAGGCACAAAAAGTTTTGATGGAGCTCCATGATGGTCCAACAGGTGGGCACTATGCAAGGGATACCACTTCTCACAAGATCATGTGTGTCGGTTTCTATTGGCCTACTCTATTCAAAGGTGCACACGCTTATGTTCAAAAATGCCCACAATGCCAAAATTTCGCCAATAGGCAAATAAAGCGATGTGCCTCATTGCAGTCTGTCGCGGTGGAAGAACCTTTTCAACAGTGGGGGCTTGACGTGATCAGAGAAATCTTGCCACGCTCTTCCAAGCAACATAGATACATCCTCGTAGCCACAGACTAATTCACAAGGTGGGTTGAAGCAATACCGTTGTGTCAAATAAATGATCAAGAGGTAATATATTTCATCACCCAACACATCATGATCAGGTTTGGTGTTCCAACCTCCCTTTTTTTTGATAACGCAACATATTTTTCATCATTTAAATTGTATGAGTTTGCTCTAGAAAATGGTAGAGTGCTGAAACACTCTGCCAATTATTACCCCCAAGGAAATGGGTTAGCTAAGTCAACTAATTAGAACCTCATCCGCATCATCAAAAAGAATCTGCTGTCCCAAAAACAAAATTGGCATAACACACTCCATAATGCCCTATGGGCTGATCGGGTCACACCCAAATCATCTTTGGGAACCTCCCCATTTTTTCTTGTGTACGGAAAAGAGGTTATTCGTCCTCCCAACTTGTCTCTCACAACCCTTCAATTATCTCAAGAAACTCATGACACCCCTTGCCTTGCCTTACAAGCCTGAATAGACACATTGTTGAAGCTAGAGGAGGATAGGCTGAAAACCCGAGAAAAATTCGCCATCCACCAAAGTCGAATAAAATGATGGTTTGATAAGAAGTCTGCCGGAAACAAATCTTTTGAAGTAGGTGACCTTGTCCTCAAATGGGAAAAAGCTCATGAGGATAAAGGGAAACACTCCAAATTCCAGTCCCTATGGATAGGTCCCTTCCAAATTAAAGAAAAGGTCGGTTCCCACACTTACAGGCTACAAACCCTTGAAGGGAGAATTGAGATCCTCCTATTAAAGAGGCACGACCTTAAACATTATTTTACCTGATAGCCTCAGGGGGGCCGTAACCATACACTATACCATAGTTTTGTTTTGTTTTTTTTTGTTCTCATTTTTGTTTTGTTTTCAATAAATCGTTTGTTTCAAGCAGGCTCTCATTGGCACTTTCCCTTTGGCATCCCAAGTTGAAGGAGAGATGTAGAAGTTAATCAATTGGCATGCTGTGCCAGAATCTATGCTGGTGAAGAATCACCCCTGAAATGCAAAAAATGGCATGAGCTTGCCTGTGATATGCACCCAATGGGGAAACATGACCAAGTCCTAGGAACCAAGTGCAGGTAGCTTACCTAGTATGCTAGCCCAAGGGATTTCTATATAAAAGAAAGTCTCGGTGTAATCGGTCACTAGACAGAAAGGGGACAGGGCAGAGCTTGGGAGACGAAAGGATATCCTGGAAAACTTGAAAGTCCTCATATTGACCAGGAGAAACCTCTCTTGCAAGAAAAATAAGTCGGGATCCCTCATCCACCTAGGAAATAATTTTCACAATCAAATAAGTGCTCTGAGCACAGTTAAAATAAGTGCAAATTAGCACATGAATAAAGTGTAAAGGATTGAGAAATGCTTCCTGCGCAGAGAGGCGATACAACGACTCCCCCAGGGTACTGACTAGGCTTGCTGGTAGCGGAGCAACGTCCGTGACTCCTAGGTAGTGACTCCGTCGGAACCACCAGATTAGCTGGCAGTAGAGCAACATGATGAGGAAAAAATAAATATACTGGATCCTGTAAATCCCTGAGGTTACTCCAACCTTTTCCGTCCGGTCTCCAGGAATGAAAATATGGTGGACCAGCATCCTGGGACATGCATATAGGTGGAGAAAATACGCAAGGCCCGAGGATGAAAGTAGTGGGACCCACGGAGTGAAAGGATCAACATGCTAAGCCCCCCAGCCCCACACAAGATGAAGCACTGGTAGAGATCCTGGGTCCTACAAGTGAATCGCCATTTTTTGTAGCCGCTAAAAAACCCTCCAAATTTTTTCCCATTTTAAATTTTTGAGCCACTAACCTTTTGAACAATAGAGTCAAGCCTAAGTCCACTATTTCAAAATCTCAAGTCGCTAAGTCGCAAGGTCACATATCATCTTGAAATCAAACAATTGTGACCTTGTGAACCTGCGACCTCGCGACCCCGCCAGGTCGCAAGCTCGCAGAGTCGCAAGGTCGCATATCTCATCAAATCAAATCATTTGTGACCTTGTGACCCTCATTTATTGTCTACATATGTGACCCCTTTATATATAGAAGGGTCGCATAGGTCACATTCGACCTATGCGACGGAGAAAGAAAATGCCTCTGACAAGCCAACTGGAGCATGTTTTTTCCCGAGTAAGTTGCCTAATCCTCTTGATGTTTCCTTTTTGATTGATTGTTGCCTCCATTACCCTCACCTTAGCCTATTTAAAACTCAACCTAGCTTCTATTTAAACCTTTCATGAATCCTGTTGCTATAGCTTGCCCCTCCCCATAACTTGACTTCCCTATGTACCTCCTCTAGGAAGCCTCCCTTTGCATCAGTCTATTCAAGTTCCATTTCCATCCCTTTCCAATGAATAACATGCATGATTTCCACTTGATTTGTCGCCTTACCTCCATTTTTCATTACAAGAAAGCTGAAGGTCTTCGTCTTCGTGCAAACTGTTTTCTAAGCCTTAGAGCGACCTCGTGACTCCACGACCTTACGACCTGGTGACCTCAGTCGCCATGTCACAGGGTTTCTAGGTCACATATCTGTGAAAGTTTAAAATGACGTGACTTCGCAACTCAGTGACCTTGCGACCTGGTCGCGAGTCACTAAGTCACCAGGTCGCATTTCTATGAAGATCTAAATAGGCGTGACCCTGCGACTCAGCAACCTCGCGACCTAGTCGCAAGTCGCTAAGTTGCTAGGTCGCTTTTCTGCGAAAGTTTAAACAAACGCAACCTAGCGACCTAGCGACCCAGTCAGAAGGTCGTTAGGTCACGGGTTCATCCATTTCCTTGAAAATAGTTGAGCAGGGGTAGGAGCAGCCCAAGTATTTATAACTATGAAATTTGTCTTATCGTGGGATTGTTTTATGAACATGCCAGGGAACCTTGAAGCCAAGCTAGAGTGCGTATCTATCTCATTAGCCTCAAGTGATATGGGGCCTCTGGTAGTTCGCAAAAGAAATAAAATCCCTAATATAAAAATCTTGGAGGAGGAAATACCTCTTTCTCTTCCCCCTCTCTATGGAGACATTGCCTGCACATTTGGAAAAGGGGACAGTATGAGTTGGTATAAGGTGTACCAAGAATTCACAAAGCCTAAATTTCCAGAGGACCTCCTAGACCGGAAGGTGTATGTTAAGGTTAAAAGATCCAAGCTCCACTACGTGGGGGCCCATTCGCCTATATTCCCATGTGCAACGCTGATCGAGTGGATCCTGCAAAAGGTCAACCCCAAGATTTGGGTTATTCGAGATCATGCCTGGAAGTCATTCGCAAATATGAAAGGACAAGATGCAGAATTCTATTATGCACTTCCCACCCAAGAACAAACCTTCACCGAGGAATGGGCCACCACTCATGCAGTTCCCATACCCGAGACCTTAAGAGGATGGTGGGAGGAACTAGAAAATTTCAAGCTCAAGAAGGACCGGGAATATCAGATAGCATGTCTCAAGAAGGTCTACAAGCTTGTAGCTGCAATGTTATGTAGGGTGTATGGCCATCCAGATGCAACCACTTTCAACGATGCTTGGGTTTCTCTGATGTAAGCTGTCACTATGTACGACACCCACTTCAACTGGGCCAACTTGATAGTGGCGGCCCTCAAATCAAACATATCTTCAGCAATAGCACCTAATGAAGGGTATGCATCAAAATTTTATATGGTGTCTTATATTTTGGATGTAGTATGTGGAAGGTGCCATTTTGAGGGGTGGGCACACAACTGGGATTCGGAGCACGAAAGTCCAATTCACAAAGATTTAATGGTGTTTTGGGATTCCAGATATAAGCAAGCCATGGAGTCAATCTCGCATAGCTTCATCCCCTCTCTGTATGGGAAACTATTTGGAAAAGAGACCCTGTGCATGTTCGGGCGAGCCATGGAGATGATAACCCGAGTGGCCCACTGGTTTCTTGTCATGGATAGTACTTTAATATGAGTCTTCGGGTCACTCAAGGCTCCTCACACACTGCCCTAGTTCATCACCGACAAACTCCTCCTCTAAGAAACATGTTACCAAATGTCGGGAGGTTTTTCAAAATTTCTCACTAAGGGAAAGAAGAAGCCATGGCCCACTCTGCCGCTCACTATCAACACCTAAACAGTGAAATATTTCAGGGAAGTAGAGGCAGAGGCCGAGCAAGTCAAAGGATTTTGTCTACCTCCCGTGTCACATTGGACGTATGATCCTGAGAGAATCATCCCTGCCCACTGCAAGAGGGCCAAATTTAAATGGAGTTACCAACATACTGATTTCCCAGCTGAAGATAGAATCAAGAACTGGTACAACAAATACAGGGAGGCTGCTCTAGAGGAATCAACTGACCAGGAAGATTAGGACAGCCATACTTTAGAAGAAAGAATCCATACACTAGGAGGAGCCTCATCTTCCAAAGCCAAGAAGAAAAGGACCGGTACGGGCCATAACTCTTCCGCCCACTGAAGAGAAAAGGAGGCTAAAGCTCAAAAAGAAGCTGAGGAGAAGGGAAAGGAGGAGGAGGACAAACGAAATAAACAACTGAAATAATACAAAAGAAAGAAGCGGGCGTAGGAAACCCGCAAGAAAAGGGAAGAGGAACAACGAAGGAAAGAAGAGGAATAAAAGGTAGAAGCTGAGCGCCAACTAAATATAAAGTAGGATAAATCAGAAGTTGAGCACCAACTAAAGGAAGATCAACATAGAGCAGAAGCTAACTGCCAGCTAAAGGAAGATCAAGATAAAGCAGTAGCTGAGCGCCAGCTAAAGGAAGAATAGGACAGAGTAGAAGCAAAGAAAAAGATGAGGGAAGAAGAAAGTCAGAAGTCAAGGGAAGATTCCTCCAAGGGAGCCGAAGACAGCAAGACACCTCCTCTAGAGACAGAGAAACAAATAGAATTGCCACACATCGAGGTGCCCCAAATGACTCCTACAACTAATGTGTGTTTTTCTCTCTCAGAATTGTCTACATCCGAGGACTAAGATGAGGGAATGCTTGACCTGAAAATACTTACCTATGATCAGTTCACACACAAGATCAGGCAAGAGAAGAGAAGATTCTTGGCACGAGACCCTACTGCACCCCTTACAACCACCACAGAGAATGATATATTCTTGGATACCAGGACCAATCCGGTTATGAGCGCATCAGCCGACACTGCTTTTGCAGCAGCCACCGAGGAGAACATAAGCAGAATGAGTAGAGAAATTATGTCCTTGCAGAATAGACTACAGGCCTCCAAAAAAAATACAGCTAAGTCAGAACAGGGAAAGAAGGCTCCACAAGAAGAAGTAAAACAACTTCAGGTTAAGAATGCCCCTACTAATGAAGTGTCGCTCACTATTCAAGGAGAGGTGGTCACTTTTGAGGCCACCATGAAGCAAGTATATGAATAAATGTTCACAATAAAACAAACCGTCGCACCACTACTGAAATCACAGGCATAAACCAAGAGGAGGAATACACATCTAAAGGAAGCCTATATTTCCTTGGACATAATACTAGAATGGTCGAGCTTGTATCCACAAGCTCTGGACACCTTGCCTAGAAAATATTGGATTGGCACCCAGAATGACAAGGTTCAAATGAGGATAAACGTACAATCCAAGGAGAAAATCATCAAGGATTTGGAGAAAGTAATTTATGCATATGAACATCTGATTAGGGGCATTGAATCAATAGCTGAAATAAACCACATTCCGTCTCTGGGTGCACTGGAAAAAGAGAAAACATGGGAAGAAATCACCAAAGATATTCAAGCATTTCTACAGCCCATAAGGCAGGCAACTTCCTCTCAAGACCTGTCGGCATCACAAGAAAACTTGGTTCAATTCATCGTGACACCGGTCCGAATATATACCAAATTGGCCTCCCTGTCAAACCAAATCATGATCAAGAGAGACACTTTGATTCCAAATGCTCTCGAGTGTCTTCACAGGTGGAGAGAAGATACGCCTCAGGTCTCCCCAGTGGCTGCAAATTATTGAGCATGGGGACTTACCTCAAGGAATAGGAACAAGTAGATGTCCCTGATCTCACAATCACCCAACTGCTCCGATGACCAAGTCACATATTGCAGATAAAATAAGGGGTCGTAGGTTGCAACAGACAAGGGGTCATAGGTCGCAGTCAAAGCCGAGGTCGCAAGTTGCGAATTCCCTCAAGTCACAGGGCATGTCAACGGTCAGGAAGCTGAAAATTTAGGGATACCGAAGGTTCAATGTTTTTCTATAAATACTCCCTTCGGGAAATCGTAATAGATATTTTTTTGGGACTCCAAAGGAGCAAAGAGAATTGTATAACATTGAATGCACTTTTCTAAGAATGAATACAAGAAATTGTTTTGATTCCACTCTTGGATCCGATGAGGATTAATGTGTTAACACTATGAATATTCTGTCTTATGTATCTGATATATTTATGATTAAGTATCCTGTGTTTTATTCTTATATCATTTATACATTTTAGCTCACTAAATGTGTTAATGATGTTAGGTTTTTTATTTAGAAGATGTTAACAACTCTGTTACTAAGATTTATCTTATCTCTTGAGACCGCTTAAGGAAGTGAAGGGTGCTCTAACCACAAAGAACTGTTTCTTCTATGGTTTGAACAAATTTTACAAGAGTGACCCTAATAATGTGCTGCTAACATTATTTCCTTTGGCTGCATGCTTTAACTCATCTTGCTATTTGTAGTGTTTTATGCTCATTGAGACCCATCAACCATTTTTATTGTACCATCCGAATAATCGTGTGTTCATAGGACTACAGGGCTCGTTTGTGTCCGAGAAAAAGGAGTATTTAGCAGTAGACGGACCCACACCCCGGACGAGATCCCTATCATAAACGGTTTAGAGTCTAATCGAGACTTTTTATCAGGGAGATCCCTTACTATTGGCTAGACATTTTTTTCCCGTCAACAGGTTTTTATACCTAGGCTTTATAATATTAATCCCTTGAGTTTATCCTTAGGTCCATGGTCCAACATCACATTCTGACAAAGATTGCCTCAATATGAAAATCAACCATGGTCAACTATTTTCCAACGTTGCATTGTGAGAAAGGTTGTCTCAATATGAAAATCAATCATGGCCAACCATGGTCTAATGTAACAGTGTGACAAATATTTTTTTAATAGGAAAATTAATTGTGGTCGACCATGTTTATTTTGGAGTTTATAATATATATCTTAGGGTTTATATACCCTGGGTTTATAATATGTATCCCATGGGTTTCATATTATTCCCTTGGTTTTATAATACCTTGGCTTTATTATTCACTTGGTTTATAATATTTATCTTAGGGTTTATATACCTTGGGTTTATAATATTAATCCCTTGGATTTAATATAATTCCCTTGGGTTTATAATACCTTAGGGTTTTAGAATTAATCCCTTGGGTTTATCAATCTAAGTGTTCATATTCCTAGGGTATAATATTATTCATAAGTTTTATAATATTAATCCTAGGGTTTAATATAATTCCCTTGGGTTTATAATCATGGTAAACCATGCACAACCATGGTGCAATGTCACACTGTGAGGAATATTGTCTCAAAATGAAAATCAACCATGGTAAATCATGGTGAGGCATGGTCAATAACCATGGTCACAATTTGACAATGGTTGTCTCTTGGTCCAAAATCACATGGTCACAACATGGTCAACCATGGTCCAACGTCGCATTGTGAAAAATATTGTCTCAATATGAAAATCAACCATAGTCGATAACCATGGTCACACTGTGACAGGTTTTATTTTGGTCCAACGTCACATTGTGACAACATGGCCATCCATGGTCGAACATCGCATTGTGACAAAGATGGTCTCAATATGAAATTAAACCATGATCAACCATTGTCCAACATCTCATTGTGAGAAAGGTTGTTTCGATATGAAAATAAATCATGGTAAACCAAAGTACAATGTCACATCGTGACAAATATTTTGTCAATATGAAAATCAACCATGGTCAACCATGTTTATTGTAGGGTTTGTAATTTTTATCGTAGTGTTTATATATCTTGGGTTTATAATATTTATCCCTTGGGTTTAATATCATTCCATTGGGTTTATAATCCATTGGGTTTTTATTCCCTTAGGATTATAATATTTATCTTAGCGTTTATGTACCTTCGGTTTATAATATTAATCCATTGGGTTTAATATTATTCCCTTGGGTTTATAATACCTTGGGGTTTTAGAATTAATCCATGAGATTTATAATATCAATCTCTTGGGTTTGTCAATCTAAGGGTTCAGATTCCTAGGGCATAATATTGTTCATAAGTTTTATAATATTAACCATGGTCAACCATGGTCAAATGTCACATTGTGATAAATATTGTCTCAATATGAAAATAGACTAGGGTAAAACATGGTCAACCATGTTTATTTTAGGGTTTATAAGATGTTTGTTAGGGTTTGTATACCTAGGCTTTATAATATTAATCCCTTGATTTTATTCTTAGATCCATGGTCCAACGTCACATTGTGACAAAGATGATCTCAATATGAAAATCAACCATGGTCAACCATTCTCCAACGTCGCATTGTGAGAAAGGTTGTCTCAATATGAAAATCAATCATGGTCAACCATAGTCCAATGTCACATTGTGACAAATATTTTCTTAATTTGAAAATTAATTGTGGTCAACCATGTTTATTTGGGGTTTATAATATCCATCTTAGGGTTTATACACCTTGGGTTTATAATATGTATCTCATGGGATTAATATTATTCCCTTGGTTTTATAATACCTTGGATTTATTATTCCCTTGGGTTTATAATATTAATCCCTTGGGTTTAATATTATCCTTTTGGGTTTATAATACCTTAGGGTTTTAGAATTAATCCCTTGGATTTATCAATCTGAGGTTTCATATTCGTGGGGTATAACATTATTCATAAGTTTTATATTATTAATCCTAGGGTTTAATATTAGACCCATGGGTTTATAATCATGCTCAACCACACACAACTATGGTGCAATGTCATACTATGAAAAATATTGTCTCAATATGAAGATAAACCATGCTGAATCATGGTGAACCATGGTAAATAACCATGGTCACACTGTGACAAAGGTTGTCTCTTGGTCCAACGTCACATTGTCACAACATGGCCATCCATGGTCAACCATGGTCCAACGTCACGTTGTGAAAAATATTATCTCAATATGAAAATCAACCACAGTCAATAACCATGGTAATATTGTGACAAATGTTGTCTTTTGGTCCAATGTCACATTGTGACAACGTGGCCATCCATGGCCACCCATGGTCAAACGTTGCATTGTGACAAGGATTTCCTCAATATGAAACTCAACCATAGTTAACCATGGTCAAACATTGTCCAATGTCTCATTGTGAGAAAGGTTGTCCCGATATGAATATAAATAATGGTAAACAATAGTACAACATCGCATTGTGACAAAGATTTTGTCAATACGAAAATCAACCATGGTCAACCATGTTTATTTTAGGGTTTGTAATTTTTATCTTAGTGTTTATATATCTTGGGTTTATCATATTTATCCCTTTGGTTTAATATCATTCCCTTGAGTTTATAATCATTTGGGTTTTTAGTATTAATCCATTTGGTTTATTATTCTCTTGGGTTTATAATATTTATCTTAGGGTTTATATACCTTGGGTTTATAATATTAATCCCTTGGGTTTAGTATTGTTCCTTTGGGTTTATAATATTTATCTTAGGGCTTATATACCTTGGGTTTTTTATATTAATCCCTTGGGTTTAATATTATTCCCTTTGGTTTATAATACCTTTGGGTTTTAGAATTAATCCCTTGGATTTATATATCAATCTCTTGGGTTTTTCAATCTAAGAGTTCATATTCCTAGGGCATAATATTATTCATAAATTTTATAATATTAACTATGGTCAACCATGGTCAAATTTTACATTGTGACAAATATTGTCTCAATATGAAAATCAACCAGTGTAAGACATGGTAAAGCATGTTTATTTTAGGGTTTATAGTATTTTTCTTAGGGTTTGTATACCTAGGATTTGTAATATTAATCCCTTGGGTCCATTGTGCAACATCACATTGCGACAAAGATTGTCTCAATATGAAAATCAACCATGGTAAACCATTGTCCAACGTCGCATTGTGAGAAATGTTGTCTCAATATGAAAATCAATCATGGTCAACCATAGTCCAATATCACACTGTGACAAATATTTTGTCGATAAGAAAATCAATTGTGGTCAACCATGTTTATTTTAGGGTTTATAATATCTATCTTATTTTTTATATACCTTGGGTTTATAATATTTATCTCATGGGTTTAATATTATTCCCTTGGTTTTCTAATATTTATCTTAGGGTTTATATACCTTATATTTATAATATGAATCACTTGAGTTTAATATTATTCCCTTGGGGTTATAATACCTTAGGGTTTTAGAATTAATCCCTCGGGTTTATCAATCTAAGGGTTCATATTCCTAGGGTATAATATTATGTAGAAATTATATCGAAACTCTATACCAATGGATTCAATTCGATCATGTAATGTACTAAAAAAAGATATTGACTCTTTCTACTATATTTGTGGAATATAAAACATGATCGATCAATAACATGCAAGTAAGAGAAATAAATTTATCAATCACACAACATAAGATGTTCTTGGGGAAATCACCTGCTCAAAACCCCTCTATCATATATTTTACATAGTCAAAGAATCATGAAACAATACAATAGTTTCTCACACCGAGAGAATCCTGCACTCTACTAATCGTCTCACCCTAATCTTGCTCAAAACTACCTAGAAATTATTAGGCAAAATTGACCAAGACTTAACCAATTTTCAGCCCCTTCTTAGCCCAGCCTTGCTCACACAATCCCTAGGAAATTAATCCCTATTAAATATGATAATAAACCTTCCTTGACTACACAATCCATCATGGCCTTCTCATGACTTTATAATTGTGCCCAAGCAATTCGCTAATAGTACAACTGATAGTTAACTTCCATTTAACCTCTGTCTCAACTGGTTCGTCATCACAATTTACATGCATGAAACTAATAATAGTGAATCATCAGTTACTTGATATATCAGTACCTGTGAATTAAATATAATTTAATTCACTTGACCTCTTACTAGCTCATCACTCAGTTATAACTAGTTAAACTCATTTTAACTCAATTAATTTGAGTTAACTAGTTACAATCACACCACACTAGTGCTACAACTGCAACTGGACCCTGAAAATAATAGAATCACTCTACATGCCTCACCTTTGACCCTCAACTCAAAATTCTTGAGCTAACTAATTATTTCTGACTTTGTTAACTGATACAAGTTGTTATGAGATGAAATTACAATTTATTTTCTAATTTATTTAGGGGATAAATAAATCAAAAGCCTCACATGGTTTCCATTTCTAGGCGCCATTTTCTGGATTTTGTTTCTGGATACCAATTTCACTTTTTCTTGTTGCAAATTTCAACACTCCCTTTCCACAAGAAATGAATCAATCTGTCCTAATCTGGTACCTTTGGAATGTTCTTGCATGCAACACTTATCTAGTGTTTTTTTCACATGAAAATCTCCCGAACTGGATAACCTCCAAAAAAATGAATCAATATAATGCATCTGTCATCAGAGTCTCCTTAATTCTAGATACTACTTCACATGTATAATGGACTCTCTGTGCTACTGCTGACATATTCATCCATGAACTCTGCACTGCTACCAACTCTGATCTGTGCTCTAGTATCCGACATCTTTCACTCTGATTTCTATCTACCTGACATCGGACTGCATCAATCTAATTGATCCTTCCTACAACTTCTATACTATGGGCTCCTCGTAGCCAGGTTCAATCCATGAGACACACCATCTCAATGGACCCTTCCCAAATTTCTTCTTGGGATTAATTATGCACATCGCCCCACCTCACACCTAGAGGTATAGCTACATGTACTCCCTCTTCCCATCTGGCTCAAAATTCCCCCCTCCTTGAGGTATCTTCTTGAGTGAACTATTCCACTCGGTCTCCTCTCTGATTCTCCAATTGTGGCTACTCCACAACCTTCTGAGACTGCTTTTGAGGCTGCATGTTGAGAGACAATTTCTCCCTCTCAGCCACTAAGTCATTAACCACTTATTTCTCCTCAAAGCCTTGCATGCATCCTCAACCTTGAGAGAATACAGGTTCTTGACTCTTGAACCGATCTGGTTCACCTATCCCATGGCTATGTGTTTAAGAAATACCTTTCCTTTTCTAAACATCACCTCATAACCACGGTCTTCCAATACCGCTACGGAGACAAGATTCTTCCTTAGGCCTGGAACATACAAAAACTCTTCTAGTTTGAGAGGGGAGCCAGACTCCCTCTGAAAGGTAACTGTACCTATGTTGGTCACACTATACCTCCCGTCATCTCCAAACTATATGTTCTGTTGGAGGTCCTTCTCCGCCAAGTCACAGAAGAGATATTTATTCTTCGTCATATGGATCGAGGTACCGCTGTTTAGATACCACATGCATCCCACTACAGTGCTAGCCATGAATGAAATGAGAGTAAAATCAAGCTCGAACTGTGAAGCCAATGTTTCACCTGCTGCAACTGCAGGCTCCTTCTTGCTTGCCTTAGTCTATGGATAATTCAAAGCATAGTTCCCATTCTCGTGACATTGAAAACCTATGATCTTGGACAAGTATCTCTTTCCCTCTCCACCTTGGGATTTATTTCGCATGGCCTTCTTTTTTTCCTACTAATGCACAATCTTCTTCTTTGTTGGTGTTGTAGGTCCCATTCCTGGTGCTCCACCTTATCTCTTCAATTACCAAATCTGACCATAGTCGCTCCCAATATAGTAACTTCTCCATACCATTCACAGAGTCCTGGTAACTATGCCATCTCTTGGGAAGGCCTAGAAGTTATAGGCTCACCAAGTCATCGTTGAATATGATCACAACAACAATTCTAAGCTCATCTCGACATTGAGTGAACTTTTTCAAGTATGTTGGTACTGTCTCGCCCTCCTCCTTCTTGATATTTCTGAGCTTGTCCTTCAGCGCCGACTTCCTTTTGTCACTTCTATTCTGAAATAGATATGTCAAGGCCTTCCACATAGCATATGGAGTTTCCTTCCCATGGAAACTCGAGACAGTATGATCTCAAAATACCTCCAAAAATATCCTTCTCGCCTTTTCTACCTTCTTCTGCCATGCATCAAGAAGTTGGGAATCTTCTACCGCGGTCTTGGGAATATCAATATCTATGAATTCCTTGAACCCGTTTTCCTTGAACAATTCCTCCATCCCATCCTTCCATGAAATATAATTTTAATTTTTCTTGAGTGCATATTTGAATCTCAAGCGATTGAAAGACATATTTATTTGCTGCTAGACCCTGAAGAATAAATATGCAAATTTGAAACTGCTCAAGACGAACTCAATTTCTTCTCCACTATTTTGATTGCTCACACTATGATACCATGTAGAAATTATAAAAAAACTCTCTACCAATGGATTCATTCCGATAATGTAATGCACTAAAACAAGATACTGAATCCTTCTACTATAGTTGCAGAATATAAAACACGATCGCTCAATCACATGAAAGTAAGAGAAAGAAAATTGTCAATCACACAACACAAGATGTTCTTAGGGAAAGCACCTACTAAAATCCCCTCTATCAGATAAAAGAATCATGAAAATATACAATGATTTCTCACACCGAGAAAAATCCTGCACTCTACCGATCATCTCACCCTGATCCTGCTCAAAATTGACTAGAAATTCTTAGGAAAAATTGACCAACACTTAGTGATTTCTCAACCCTTGCTTATCCCAGCCTTGTTCACGCAATCCCTAGGCAATTGATCCCTATTAAATAGGATAATAAACCTTCCTTGACTGCGCAATCCATCATGGCCTTCTCATGACTTTATAATTTCACCCAGGCAATTTGCTACTAATAAAACTAATAGTTAACTTCCCTTTAACCTCTGTCTCAATTGGGTCATCATCAGAATTGACATGCATGAAACTGATAATAGTGAATCATCAGTTACTTGATAGATCACTACTTGTGAATTAAATCTAATTTTATTCACTTGACCTCTCACTATCTCATCTCTTAGTTAGAACTAGTTAAACTGACTTTAACTCAATTAATTTGAGTTAACTGATTACACTGACACCACACTAGTGCTACAACTGTAACTGGAACCTAAAAATAATAGAATCACTCTACATGCCTCACCTTTTACCCTCAACTAGAAATTCTTGAGCTTACTAAGACTTTCTAACTTAGTTAACTGATAGAAGTTGTTATGAGATGAAATTACAATTTATTTTTCAATTTATTTAAGGGATAAATAAATCAAAAGCCTCACATGGTAGCCATTTTTGGGTACCATTTTCTGGATGCCAATTTCGCTATTTCTTGTTGCAAATTTCAACATATTATTCATAAGTTTTATAATATTAATCCTAAGGTTTAATATAATTCCCTTTGGTTTATAATCATGGTAAACCATGCAAAACCATGGTCCAATGTCACACTGTGAGAAATATTGTCTCAATATGAAAATCAACCATGGTCCAATGTCACACTATGAGAAATATTGTCTGAATATGAAAATCAACCGGGGTCAATAACCATGGTCACACTGTGATAAAGTTTGTCTCTTGGTCCAATGTCACACTATGATAAATATGGTCTGAATATGAAAATCAACCATGATCAGTAACCATGGTCACACTGTGACAAATGTTGTCTCTTTGTCCAACGTCATATTGTCACAACGCGACCATCCATGGTCAACCATGGTCCAATGTCACATTGTGACAAGGATTGTCTAAGTATGAAAATCAACCATATTCAACCATGGTCAACCATTGTCCAATGTCACATTTTGAAAAAGGTTTTCTCGATATGAAAATCAATCATGCTAAACCATAGTCTGACGTCACATTGTGACAAATTTTTTGTCAATATGAAAATCAACCATGCTCCACCATGGTCAACCATGTTTATTTTAGGGTTTGCAATTTTTTTCTTTGTTTTTATATACCTTGGGTTTATAATATTTATCCCTTGGGTATAATATAATTCTCTTGGGTTTATAATCCCTTGGGTTTTTAGTATTAATCCATTGGATTTATAATATTTATCTTAGGGTTTATATGCCTTGGATTTATAATATCTCGGGGTTTTAGAATTAATCCCTTAGATTTATAATATCAATATCTTGGGTTTTTCAATCTAAGGCTTCATATTCCTAGGGTATAATATTATTCATAAGTTTTATAATGTTAACCATGGTCAATGATGGTCAACCATAGTCAACCATGGTCAAATGTCACATTGTAACAAATATTGTTTCAATATGAAAATCAAGAAGGGTAAAACATGGTCGACCATGTTTATTTTAGAGTTTATAATATTTGTCTTAGGGTTTGTATATCTAGGCTTTATAATATTAATCCTTTGGATCCATGGTCCAATGTCGCATTGTGACAAAGATGTTCTCAAAATGAAAAATAAACCATGGTCAACCATTTTCCAATGTCGTATTGTGAGAAAGGTTGTCTCGATATGAAAACCATTCTTGGTCAACCATAGTCCACATTATTGTTTAATAAATTAAACAATAATAATTAATTATAAGTTAAACAATAGTTAATTAATAAATAATAATAATATTAATCACTAATAATAATAGTATTCATAATAATAATAATAATAATAATAATTCATACTCATCATAATAATGTGAATGAAGCCCCAAGGGATAGTTCAGTTAGTAGAGTTCCCATTGCTAAGTACCTTGCCAATTGGGAGTTCACAAGGTCAAATATCCTCGATGCCCTTTGGGTTAGCCCCGACCATAGAAGACAACATGTAGAACCCTTTGAGTGGATCTGCTTGGATTATTTCCAATGGATGTAGCGGCCACTCAATGAACCACAGTTGAAAAAAATTAATGTGTATGATATATTTATTCAGTGTAGATCAATCAAATTTACTAATGTGGTTCTGTTAGTTGAATTTATGAAACTACTCTAATAATTAAACTTCTCTAATTTTCCCAAATCCCAAAAAAAATTGAAGAAGAAAAACAAAAAATGGACACCTCTCTCTTTATAATTTTAAAGAGACTATTCGCGTGAGGATCAAATGGGTAATGAATGGTCCCATTTTTTAAAGGATTCACCACCCTATATACACCATTTTACATGTTATGAAAGGACATAACACTATCGAATGTTTTTGTTTCGGAAAGGGTTTTCCAAAATGTACGCACCATTTTACATGTCATCAAAAGGAAGAAGGGACCGTATGTGGATTTTAAGTCACGTTAGCATTACCTTTTGTTTAATGTGAAAAAATATATGGATGTTGCTAATCACCCATCCAAGCATTATATGAGATTAAAGACCCATGTTTAGTGTGATAAAACATGTGTGAGTTGTGGAGTGTGAGTGACTCAGGTATGTAAGCTTGGTAACCTATTACATTCCACGTGGAGGAATGGGAGATAATGTGATACAAACCATTTACCAATGCATTCCACGTGGAATATATGATTTCACTACAACATAATTATCATATTCTCTCCTTTTGCAAATTATACCAAGAGAATCGGACAATCCATAGGCATGGGCCATGGCTTTGACATAGCGTTGTAAGTGATAATGGGAAGTGCTTCCATGGCTGCCTTCTTCAATCCAGTGTTTCCCACCCAATCAGATGAGACAACCATGATCTGCATCCTCCATTGGACCATACATCTTAGCAATGAGTTGAGATTGATCCCAAAGATGAAAATTAAAAGAAAAACCAAGAGGGTGAGAATGAAAAAACAATCAGGGGTCGGGAATGGCTTTGCTAACATAAGAACTAGACCTTGAATTAGAAGGTGAAGGGGTTGAACTCAATAACCTGGACTATTTATTAACAATAGAAAATATAAAATGTTGTGCAGGTTATTCTTTTTTTTCCAGATTCATAAAACATCAAGAATAAATGAATTGAACCAATACCTAGAATACCTCTCTCTTTATATTTTTAAAGAGATTGTTTATGTGATGATCACATGGCTAAAAATTAAGGTGATATGTGTATGACATTGGTATCTTGGGTCTTCTATGTTTAGGGAGAATAGCAGGATAGTAGATTTACTTTTCAAGAGAGGAATTAGTAAGGATCTAGGTAAGTTTTACTTTTATTCTTATGAACAAGGAGTCATGATTAATGTTGGAAACATTAGTTACTCATAGTATATTTGGTATTTTTTAGGATTGTGCGATGCTTTTGTGGAAAATATAATGTAAATATTTCCATTCCCTAACAATTTTTTCTTTTTGAGGGTGTAAGAAACACTAAGTTGAATAGCAGTAACAAAAATGGACATTACAAACTCATTGATTTAAGAAATATATTACAGATGAGATACTTTCCAGATACAAATTATATATGAAAAGAAAGAATATAATACTTGCAAATATACTATTATTTATCCACTAAAAAAATTACACTCTCCCATTCTAAAATTAAAATACTTTATCAGTTTGGCCTCATGCCAATCATTTTCTCATACTTTATCAGTATGGTCCCATGCCAATCATTTTCTCAGCTTCATATTTTATCCCTTGCAAAGTACGTAGATATGAAGGAAGCTTCTTCCTCATGAAAATTTATCAACGAAAAAGGGCACGATTACCCACCGGGGTTCGAGGCCACCATTTTTTCTCACATCCACATGAGCAGTTTTGAATGTTGAATATTCCATTATAACCAAATTATCGGGTGTCGAATTCCAATAGTCAAGAAATCACCTGAAGAAACCCCCAACCAAACTTGCAGGATTGTGCCATTTGAAAAATTGAAAGTAGTGGTGTCAAAAACTCACGCATGAAGGAGAAGGCAGTGAGAAACTTAACATTGCTTATAAGTATGTGTATTGCACAAAAAATTTTAATCACTTCTATCCTGGAGGGTATCAATTATAATGATTTTTTTTTTTCCCATAATCTCTCAGTTTTATAGCATGAAGTTCATAATTCTACGTCGTCACAGCCAATCAATAAAATCATTGTGCAACAATAGTACCTCTATATTTTCTGACATATTCCGACTAGACAATTAATTCAAACGACAAGAATAATTATTTTCCTTGAAAGCATTACTTTTTTTTTTGCAATGGGCAGGAGTTAAATAAAAGTTCCATTCTCTCTTATGCCATGTTTTTCCTTGAAAGTGTCTCTTCTGTCATGTTATTGGTGTTTATGATGGTTCTTCGTTCATGGTGTTTTATCTAGTCACTGCAATTGAATGCTAAGGATCCGGTTCTTTATTATGTTTGACACAATGGTGAACTAGGTGTGTATAATGTTGTGAAGGAAGAGGATATTAGACACAAAATAACACATTTAATTCACACATGAAACACACATGAGTTGCAACTCTTCTATTGATCACACAAACTTGATTGATAACAATGAACTTGGTGAAGGGTATTTATCCTTTTTGACTAATAACTCGCCTAATATAACTTGACATGCAAACTACTCACTAAAGTCATCTATCACATAACTCGACTTGACTCAACGCTCAGTTAACTAACTCTCTAACTCTTCATGTGGGAGTTAATTAGCTATTTTAACACCCCCCCTTAATTACGACAGCTAAACTAAAAAATGACTCATGAAAACTCAAACATGCCTATTGGTATATGTCTCAGCTAAGATTACAACACCAAAGTTTCTTTTGTGAAACTCAAACACATATTTTTCCAATGACTTAGTAAATATATTAGCCATTTGATCACTAGATTTACAAGGCTTCAAGTGAACTCCTCCATTGCTCAAAATTTCTCTAATAAAGTTATATATAATATCAATATGCTTACTCTTTTGATGAAACACACTATTCTTGGATAATGCAATCACTAAGGTGTTGTCACAATATATTGTTGTTGATCCTTGTTGTTTCTACTTGACTTCATCCAATACTCATCTTAACCATACTACTTGACATGTTTTTGATGTTGCTGTTACATATTCTGCTTTTGCTGATGATAATTTCACAATGGGTTGCTTCTTATATGCCCATGAAATCATACCTGAACCAAGATGGAACACATAAGTAGAGGTTCTCTTCCTATAATCCAAACTACCTGCAAAATCACTATCTGTGTACCCAACCAAATCCTTCTTTGATGTAATTGCATACATTATGCCACAGTCTCTAGTTCCTACTATGTATCTCAAAAAAAAAAATCCTACACTTCAATGTGAGTATTTTGGAGTCTCCATAACTCTGGAAATCAAACTTACTCCTTGCATAATATCTGGTCTTGTAGCTCTGAGATACATGAGCTGCCAACCAATCTTTTGAATAGAGTTGGATTGACATATGATCCTTCTTCATCCTTGCTTAACTTTGTACCTGTTGCAATTGGTGTAGGTACAATTTCGCAATTATCCATCCTAAATATTTTCAACAAATATCTAGCATACTTATTTTGGAAAATAAAAATTCATTTTTTCATATTTCTCAAATTCTATGGAAAGAAAACATTTCATGAGACCAAGATCTGTCATCTCAAATTATTTCATCATGCATGCTTTAAATTTATCTAACTCAAGATTAATTGTAACAATCATGTCATCAACATATAAGAAAACGATTAATATTTGTCCATGCTCATTTAACTTTGTGTATAAGGTAGGCTCAATATTTCTTTTGCAAAATCCAATCTTGATCATGTAGTTGTCAATTCTGTTATACCAAGCTCTAGGTGCTTTCTTCAGTCCATAGAGCACTTTCTTCAACCTATAAACTTTATCTTCTTTACCTTCAACTTCATAACCTCAAGGCTGTTGCAAATAAATTTCTTCTTCTAGAATTCCATTCAATAAGGCTGATTTCACATCCATCTGATATGCTTTCTACTTGTTCTAAGCTATTGTGGCTAGAATTGTTGTTACAGTATCCAATCTGACTACAGGAGGAAACGTTTCTCCAAAATCTATTCCCGGTTTCCGCGAAAATAATTTTTCTACAAGTCTTGCTTTAAATTTGTCAATTTCACATTTCTCATTCAACTTTGTGTTTTACACCCACTTCAGAACAATGAGCTTTTTATCCTTTGAAAAAATTACCAAATTTCGTGTATCATTATTTTCAATAGCTTCAATTTCTTCATCCATGGCTTGCACTCAATTTTCATCTCCGACTACTTCTTCAAATGAAGAAGGTTGGAATGAAAACAATGAAAAATTTGAACTAACAACCAAATCATCATAAATATCTGTCAAACTTATCATGTTTCTCTTACCATTGCTTGATTCATCACCTGGTTGGCTACTGATAGAGTTTTGGTTTATTGATCTGCTTGAATATCCATGTTGCTCTAAAAATATTGGAGTCCTTGCTGGTGTGACTCTATTTGGTGTCTGCTCTTTTGATTCTTGTTGCTTCTTATCTGCTACATCATCCTCTTCCACCAATGGTGCTTGTGCATCAAATGTTTTGCCTACAGTCCCATTCCATGACTCTTTTTCTTTAAACACAACATCTCTACTGATTACGGTCTTCTTGATGACAAGGTTATATAATTTGTAAGCTTTTGTCTACTCACTATAACCAGTAAATATGCATTTTCACTTTTCTCATCCAATTTTCCTCTTATCTTCTTAGGTACATGTGCATAGGATACACATCCAAAAAATCTGATATGAGATACGTTGCATGACATACCTGACCATGTTTCTTCTGGTACTCTATTCATCACACTCTTTGTAGGTCATTTATTTATCACATAAAGAACACAAAAAACTGTTTCTACCCAATACTCATTAGACAAGTTTCATCCTTTCAACATGCTCCTTTTCATGCTCATAATGGTTATGTTCTTTCTCTCTACTACACCATTCTCTTGCGGTGTGTACTTGGTTGTAAATTGTATTATCATTCCATGTTTTTTTCAGTACTCATGGAATGCCTTCGAATCATATTATCCACCACAATCTGGCCTCAATACCTTGATTCGTTGATCACTTTATTTTTCTGCTAAGGCTTTGAATTATTTTAATTCTGCAAAAGTTTTAGACTTCTACTTCAAGAAGAAAACCCAAGTATTTCTGTTGTAGTCATCAATAAAAGTGAGGAAGTAACAAA
Organism: Pinus albicaulis; assembly: GCA_034641835.2. Classification (NCBI taxonomy): domain Eukaryota; kingdom Viridiplantae; phylum Streptophyta; class Pinopsida; order Pinales; family Pinaceae; genus Pinus; species Pinus albicaulis. Next base: position 77,627,207 of record CM076574.1, on the reverse strand, counting down.
TTCCACCAATCGATTGTGTCCTCATAGGTCCACACAAGTCTGTATGTACCAGCTCAAGAGTTTGCCTTTCTTTGTACGTAACTCCATTTGGAAAAATTTCACAGTATTTCTTTCCCAAGATGCAACACTTAGAAGTACTAGCAGGTTCTTTGATGGGAGGTAATCCTCTGACCATCTGTTTCTGCTACAACAATATTAAACCATAAAAGTGAAAGTGTCCAAATCGAAAGTTTCATCACCAATAATCATTGGAGCATGCAATTGTAAAAGAACTAACCTGATCATTGTAATTCATGATTAGAGGAAAGATTATGTTCCTCTTCATCTGCACCTTTGTTGTCAGATTCTTGCTTGGGGACATGTCATAAATAACACACTCTTGTCCCTGAAAGAGAGGTTTGTATCCTTTTTGCATCAATTGACCAACACTTATCAAATTGTTTTTGAGACCAAGAGCATAATATACCTTTGATATTGACTTTGTCTCCCCCTGCTTGGTCAAAAATTTTACCACTCATTTTCCATCTATATCCACAGTCTTGTTAGTCCCCAAATTTACCTTTGTCTTCACATATTGATCCAAATTTGCAACCAAATTCTTGTTGCCTTTCATGTGGTTACTGCAACCACTGTCTAATAGCCACACATTATCAGAAGGTTCATGCATTTTTTTGCAAGCTAGGAACATCGATTTAGTATTCTCTGTACTAACATTAGCTCTATGATTTCATTGATAAACTATCTTCTTCTTGCAATCATGAGCATAGTGACCAAATTTATTGCAATAATAACATCTCACCTTTGATTTGTTAGATCTTTGATTATTATTGAAGCCTCTGATGTTGGTTCCACTTTCATGTTCATTCTCTTCTCGACCATCTCTTTGACCACCACACCTTCTGCCTCGTCCTCTGCCTCAACCTCTTGAAATAGAAACTTGAATTTTGAAAGCAGTTTATAAATTGAAATCCTTATTTTTGTCTATCCTTGCCTCATGCGATAGAAGTGATCACATCAACTCATCAACTGTCAGTTTTGAAAAATCCTTGGATTCTACCACAACATCAAACTTGGTAGACAAAGATCTAAGGACCTTCTCAATCACTGTTCGATATTTAATATCTTCACCATAAATTTTTAACTGATTTATGACAGACATGAAACTATTCATGAAATAATTGATGCCCTCTGTCTCCTTCATCTGCAGACTTTCAAAATCTCTCTTAATATTTTTCAATTTAAAAATATTGACTTTTGCCATACCTTGATAGCTTTTCGCCAAAGTTTTCCATACTTCATTTGCTAAAGACGTGATCATAATTTTTTGGAACATTGCTCGGTATACTCCCTGTTGAATAAGAAGCAACACTTGTGCATTCTTCCTTTTGTCTTTCTTCCATTGTTCCCTCTATGGATTAGTGAGAGCTCGTTCATCAGCTTCACTTTAAGGTTCTGCAAACCCAAACTTTACATCATACCAAACATCATGCACTTTTAACATGGTCTCCATTTTAATGGCCCACACATCATAATCCTTACTTGTAAAAGAAGGAAGTTGTGGCTGGAAACTCAATTTTGCCATATTTATTCACAAAAAGTATTCTCTTATAAAAAACTAAATTTCTCCTTTTATGAAAGCTTTGCAAAACTCCTTTAAAAAACCCTTTTTTTACAAAACTTTACAAAATATTTATAGATAACCCTTGATTCATATTTTTTTTAATATATGAAGAATATTTGTATATAAAAAAAATCTTTCCAAAAAAATACTTATTAATAAAGCCTTTTAAATGCAAATTCTCTTTTTAATAATCACATTTAATACTCATGTGAGCTTTATATAAAACATTTTAATAAAACATAAAACTATCATGCACAAAAATATTTTTAAAAATTGTTTTTTACAATTTCTAAAAAAGAAAACCACCCACATGATTTCTATGACTTTCGTTACGAATTTCTTACACAGTTTTTTTGCAATAAGAACGTGTGGAGCCACACAATATTTAACAGTTCAACGGTTTTGAAAAAAACAATTGTTAACCTTTTCCTCTTAGTCTTATTCTCACTGGCTCTACAGGCTCCACAGACCTTGTGATCTTTCCTCAACTCTGATACCAATTTGTTGGAAAGGCAGAGGATATCAGACAAAAAATAACACAATTAATTCACACATGAAACACACACAAGCTGTGACTCTTCTATTGATCACACAAAATTGATTGATAACAATGAATCTGGTGAAGGGTATTTATCATTTTTGACTAACGACTCGCCTAATATAACTTGACATGAAAACTACTCACTAAATTCATCTATCACGTAACTCGACTTGACTCAACACTCAGTTAACTTACTCTCTAACTCTTTATGTGAGAATTAATTAATTATTTTAGCATATAAGTTGGACTTTCTTTGTTCCTCATGTAATCTAGTTTGTAACTTGAATTGTGTTGATGTATACTCATGTTGTTTTCATATTGTTTGTTGATTTGGATGGCACTGGTTATTGCCTTATGTGGAAATCAATTTCCGATGATTTCTGGATTATGTGGAGGTACTTTTCTTTGCTCATTTTGATGCCACTTCTATGGAAATCAATTTCTGGTCAATTCAAAGTTGCAAGAAGGTAGGATTTTCTTTGGTACGCCGGAAATTGTTTTTGGTTTGTTGATGCAAGACTAACTTGTAACCTTGTTTCTTATTGATGAACTTGAGTTATCTTATATTAATGTATTTCAACTTTACAAACAATTTAGAGAAGTACTTGTGGACCTGGTTTCATTCTATCTTGTTTGTATCCACAGTGAAAACAATCATAATTAGGCCTAGTTTAATAAATTGGATCGATAATTATGCTCTCTAGCTTTGAATTTACTCGGGTTTATAGGTTATTATGATTCTCTAATATAATAAGCGAATCTAAATATCAATCTCGGATTAAATCTATCTACTTTAATTTAAAAAAAAATAGTTTAATAATTCCCATTAAAAAGTTAACCCACTTATTCTATATCCTTTATTCCATTCTTTTAAATGGATGAGGTAAAGTAGTCCTTAGGAATGGATGAGGTAAAATAGTGCTTAAGAGGGCCTTTTCAGAGTGGGGAACTGGTGTCATCATCTTCTTAGAAGTAGTATTATAAACGATTGAAAATGATGATGTGGAATAGCTTGCCTTTAGTTTTACTATTTTTAAATGGAAATTAAGTGGTACTAAAATGATAATGATATGTGGTGAGCCCTGGTATTACACCAAGAGTGTTGAAACTTCCAGGGGTTGCACTACTTTACTTTATCAACCCGAGGTTTGTACAAAATTTGAGGTGACAGTGCTATATACACAACAGATGCATTATGTTCATGTCATCCTCTTCCGCTCTACAAAAGGGTGCTACTTCTAGGGGTTCTTAGTGAAATATGTCATACTCCAATGAAACTAAACTAAATTGAAAAAAGGAAATGACATAAATGGAACTAATTTAATGTGTAGGAAGGAAATTAATGTAAGGAACTAATTTAGCTTGCAGAAAAGAAATGACAGGAAGGAAACTAATTTAATTTGCAGAAAATAAATGGCAGAAAGGAAACTAATTCTAAACCACACTTAACTGGGCCAAACAACTAAATGAACTCTACTTATCCTATAATATATCTACCATGCTCCTATCCATGCAACTAATATATCCATGACTCAATTCTAATTAAAAGGAGTTAATTTGCAGCCTGGAGGGAAAAAAAAAGGGCTAAAAGAGACTAATGTGGGGGTTTAACACATGAAACGAGTTTTGGAAGTGGAAAGAGGGGGTTAAACCCTTATAAAAGTTTATTATAGTGTGAGAAATGACTTTGGAGTGGAAAGGATTCAAAAGTGCGATGGAAGAGTACGACGGAAGAAAAAAGTTGCGATATGCGATGTCGCAATCAAAATATCACAAATTTAAATGGATAGCGGTAAAGATTAACAAGAACGTACTAAAATGTGCAAAGTGTGAAGTGCGACGAGTGATGTGGCAGAGTGCGATGGAGGAAAAAATTTGCGATATGCGATGTGGGCCAATCACAATATCGCAATTTTAAAGGGATAGCGGTAAAGAATAACAGTAGTGAACTAAAATGTGTGAAGTGCAATTTGAGATGTGGTAAAAGTTGCGGGTTGCGATTTGCGATGTGATAAGTTCTATGAAGTGCGAAGTGCGACGAGTGACGTGGATGAGTTATCGCATCGACATAATGATTGGTAAGTGTTATGCGAAAAAGGTAAACTGTGTGATTTATGATTTCGCATTATCGCAATCGGTAGTTGGAGCAGTAAGTGCGTACGGAACAAGCTAAATGATGCGAAGTGCGATTTTTGATGGATGACGCGGTGGTGGGAACGACGGTGGATCACGATCGCAATATTGCAATCGGAAAGAATGAGTGGTAAGTGATAAGGGAGAATCTAAATGATGTGACGTGTGATTTGCAATGGGCGATGTGGCGGTGGGATCGACGACGGAGTGCAATCGCAATATCGCAATCGGTAAGAACAAGTGGTAAGTGTTAAGGGAAAAATGGAAAAGTTGCGATTTGCGAAGTGCGATGTACGGTGGCAAGAGACTCGAGGAGAAAATGCGGAGGTCATGTTCTGATGTGTTTGAATGGTTTTTCACGTGTTTTTCATAAAAAGGGTAAGGCAACCGTGAACAGATAAAAACAAAGAAATAAGGCTCATAGGGCTTAAGTGCGTTAGGAAAAAGGGTAAGTACAATGTTAAAATGAGAAGAAAAGGAGGGGAATGGAGGTCTAAGGGAAGTTCTTAGAGGTGTAACACACTCATGGATTCATGCATGGGAAACAGAGTGAAATGCGTGATAAAACAATGAAAGAGGGACTCGGACATGGTAATGCAATTTCTTCCCGAAACTCAAACAGAAAGTAATTTTGGCCTGTGGGAAAGACAACCCTGCTCGAAATCTACTGACAAAGATGAGAGGGGGAGGCTTGACCACAAATTTTGTAGTTTTTCCTCTATTTTACTACGCATAAGAAATTAAAATCTACAACAGCACACTAGAAGAAAAACTAGTTAAATGACAGAAAGGAAAATATAGTAATAACAGAGAAGCTGAGGCACATGGATTGGGCCCTAACCCACAAGCCTAGCCCTTTGAAACTTAAATCATTCGAATGAAATCTGTCTGCTCATTTCATAAAAGAATATCTGCATACATCTCTGAAAGTTTGATCCCTAAATAAAACAAAAAGCTCAATAGCTCCCAGCAATAATTCTGAATGGAACCGATTTACTAACTAGAATAGACTAACTCTTCCTAGCTCTAGCTATAGCTCTATTTATTCTATAGGGCAGCTACCAATAGCTCCCTAGAAAATGGTGATTGATTCCACTTCACTCTCAGTGAACAAGGATTGGGTGCACTCCTCTTTGAGTTGCTTGGCTGCCTCTGAAATTTGAATTGCTAGAGAGAATCCTTGGGGATCCTTTGGATGCTTTTGGAATTAAAATTGCTGGAGAGAATATTTGGATCCTTTGGCTTCCTTTAAGGGTGGAAAATCCTCCTATAATTCCTCTTTGATGACTCCTCCGTGTATTTATGATAAAATCCATATAAAAATGATTAATAATTCATGATTTTATGCACTCAACCTTATATTAGGAACTCAGAGTATGTTATCCTTAATCACCACCTATACTAGCATCATAAAACCAAATAATAATAAAATTTGCAAGAAAAAGAGAATTAAGAAGGAAAAAAGGTGACTATTAACCCCTCCAAATATGTCTAATGATGAAGCTCATCATAACCCCCCTACTGAATGGTTTCTCATCCCCTAAGAAACTAATCCCCCTCCTCCATTTCCTTTAAGGCTTTTATAGCCCCCTAATTTCCTAAGGAAGAAGTATTGGAGTTTCCCCAAGGGGGTAAAAACCATTATTCTTTTCTGCATTCTCCCATTCTCTATCTTGTGAATCTGTGTCCTCTTCATTAGCCAGCCCCAACATCAAAGGTGGGTTGAGCTTTAGTCCCAACCATTGGATCTTTTTGGCCTTCATGGCCTTCTTGTATAATGGTGCCCTTTCCAATGCACCCCTCAGTATTTCTGGAGTATGGTACTCCCTATTTTTTAGGCTATGAGGGAGGCTGTTCCATCTCCTCTGGCTAGCCATAATGCACTCTTCCTCTACCTGCCTAGAAAAACCATCAAAGTGGCCTATCACCTGGTTTTGAGTCTGAAGGTAGCTTTCCACCAATGCAGGGTCCCTTTCAATCTCTCAATGGTTAAGGATGCCTCCTCTTGGGCTGAACAATTCTGGTCTGATATATAAGGGTTCTCTATTTATTCTTCCCATGACCTTCCATATCTCTTTTTCTCTAGTGCCCTCATTCACCATCCAAGATGCTAGAGCCATTAACTACATATCCCCCATTGTAGGATTGGGGTCCCAAAAATCCAAATTTGTCAGCACAAATTTATGCACATACAACTCTGCCATCTTTTCCCGATTAGCCATGTTAGCTTGCTTGTAGAAATTCATGAATTGCCTAAAATCTTGGAAAGGTAGTGATCCATGGGAGGCTAGAGTTTTGATTTGAAATGGAAGCCATTATTCTTTGAGGTACACAACATATGAGTCAGAGGGGAATTTGTGCGGAAGGGCTTCTATGCATAATTCCACCATGGTGGCTACTTTCTCCTCTTTTTGCTACAATTTCTCCTTTAGTGCTGCATTCTCTGCCTGTGCCTTCTACGACTGCTCCTTCATAAGTATCTCTTTAATTCTTTCCTCCCCCCTTGGTGATTATTTAATGATAATCGGGCTTGTGGGAGAAGTTTATGGCTCTCTCTGATTCTTGTCAGCTCTGGAATACTTAGAGGTTTGCCTTTTTCTCTTTGCACTCAGAGGAGCTATGGTTGCAACTATATTTTTGTATTGAGGGGATGTGGTGTTGTGTTGTGAGTCTATTTCTCACCCACTTTTTGCTATCTGTACGACTTCTATGGCCATCTCTTCTGTTTTTATTTGGCCCTTTGTCTCTTCCTCTTCTTCTTTAAGCACTGCATGCTTTCATCGGTCTCTCGCCCTTTAATTTTTTTGATTTACTAGTTTGTATGAGATGAAATCTCCTTTAATTAGATAGTACAACTAATTGTGGAGTTCTTATGTAACTCGACTCAGCTCCAGTTTTGTTGTAGATAGTTGTTTCTTCCTCCCTGTTAATTTGTGATGGACTGTGTGTTTCCTCCCCTCGTTCTATTCTATTCCACTTGATTTAAATTCTCTTCTTTTGCATGCACAGGTGGCGTGTACTTCCAGTTTTTTCAGTAATACCTCACGGTGGTGGCCGAGTTAACTGGCCACCTTTCTGCCCCTTCAACTCTAAGTCTGCAAATTAATTATTTCTGGCGATTCTGGCCATTATGAATGAGCAGCTTCCTGAGTGAGCTGCTAATATTTGCTTGTTGTTTTTCTCTGTTGTGGATGTCGCATGAGTGCTTGAGATGCCATAGGTGGAATTCTCATTCTCCTGGATTCTGTTATGAAAATTTTCTTGTTTTTCTTCTTGGAAGTCTGTGAACAACTTTGTTTTTGAAGGAAATTCCTAATGTTTGTAGCAGTCTGTGTGTTTCTTCTCTTGCTACATTGTGCTCAGTAATGGAGGAATGTAGTGTATGAAGGTGATGGAGGAAGTTATGAATATTAATGGAGTGAATGATGGAATGGATGGTAAAATAAAAGAAGGGAAAAGAAGATGAATGCTTCCCTGTGTTTCCAGAAACCATTACCAACTTGCAAAACAACAAACACAGAAAACACAAAGATGCAGATGTATTTTTTGTTTTTGTTCTTATTTTTTTTGTGAAAGAAAGTGGGTTGCCTCCATGGAGTTTTTCAACCCAAAAACCTACCTTGGGCACCTCAGAGAGGTTTTCACCCATGGATCTTTATTCTCTTTTTCTCTTTTTTTTTTTGAGCAAGTGAGCTGCCTCCATTGAGGTTTTTGACCCACAAGCTTCTTCTTCTCTTCTTTTTTTGTTTCAAGAGGTGTGTTAAAATATGGAGTTTCCATCTCTGCTGATTGAATTTATGAACTCTTCCTTTGAAAAAGGATTCTTGTAAATATTAAGTTTGTGACCATTTTCAAGCAAGGGGATTCCTTCCTCATCTATGGTTTTGATTTGAGTTGTGCCATTATCAAAACATTTTTCCACTGTGTAAGGTCCTAAACATTTTTTCATCAGCTTGCCTTTAAAATACCTTGAATCATACAACAGTGCCCAATCTCCTTCTTGGAAGGTATTTTCTTTGATGTTTTTTTCATTCCATACCTTCCTTTGCAGCTGAACTACCTCCATGTGAAGAAGTGCTTGCATTATGAACTCATCCAATCCATTTAGTTGCAGCAACCTCTCTTTTTGGGCATTTGATAGATCAAGATTTAATTCAGCTTCCATTCTTAAATTATTGAATTCAAACTCAACTGAAAGTAGAGCTTTCTTACCATAGACTAGTTCATAAGGAGTGAATCCTTTTGTTGTCTTCCAAGTAGTGTTGTAGACCCAAGTAGCTTCTACCAATCCGTCTGCCCAATATTTTTTGTTGTTTCTCACAACCTTGGTGACGATGCTCTCTAAAGATTTGTTAGTTACTTCTACTTGGCCATTCGCCTGAGGGTGATAGGTAGTAGAAGTTCTATGCTTAATCTTGCACTTCCTCAAAACATTCTCAATGAGGTGAGAGGTGAGTTGTGCTCCGTGATGAGTGACTATTTCTCTGGGGTACCCATACTTGTAAAACAAATTCTCCCTTAGAAATTCTGCTACTTTCTCCTCGGTTTCTACCTTCACTACTTTTGCTTCAACCCACTTTGTCAGGTAATTAGTGCAGACTATGATATACTTCTTTTTTTTCAGATGGTGGATCGATAGGTCCCATAAATTCCATGCCCCACTTATCAAATGGCTCAAGAGCCACCTGAGGGTGCAAAGTCATTTCATCCCTTTGTGTGGGTTTACCCATCCTCTAGCATTGGTCACACCTGTTGATGTATCTTCTGGAATCTTGATGAAGGTTAGGCCAATAGTATCATGCCTGCAAAAATTTGTAAGAAATTCTCTTTGCAACAAAGTGGCTTCCACATGGGCTGTCATGACATGTAGAGATGATATCAAAAACTTCTTCCTCCCTCACACATCTCCTTAGGATTTGATCAGGGCCTAGCTTGAATAGGTTTCCCCCAATCCATGTGAAAGGGGTGATTATTCTGATGATTCTGCTCATCTCCCTGAATGGAAGATTAGGAGGGAGTTTTCCAGCAACCAAGTAGTTGGATATATCAGAAAACCATGGTGAGAGTGCTGATATGGCAAAGAGGTGTTCATTGGGAAGCTAGTCATCCACCATTCCTTCTTCATCTACAGGGAGAGCTAACCTAGAAAAAAGATCTGAAACAACATTCTCCTTTCCAGGTTTATCAACAATAGTCAAATCAAATTGCTGAAAAAGTAACAACCATCTAATTATCCTAGAATTTACATCTAGTTTGTTCATAAAATACTTGATGGTTGCATGGTCAGTGTGGAAAAGGTTCTGATATCCATTTACATAATGCCTGAATTTGTTCAATGCATGGACAATGGCTAACATCTCCTTCTCAGTAAAAATATAATTTAGCTCGACCTTTGAAAAATTCTTGCTGATGAAATAAATGGCATAAGGGATTTTGTCCTTTAATTATCCTAATGTTGCCCCTGCAAATTTTTTAGATGCATCAATGTGGATGTGGAAAGGCAGAGTCCAATTTGGAACTCAGAGGATGGGGGCAGTAGTCAACTATTTCTTAACGAGATCGAAAGCCTCTTGACAAGGACCGAACCAAATAAACTCAGAACCTTTGGACAATAACCCAAATAATGGAGAAGCCATCTTGCTAGAATCTTTGATGAACCTTCTATAGTAACTAGCTAAGCCTAAGAAACTCCTTACATATTTCTGTTTTTGAGGATCAGGTACCCTTTTGATGATAGTGATTTTTTCCGGGTCTACCTGTATTCCTGCTTGGGATATAGAGTGTCCTAATACAACCCTTGCTTTCTTCAGGAATTCACACTTTTCCGAGCTCAAGGAGAGATCCATCTCATTGAACCTCCTTAGTACTTTACCCAAATTGGAGAGAGCTTCCTGGAAGTCATCCCCATATGGTGTGAAATCATCCATGTAAATTTTGACAGAGTCATGGACTAACTCTGAAAATATGCTCCGGACAACTCTTTGGAAGGTAGCTGGGGCATTGCAAAATCAAAAGGGTAGGACTCTATAAGAAAAGTTACCCCAAGGGTAGGTGAAATTAGTATTATCCTAGTCTTCAGGGCTAATTCGAATCTGATTTTACCCACTGAACCCATCTAAGAAGGAAAAGAACTTCTTCCCCGTAAGGCCATCCAAGACTTGGTCTATAAAGGGCAAAGGGAAATGGTATTTCTTGGTGGCTTTGTTAAGTTCTCAATAGTCAAGACAAATTCTCCACTTCCCATTCTTCTTTTGGACTAGGAAAATAGGGGATACCCACTCACTGTCGGATATAGTATATATGAACCCTGCATCCAATAGTTTTTGCAACTTTTCTTTGACTATGTCCTTCAAAACTGGGTTCATCCTTCTTTGGGGTTGTCTCATAGGATTTCATACTTCTTTGATGTAAATGTGATGTCTTCATACTAAAGGATGCACCCCTTTCATGTCCTTGTAATCCCAAGAAAATGCTTCAAGATTTTCTTTCAAAAGCTGGCATAACTTCTTCTCTTCTTCATTTGAGAGGTTTCGGTTGATTTTCAAAGATCTGGATGGGCCAAACTAAATAGCCTTGGTGGTTTCAGAGGTTATATTAATTAAGTGCACTTCCATCCAAGGTTTGATTTTAGACTCTTTACTAAGGTTTCGAGAGGAGTGTTAGTGGATGACTGGTTTTGAATGGCATGGTCGATGAGTTCATCTACATCAAGCTAACCCCCTCTAAGAATAACATCTATGGTACACATAGGGGCAGTGTTATATAAATCATCTTCTTCATCCTCCAACCATATAGGGAGATCGTGATCAATAGAAGGCTGTGCTGGAGGATATAACACTAGTTGTTTAGATAAAGGCCCATTTTTGATAGTCATGTTTCCGACCTGACAACTAATATAAGCATCTGCTGTGGCTAACCAAGCTCTCCCTAAGATGAGAGGATAACCCTTAAAATTTGTTTTTGGTTACAGGACCAGGAAATATGTAGGATACTCCAAAGAGTCAATGGTAACCATAAAATCCTCAACAATTCCTTCCGGAGTTACTGTGGACCGATCTGCAAGTTGCAGGAATGTTGTGGTTTTCCTCAAAGTCCCTTGAAGATTAAGTTTCAACATAGTTTCCTTAGTCATGATATTGATGATAGCCCCTAGATTGATCAGAGTGTTGGGGAATATGACACCATCTATATGCACATCAACAACTAGACTAACAGGGTCCAGGTATTTTGGAAATATCACCTTCCCCAACATTAGGTCAGACAATTGTCCTACCACATTGATGGTGGGGGTATCTCTCTTCCTTCTCCCAGGTTTCTTGAAACACTTTCCTTTTATGAGCCTATTGTAGATAGGGACATCCTTAATGGCCCGTAGAAGTGGTATCTTTACACACAAATTTTCCAATTCTTCTGAGAGTTCAGTCTCCTCTGGGGTGTGCTGACTAGGGTGGATCAAGCGCTGAGGAAAAGGAGGCTGTTGGATATAAGTGTTATCTTATTCCTTTTCCTCCTCAACCTCTACAGGTGGATATGAGGGCTAGTTTTCTAGGAGTACTCTTCCCGACCTGAGATTAACCTCTTGTATCTCCACAACATAAGATGGATGGGATGTTTCTCCACTGGGAGGATATTATGCCTATCTGTTATTTGAGTTCAGATTGGGCTGTGCAGGTATAGGTAGCCTAGGTGGAGCAGCATGAGTAAGTTGAGGTTGTGGTTGGGGTGGAGGAATTAGAGAAGGTAGTTTATTTTGTTGAGGCCTCCACCCTTGAGATGGATTGTTCCACTGAGGTTTTTGTGGAACATACTGTTGAAATGGTTGGTTTAATGGCTGAGGATGGTATGAAGGGTTGGAAGGCCAAGTAGGAGGTGTATACCAAGATGGAGGAGTGGGGGTTTAACAAGGTTGCATGGATGCACTCTGATTTTTGTAATAGTAAGAGTAAGGTGCACCTTGCATACCATGTTGATATGGTTGAGGGCCTTGAGGCCTTCTCTAGTTGATGAAACAAAGTTTCTCTAGCATTGTTTCCCCACCTTGATATACAACTTTAAGTCCAAGTAAGGAGGGACACTTGTCTGTGGCATGATTCTCTTCACAGACTAAGAAAACCTCTATGACATTAAGTGGATATTCATTTCTTGGGTGATTTATGGTACACCTAGGAAAAAATATTGCCAAGGCTCTCTCTACTTCCTCTTGCTTCCTTTTGACCTGCATTGTGTCCATTTTCAAAGAAAAGGTGTGCAACATGTCACTCTTGAAGTCATCTAGCGTTTTTCCAATCTCATGTTTTATGAAGGTTGAAGAGGAAGGGGTATTCGATTTACTTTGGCTAGCTCTTCCCTTCTTCCTAAATGCCCTAGAATGGTTTTGGAAGACAGTTTTGATTGTTTCATAGGGTTGTTGGTAGATATCTCCTCTTGATAACATATTCAAGGTTTCTATCATCTCTTCACTGATCCCTCGAATAAGTACAAGTTTAAGTAAGTCGGGATCAAGAGTACAGTTGGCTCTCTTATAGTTCAATTGAAACCTCTCTTCATAATCTTTCAAGGATTCATCAGGCCCTAGATTCATCCTAAATATCTCATCCTTAGTTTCCTTGGACCTACAATATTCTTTGTACTTGCTGCTGAAGGTCTCTTCCATCTATGCCCAGGTAGTGATGCTATCCCTAGGTAGACCCATGAACCAACGCAAGACATCATCCTTAAGGGTGGATGGGAATAGCTTCAACTTTTGATCATTATAGGTGTAGTCATAAGTCCTACAAAAAACAACAAATTCAAAAATGAATGTGTAAGGGTCCTCAGAGGTAATTCCATGGAAGCGTGGAAGAGCTTAGGGGCTAATGTTTGTCATCTGAGTTTCCCCATCTGCCTCTCTTATGGGAAAGGCACTCTAGATCCCAGCCATGGTTAAGATAGGTGAAGTAGGTCCCTTAGTTGAAACAAGGTCTTCTTCTTCTTCCCCAATAGGATCCTCAAAATATTCAGAAGTCTCTCCTATAGGGGGTTCAATCTCACTACCACTAAAGAAGAATGAAAGGTGGCCAGGAGATGATGTCGGGGTTTTAGGTAAGATTTGTCTTTGAGTATTTCTACTCCTACGAGGCATGAAAATCAAATACTTTTGTATTTTTTCAATATTTCTGAAATGACATGAAAAGAAAGGAAAGCATAAAGGAATGCTAAAACAAAATCAAAACATCTACTAGAAACCTCCCCGGAAATGACGCTAAAAAGTGGTGAGCGCTAGTATTGCACCAAGAGTGCTGCAACTCCTAGAGGCTGCCCTACTTTACTTTATCAACCCGGGGTTTGTACAAACTTTGAGGTGGCAGTGCTATATACACAACAAATGCATTATGTTCATGTCATCCTCTTCTGCTCTACGAAAGGGTGCTACTTCTAGGGGTTCTTAGTGAAGTCTGTCATACTCCAATGAAAATAAACTAAATTGCAGAAAGGAAATGACAGGAAGGAAACTTTTTTAATTTGCAGAAAATAAATAACTGAAAGGAAACTAATTCTAAACCACACTTAACTAGGCCAAATGGATAAATGCACTCTACTTATCCTATGATCTATCTACCATTATCCTATCCATGCAACTAAGTTATCCATGACTCAATTCTAATTAAAAAGAGTTAATTTGCAGCTTGGAGGGAAGAAAAGGGCTAAAAGAGGAAAATGGGGGGGGGGAAAGGGGTTTAACACATGAAACGAGGTTTGGAAGCTAAAATAGGGGGTTAAACCCTTATAAAACTTTATTATAGCACGAGAAATGACTTTGGAGTGGAAATAATTGAAAAGTTCGATGGCAGAGTGCGATGGAGGATAAAAGTTGCGATATGCGATGTCACAATCGCAATATTGGAAGTTTAAAGGCATAGTAATAAAGATTAAAAAGAATGAACTAAAATGTGTGAAGTGTGAAGTGCGACGAGTGGCTTGGCGGAGTGTGATGGAGGAAAAAAATTGCGATATGCGATGTCGCAATCGCAATATCACAAGTTTAAAGGGATAATGGTAAAGATTAATATGAGCAAACTAAAATGTGTGAAGTGTGGTTTGCGATGCGGTAAAAGTTGCGGGTTGCAATCTACGATGTTGTAAGTTCTGTGAAGTGTGAAGTGCGATGAGTGATGTGGCGGGGTTATCGCATCGACGGAATGAGCGGTAAGTGTTATGCGAAAAAGGTAAACGGTGTGATTTGCGATTTCGCAATATCGCAATCGACAGTTGGAGTGGTAAGTGCGAACGGAACAAGCTAAATGACGTGAAGTGCGATTTTTGATGGGCGACGTGGCGATGGCACCGACGGTGGAGCACGACCGCAATATCACAATCAGCAAGAATGAGCAGTAAGTGTTAAGGGAAAAGCTAAATGATTCGAAGTGCGATTTGCAATGGGCGGCGTGGCGGTGGGACCGACGACTGAGCACTATCGCAATATCGCAATCAGCAAGAACAAGTGGTAAGCGTTAAGGGAAAAAGGGAAAATTTGTGATTTGGGAAGTGCGATGTAAAATGGCGGGAGACTCAAGGAGCAAAGGTGGAGGTCATGTTTTAATGGGTTTGAATGGTTTTTCACGTGTTTTTCATAAAAAGGGTAAGGCAACCATGAACGGAAAAAAAGCAAAGAAATAAGGCTCGAAGGGCATAAGTGCATTAGGAAAAAGGGTAAATACAACGTTAAAATGAGAAGAAAAGGAGGGGAATGGAGGCGTAAGAGTAGTGCTCAGAGGTGTAACACACCTGTGGATTCATGCACAGGAAACAAACATAAATGCGTGATAAAATAGTGAAAGAGGGACTCGGACTTGGTAACGCAATTTCTTCTCGAAACTCAAACAAAAAGAAATTTTGGCCTATGGGAAGGTCTACCCTACTCGAACTCTACTGACAGAGATGAGAGGGGGAGGCTTAACCACATATTTTGGAGTTCTTCCTCTATTTTACTACGCATAAGCAATTAAAAGCTATAGCAGCACACTGGAAGAAAAACTAAACAATAATGAAAATATCATAAGCAACATAGTTACCTATCAAATAGGTAACTGAATTGGTACCTACTTTTTTGAGGTAGAAAAAAAAACACCCAATTTTGAAAAGTGATAATGCAGAATCACCTTTTTCTTTTTGGAGCATGTTTTTGGCACTTTAATTTTTTTAATTTTTAAAATTTTTTTTTTTTATGTGATGATTTTCATGTCGATTTTGAATAGTGGTGGTGTATCATCACCCAATTTTTTTTAGAGGATTGATTTTGACACCATACATTTTCTAATGTCTTCTTCTTCCCTAAGATGTTTATTTTTAAGTGCATTTATGTACTTGTGTTTTAAAAAGAAAAAATTGTTTTTTTTTTTTAAATAAAAATTTGTAATTAAATATTCATTTTTTCACAGAGATAAATTTTTTAAAAAAAGGGTCAGTATTATAAAAGTTTATTTTCTATATGTTTATGTATTGTTAATTAATGTTTCAATGCACATCAAATAATTGTTGCTAAAAACCGAATATTTTGAACCATATGACAAAAAAATACATATTTTCAATATAAATAGAATGCAAAAAAATACAATTTGAGTCTTTTTCTTAAAAAAACATGTTAAATAAACTAATTTTTTGGGAAAATCTTAACAAAAAAACTTAAGAAAATAACATTTTTTTATGAATTTTATGTCAAAAAATAATAGTAATCATAGGGTTTTTGCAAAAAATAAGGATTATTCTCATACAATATCAAAGTCTAAACATTACAAGTATATCTGATTAAGAGATCTCAAAGCTGAGTTTTATTTGCAAGCATAACTTAACTTTAATTTTTATATTTAAAAAAGAAAGGAAAAAAAAATAATGTTTAACCAATTTTAAAATTAAGTTTTTTTTTTGGTTAAAAAAATAAAAATTATTTTGAAAAACTTTATTTTTTATATTAAAAAAGAAAACCACAAAAAATAATTTAATATTTAACCAAGGTTAAAATTAAGTGTTTTTTTTGTTTTTCACAATTAAAAAGAAAATAAAACAATTAAAATTAAAAAAATAAAAATAATTAAAAACTTACCTTTATTTTTTTATATTAAAAAAAACAAAAAAAAATGGTTCAGCCAATGTTAAAATTAAGTTTTTTAAAGTCGAAAAGAAAATTAAAAAAAATAAATTAAAGAAATAAAAATTAATTTGAAACCTGACTTTATTTTTTATATTAAAAAAAAACAAAAAACAAAAAATTTAATTTAAGTGATCTTAAAATTAAGTTTTTATAAAAAGTTAAAAAGAAAATAAAAAAAATTAAAATTAAAGAAATAATTAAACATAACTTAATTTTTAAGCTCATTTCCGTGAAGCGTTAGTGTGAGTAATTATGCCGATAATAATTTTACTATGAATTTTTTCATGGTGACATTATTGATTCTTCAAACAGTTAGCCGTGAATTTCAACAGTGTTTTTTACAACGATTTATGAAAAATCAAGCATTCAATGCATCGCCGAAATTTAACCAGAATGCTCCCCAATGCCCTTTGAACCTCCTTTGCCCTTTGAATGATTTGGAGAAATCCTCAAATCATCGGATAAAAAAATCTCTTGTGAATATGATCTGCCTGGAAACTCAGGGACCGCCCATGTTCACGTACTAACTGCACCACAGGTTTTTCTGGAAGTTCTTGGCTTTAAATATGGCAAACATTTGTCACTTGTGGAAATTCGAAAAAATCTCACTAAACAAAATTCCTTTATGTACTACTTCCTAGTGTGCAGAGTGAAAGGTGTAAAGGAGGAAACTTGCAAGACTGGAATTTGACGTGTTCCACACAATCTATTTTGGATTTTTAAACATATTTCACAGTGAATAAAATTTCTAAAACACTTAAAAATTTTAAACTCTAAATTTACCTCGTACATATTTAAGCTAACTGTGATAAATTTGCATTTACTAAACTTGCTGCTTACATATTTAAGTTAATTGTGATAAATTTTAATGCCTAGTTGTGAATTGATTTCACATAAAGCAATTCTCTCTTATGGTGTCTCTGGTGGCTTCTGCACGATTTATAATTCCTTTTGTTTAATATTTAATAAATGATTTGATATAAAGGTGAAACAAATTTAAAACGGTAACAAATCCAGCGGTTCAGCCGCGGTTTTCGAACCCAGGACCTATGTTACACTGGATAATAAGAATTATAATACAGATTCAGCAGCTCACAGCAGGGAGATCGGTGAAAATGAGAGTGAGAATGATTTAGTAAATTTAATTGGTGGGCGCCAAAATGTGAAGAATGCGCATGCAGTCATGATGTTGAAGGGAATCTTGGGATATTGCAGGGACGTTGCTGCAGCATCCATGGGAAAGCTTGCCAAAGCTTTGCAGAGGAGAAAAGGTCAGAGGATCCTTACTCTGATTTTAGGTATTCCATCGTTCAGATGATTCTTGAAAAGAATATCTACAACAAATTCAGTCAGTTGAGGCCATTGGGTCCCTCGCATCCCTCAGTCCCAGCATGTATCTCAAATATTTACCGTAGCGGTGCTGCAATGGAGGCATCGGTCAGCTGGAAGGAGTCCTGTTTTGGTGTCCACGTTGGCCGGGCGGCGCCGGGCCCCGGCTGGGCGGAAGGTCGATTCTCGGAATCAACCTTCCACCCAGCCGGGGCCCGAAGGCCGGCCGGGCAGCGCCGTGGACACCAAAACAGGGCCGCTATATATTTGAGAATCAACCCGCCAACAAAACAAAGAGACGTAGGCAAAACGACAGATTTTTTTTTTTTTTTTTTTTAATATGATTATAACAAATCCACTTTTAATATAAATTGAAATTTAAAAATTTATTTCATATATTATTAATTATAAAATATCATATAATATAATTTTAAAAATTTTAAATTATTTAATATTTAAAATTGTTAAAATTGTT
Organism: Pinus albicaulis; assembly: GCA_034641835.2. Taxonomy (NCBI): domain Eukaryota; kingdom Viridiplantae; phylum Streptophyta; class Pinopsida; order Pinales; family Pinaceae; genus Pinus; species Pinus albicaulis. The sequence goes on along the minus strand of CM076574.1, from coordinate 77,608,981 downwards.
AAAAATATTTTATATTTCACAATTTCAAAATATTTTATATTTAAATATTTTAAAATTTTAAAATATGCTATAAAATGTTGTGTTTTAAAATTATATTATTTATATTTTAAATTTTAAATTTAAATTTATTAGGTTTATATTTAAAACAACAAAACAATTAATATTAACACAAAAAATTAATATTAATTTTTTTTTTATTCTTTGTAACTAAAAAAAAGTTAATTTTCACTTTTTTAAACATTAAATGTTATTTTTTATATTTTTTTGTGTTTTGCTTTTTAAATATAAAAAATAAAGTTAAATTTCAAATTAATATTTATTTTTTAAATTTTAATTTTTTTTATTTTCTTTTTAACTTAAAAAAAAAAAAAAAACTTAATTTTAACATTCGTTAAACATTAAAAGCACCAATTTAAAAAAAAAAATTTAAAATGTTTTTAAATTTAATTTAATTTATTAAAATGTTAAAAACAAAAACAAAATACTAGATAACCATTAAATTGTTTTTAATTTACAAATATATTTATAATAATTAAAAAAATAGTTTAATATAAACTAAAATAAATGTGTATTTCCCTTCAAATAAAAAAATAACATATCCAATGATATTTTTAAAAATAAAATTTCATGTTTTAAAATAAAATAAAAAAATAATTTTATTTTTTATTTTATCTGTAGCACATTTAGAAAAAATAAAAATAGAATAAATATAATTGGTTTTTATGTGCATAGTTGTTTTTTGGTTTTTTCTTTCATGGAGAAACCTAGGAGCCCTAAAAAAGAAAAAAATTCTAAATTTCTATCCTAAAAACCCTAAAAAATTGAGCTTTTTTCCATTTTCTTAGCTAAAAAAATATTAAAAAAAATTAGGGTTATCGAACCTAAAAACCATAAAAAAATAGTTGTAGGACATAAAAACCATAAAAAAAAACTGATTTTCCCCAAACTCGCCTTGAAATGGACAAAATAGAAGGGAAACTAACCTTTGAAATGTGAAGAACTCCTGTTACCAATGGGAACGCAACGCCTCCACAAAATTAGCAATGCCAACCCAACACCTCCAGAAAATTGCTCCAACAAAACCCAGAAGAATTGATCTGATGTGAGGAATAGAAGTAATGATTGTTATCTCCACAAAATTACCAATGCCAACACAACACCTCCACAAAATTGCTCCAACAAAATTGATGTGATGTGAGGAATAGAAGCGATGATTGTTATCTCCACAAAATTACCAATGCCAACCCAACACCTCCACAAAATTGCTCTAACAAAACCCAAAATTGATGTGATGTGAGGAAAGAAGAAATGAATGTTATTATATAGGGAAGATTGTGTGATTAAAATCAAAAATTAAAAATATTTATATGTTAATTATAGATAATATTTAGTTAATATTTACATGTAGTCAATGTGAAATATATTTATATGTAGTTAAAAACATTTACATGTAGTTAATTATAGTTAATTTTAGTTAATATTTACATGTAGTCAAAGTTAAATCATTCAAATAAGAAAATTATTTTAGTTTGGAAGACATGCATGAATGAAATATTTTGTGTGGGATTAAAATTTAAAATTTAAAATATTTACATGTAGTTAATTATAGTTAATATTTACATGTAGTCAATGTTAATTATAGTTATTATAGTTAATATAATAGTTAAAATAGTTAGTATTTGCATGTAGTTATTATAGTTAATATTATAGTTAATATTTACATGATGTCAATATTAAATCATTCAAATAAGAAAATTATTTTAGTTTGGAAGGGGTGCATGAAAGGAATGTTTTGTGTGGGATTAAAATTTTAAATTTTAAATATTTACATTTAGTTAATTATAGTTAATATTATAGTGAAAATAGTTAATAATTGCATGTTGTTATTATAGTTAATATTTACATGGAGTCAATGTTAAATCATTCAAATAAGAAATTTATTTTAGTTTCGAAGGCATGCATGAAAGATATATTTTGTGGATATTTTGAATAGAAAGTACGGTGAAATATTTCAACGCCAATAGTTTATTAAAATGTATTGAAATACATTTTAGACGAATATTTTACACGAAATATTTGAAACAAAAATTTTGGAGGGAAAATTTTTAGCGTAAATTTTGGGGGGAAAATTTGGAGGGAAAACTTTTAGCGATAATTTTTGGGGAGAAATTTTGGAGGGAAAATTTCAGTCTTTAAGATATATATTGTAATTGGGAGAGAGTTCATTTGTATCATTCAACATCTTCTTGTTGAAAGCCATGGGTTCTTCTGATAGCGAAGTTTTTCTTTCTACAACATCAACATCTTCGTCATGCAACAACTCTATTCAGATTGATGAATATAACAAGAGTCCGATCACCATGAATAGAGAATCAAAAATTCGACTTGGTCGTAATCCTAAGAATGATGAGAACATAATTGATGAGGCGCAACAAAAAGAAATTTTTGTAAATCGAGAGTCAGTTATTCCACTTATTCTTAATCCTAAGGATTATGAAAGTGCCAGTGATGAAGGGCATGACGAAGAATTTCCAGAGTCAAAATTTTCACTTCATCCTAATATTAAGGATTATGAGGGCACCACTGATGAAGGGGGGGATGAAGAGTATCTACTTCGTCCTAATCCTAAGGATTATGCGAGCACCACATATGAAGAGAGAAATGAAGAATTTGCAGAGTCAAAATATCCACTTCATCCAAATCCTAAGGATTCTGTGAGCACCATTGATGAAGAGGGGATTGAAAATTTTCTGGAGTCAAAATATCCACTCCAGCCTAATCCTAAGGATTATTCCAGCACCACTAATGAAGAGGGGAATGAAAAATTTCCAGAGTCAAATATCCACTTTGTCCTAATCCTAAGGATTATGCCAGCACCATTGATGAAGATGGGAATGAAAAAGTTCCAGAGTTAAAATATCCACTTCGTCCTAATCCTAAGGATTATGCTAGCACCACTGATGAAGAGGGGAGTGAAGAATTTCCAATAAATATAGATTCAAGGCATCTACTCGTTTTGTTTTGATTCAAGGCATGTAGATTCCAGCATCAACTCGTTTTGTTTTGATGATGTTTTTTCAATCCTTTTCTCAACAAACAATTTCATTTTTAGCGTAGTTTTAAAAAATGTTGAAATTTGACCTTGAGAAAAACACAAATGCGTTATGGAATACTCACTTTTTGTTTTTGGGGCGTTTTTTCATGTTTTTTGAGTCTTTTTGGGCAAGAGTTCCTGTTTTGAGGTAATAGTTCCCGTTTGATCGGTAACTATTATAAGCATATATAACTTAAATGCTAGGAGCAAAACTAGCTAAATGACAGATAGGAAAATATAGTAATAGAAGAGAAGCTAAGGCACATGGATTGGGCCCTAACCCACGAGCCTAGCCCTATGAAACTTAAATCAATTGAATGAAATCAGTCTTCTCATTTCATAAAAGAATAACTGCATACATCTCTGAAAGCTTGATCCCCGAATAAAACAAAAAGCTCAATAGCTCCCAAAAATAGTTTTGAATGGAACTGACTTACTGACTAGAATAGACTAACTCTTCCTAGCTCTAGCTCTGCTCTATTTATTCTACAGGGCAGCTACCAAAAACTCCCTAGAAAATGGTGATTGAGTCCACTTGACTCTTAGTGAACAAGGATTGGGTGCAATCCTATTTGAGTTGCTCGGTTGCCTCTGGAATTCGAATTGCTAGAGAAAATACTTGGGGATCCTTTGGCTGCTTTTGGAATTCGAATTTCTGGAGAGAATCTTTGGGATCCTTTGGCTGCCTTTGAGGGTGGACAATCGTCTTATAATTCCTCTTTGTTGTCTCCTCTGAGTCTTTATGACAAAGTCCTTATAAAAATAATTCTTAATTCATGATTTTCTGCACTCAACCTTATATTAGGCACCCAGAGTATGATAATCTTAATCACCACCTATACTAGCATTATAAAACCAAATAATAATAAAAAATGCAAGAAAAAGAGATCTAAGAAGACAAAAAAGTGACTATTAACCTCTCCAATAATGATGGAGCTCATCAATACGATTAAAAAACTATCATGGCAACGATTCACAATATCTTTAATAACATTGAATTCATGGAAAAAATATTTAAATATATTTTCAAGAAAAACATAAAAGTCAAAAATATCTTTATACATTGAATTACTGTATAGTTTTAATTTCTTAAAAAATAAAAATACCTTTAATTGCATTGAATTAATGGACAACTGGTTTAAATACATTTTAAAGGCAAACATAAGAGACAAAATATCTTTATATAAAATTAATGGACAACTTGTTTAAATATATTTTAAAGGCAAACATAAGAGAGAAAATATCTTTATATACACTAAATTACTATATAGTTTGAATTTCTTAAAAAAAATAGGAATGGGCAACTTATTTTAATATATATTTTTAGGAAAATATAAGAGATAAGGTATAGCACATATTAATTTGCAAAGACATTAGTTAAAATTACTAAAAGTGAGTACTTGTAAATATATTATAGTTGTGTTTAGTAACTTTGTGTACATTAATGTTAATGTTAAGGTAATACAAAAATTGTTTTGAATAGTAATTGGTGTATTTAAATGTAATGTAAATTTATATTTTTTATTTATTACTTTATTTTTTTAAATCTATATTTCATATATCTTTATGGTATTTATTAAGTATGGATTGATTCATATTTTATATATCTTTTTTGTTATTTATTTAAGGATGCATTGGTAATAGGTGTGTTAATATACATGTAAATTTATGAGTTGTGTTATATTTTTATTATCGAATGGTTTTTTTATGCACAATATGTGTACAAGAATAATAAAGATTAGTTTATCCGACAATGAAAAAAAATACAATTAAATAAATTTTAATTTTTCTAATAATTTTTGTTATATATATATAATATGGGCATGAATTGTGTTGCATCCATCCAGCAACACTTGTTATGTTATATTATTATTAGGTATATTATATTTAAGTGGGAGAAGTAATGACCTAACAATAAACCATTTGAAAATACAGTTAATTATGAGTAAGAAAGCTATTAAAAATATATCAAAATTTATCATGGGTTTCTAAGTGTTAGGAAAGTGACACATATATTGAAGACACTCTTATGATATTAAGTATATCGTTATTTACAAAAGTAAAAATTAAAAATAAAATTAATTTGTGAGTGTTTTTTTAAATGTGATATATTTTGAAATTAAATTTTGGTAGTATTCATGATAAAAATATTTCATGAAAAAAAATAAAATTGTTAATTGGTGAATTTATTTTGAATAATGGTGGAGTGATTATAAGTGTAGGACGTTATTGTGATTTTTTTTTGGTAAATTATAAAAATATCAAATTTGTTTAATTTTTTCAAAGAAAAAAGAAAATGCTATGCTTTTTTATTAATATGAAAATTCATTTAGATAATTTTGAAATCGTTATTTTTATATAAATAAATTTAATATTTTTTAATTCCTCATATTGTATTGGGATTATATAATGTGAATATTTAATATCTCCAATTTCATCAAACTAAAATTATGATACATAAATCTTTTTAATATTCTCTAATGCTTCATATTGTGTTGGGATAATGTAATGTGAATATTTGATATTTCTATTTTCATTAAGCTAAAATTATTTTCTTCAAATTTTTAAGGTCACTATTTTGAGTGGCTAGAAGGTCAATTCTTAGAAATTTAGAACATGGTAAGAAAAAATCACCATATCTATTGAATAAACATATAGAAATTATAGTTCTCAACTGTACTTTTCACTTACAGGATAAATATTACATAAATTATGTACATATCATTTTTTTCCCTTTGAAAATTAACCATTGACCCTTTCTCCATTTATTATTATTAACCTAATGGCAGCCCCTTGAATAAGTGTCCATAGTAACAAATTGTAACTTAGAATCCAAGAGATCAAAGATTCAGAGATCAAAAAAATTATTTATTAGAATTAGAGGTATTAGATTCATGAAGTTTCTTATCCCCCCTAGAGGAGCTTTAGTTACAATGACCACCCTATAAGACAAGATACCATAATTCATGTCCTCTTCTTCTTCTCTATCATCATTTGACACTTTTGGACAAACAATATTCTTAAGGCGTGAACGTTTCCACAGTTAGATACATAATGTAGATTACAACTTCTGAAATCCTGTGTAATCTGATTGAAGGGCTCGACGTTTCGGGTGAACACTTCACCCATCCCTATCTTGCACTTAGCTTCCCGCTCTTGAATATGGGTGAAGTGTTCACCCGAAACGTCGGGCCCTTCACTCAGATTACACAGGTTCCCAGAAGTTCTAATATAAAACAATATTCTCCTTATATAGAGTAGTACATAGTTGATTAACATTTATCTACGATGTTTTAGCCTTTGAATGCAATTTCTCACATGATTGCCAACTTTTTTAGGTTTATTTCCATTGTTTTATTTTTTAGTAGGTGTGATGCACAAGGAAAATAATCCTAGAGATGCATTAGTTTTTGTTAGAGTTGACATCGAAAAAAAATGTTCTCATAATCCATAATGTGAATCCATCTCAAATTCCACATTGTAAAAATATTTTATTCAATTGTCTTTGGTTTATGTCAATCTCAAAAAATATCTTGGTATATGTGAACAAACCTAGTTTAGTTCACTCTAGATATATTTTGATGTCAATGCTCAAATTATTTTTTATATCTTAAAAAAAGTTAAGTGCCAAAAATAAAAGGGAAAATATGGGATCCAAACCAAAACTAGAGTTTTTCTTATAGACATGGTGAAAGAATTGAAAGAAATAAATCAAAAAATAATAAAAGGAATTCATACACCCCAAAACCAAAGACCCTAATCTAAAAAACTTCAATAGTCTACATGGTTTTCAAATTAAATAATAAAGAAACCCTTAAATAAAAGATAAATATTGTGTGCAAATTGTACATATACATTCATAAAATCTAAAGTAAATGAAAATAAACCATTGAATCTACTTTTAATTCCTTTTCATGTTTATTCTTTCTATTTTATCCTCTATTACATGAACATGAATATGCAGAAGGAGGAATGATTTCCTCCTCATCTTACTATCCTTCACACTTCACATGCAATTCATACGAGTTGTTGCATCATTTATTAATAATCATATACTTAGTCAATTTTATGACTCCCTTTTTACAGTACGTGTAAAACTATTGTAGACTCCATGAACTACATATCATATGGACTTTTTTCTTTGCATTCTACATGGAATACCCTACACCAATGGCACACTTAGTTTATTTTGCATTCCCATTTACGTACCATGCACAGAAACTACATTTTTGTTCCTCCATATTATATTTCCTTTGCAATAACTTTGTTTTGGATGACCATTATTCCATATAGGCTCCACCCTTGTACCACATTCCACATGCTTCATACATCCTGCATCGCATAGTGTATCATTCATCCAATATGCAAGCTTTATGATTTCGATTCAGCTCGAGGTGATTTATGGTGTATTTCTAATGGTAAATTCCACGAGAAAAGGAACATTTCTTCAAGCAAATGAGGCTTAATTATAGAATATTCCCATATGAATAACAATTGTACTACCAATAGTTCACGTGCATTCTAGAGCAAATGTATAGACTAAAATATTGTTTCATTAAGGATTATTTATGATTTCAATTTCCTACTTGAAAAAAGGAGCAAGATTCATATCAATAATCTCCACACAAATATCAAATATTATTAAAAAGTGAGGGTGAATTGACGAAAGAAAAACACATTTTGTGGATATGTCATTAAATTTTTATCTCGCCAGAATAAATAATTCTATTAGTTAATATTTAGTTAGAGAAAAAAATTGTTAATAGAGTTTGGCAGACCAACATAAGGATAATTGCATGCCATAAGTACTCAATTTCATAGATACTGTTTGTTGTTGTGCAAACACATCTCATTCCAAACATAGGATGATTTGAGTACATGTAGAAGAAATAACTCTTATTCTTCTAAATCCAAGGTTATTTGAAAATATTTTGTGATTTACAACTTTGGATAATTTCTTAAACTCCATTATCTAACCCTTTCATTAACTCTCAAAGTAGGAGGGTAAATTTGTTAAAAAAAAATTGGCTCAACCTTCTACCATGCTACCTAATCTATCTAAAATTAGCATATGCATGCTATCTGAATCATAGTGGGATTTCACCTAGCTTTTCTCAGGGTTGGTTGGTAAAGAATCCTTCACTTACATTATTAGGTGTATTCTATATGTATTTCATTTCTCCCTTGGGGTGAAACTGACCTTCAATTGGGCATATATAATATCCAATGAAATCTCTTATCATCTTAATATTTTATGAAAACAAAGTGGTTTTTCTTAACTTCATATTTACTATTTACTCTCGTGTATTGTAACATGCTCAAATTCCTTCCCTCGGAGGATGATAAAAATATTGATGAAAAGATAATTTACATTCTAATACACCATGTTGTGGAAATGCAAGTATCCATTTCATTTAAAAAAAAAAAAAAAAAAAAATCCAGAGAATTTAAAGATATGCTCACTAGATCAAAGCCTAGAAGGCTTATTGAGGTAGCTTTAGATTTTTTAGATGGAAAAGGAAAACATCCATCATAGTCCACTTCTAAATATTTTTTAGTATAGCTTTCATAGCATTTACCTCATTTCTTCTTAGCCTATAATCATTGAACCTTAGTGTTTGAATTGTTTCTTATAAGGCTAATCCTTGTTTTCTTCTTTTTCACTTCCAAGTAACCTCTGCTAAGTTATATGGTCCACGAGCGCCCATCCTAATCTAGTAAGATGAAAACCTTTTTATTTTATCAAGTGTTATTTTTCATACATTTTATTTGATATTTGAACAATTGACTTGTATTATTATTTTAAAATGGCTGTCATTGAGATTTATTTTGGAGTTCATAACTTCTTAGATTTAATTTACTTTCATTAAAGCATGATATCTTGAGCATGTGTATCCTTTACCTCCCTATGGAACTTATTGCATGAAATCATTTGAAGTTCTCTACAATAGATTATTGTCCTTCTTTCTATCATATGGTCTTTCTTTGATTATTTCTCTACTTTATCTTGATGTATGGTCATGATAGAATGGATGGATAACTCTACATTTTTAGAGTTAAAAAGTAATTTCCCTATGATTTGGGTCTTAATTCTTGGTCCACTCTTAGCCTTTGATATTATGAATGGAAACTTATTTTATTTTATTTTATTCTATGTTGAATGATATAGATTTTATCATGTGAGTAACAAAGAGGAGGGAGTACCACCTCTATAAAAACATAGGAAGTATTTCTATAGCTTATGAGGTTGACTCTCTTTTACTACTAGCAGTTTTATGGAACAACATATACATATTACCAAAAATGATTGGTAAAATGAAAAAAGTTTGTAATCTCTATTAAAAGACCTCAAAGTTGGGCACCTCTTTCGATTTCACTATAAGATACAATATTACACATAGAAGTTATTGAAGTCACTAAATTAGATGGTTTGTTATGAACCACATCATTAAAATATAAATTTTTTGAGGATTTTATTCACCATTACCCACCACTCAATTACACAAGTGGAGAACTAAAGTGAATTGGAATATTTATCAATTCTAAGAATCAATAAGTTGTTTGCATTCATAAAGAAGTTGTTGATTTACCACTAGAATCCCTTCCATGGGCACCAGTTTGTGTTTAATATCTACCACATAACTAGACAAGTAAGCCAACAAAATTAATGTTTTATCTATAAAGGATAGAATCTCCTCTATGGAATTCCAACTCAGCCAAATGATTATAAATTGTATATTATGTAAAAAACCAATCATAAGAAGACACAGTTATCATTTAATAAGCACACAATGTATCCAAGTTGTTTATTTAGATGTTTAGGAGCAAATAAAAGAGATAGTATTCATATGGCTAAAGTCTACTTCATAGAAAATCATGTAAATCTAAATCATCTCATGCACGTATCCTTCTCATATGGCATCAAACCAATTCATTTTAAAAATTCATCCTAATGTTATTGAACTCTTTGTTAACTTAGTAGCACTCCTAATCCTTGTTCTAATAGTTCCTCACATCACTTATGAAGACCAAAAACCATTCACTCAAATAAATCCATATTTACCTAATTGATCTAATATACAAACACTGAAGATTCTAAAACCCAAAATAGTTTTTCTACTAATTATTAAATTATTCCAATAATAAATATGTAAGACCCCTGAGATGGCACTTGTGTGTGATGTACATATCATATTTTATCTAGTCATCCATAGATTATTTGGAGGCCATTGTGCCCATGTACATTTGTGTTTTAGGCTGCGTGTTCATTTTTATATATTTTGGGGCCAAAGAGCTTAGTTTTGTAAATATGAAATCACATGCATATTAATAAAATATACCATTTCTACTAAATAATTCAAACATGAGAGTATGGGTTGATAATGCTCCATATATGTTAAAGAAGGGTTAAAGGGTAAGTGATGAAGTGATTTTAGAGGGTGCCATGTGTCAAGAAAGTGACATGCACATAAAAGTCAGGGTGTTAGTGTTATTGGATACACATTAAATCATGATTCTATTAGGAGAAAAGTGATTGGACTACCTAGAGGGGAAAAATGGATGACCCCGTGACATGATGGACCCCAAGTAGAATTTGAGGCAGAGTCGGGGAAATGGGAATAGGTTTCCTAGTGTGAGGTAAGAGCGGTACATGGAGACTCATGAAGTATTAAGAAATTCTAGAAACCATAGGGATCTGTAATATCCCTGTCCAGCTAAGTTGGACACCTTGGAAGGGTAGTGGAACAACTTGATGGACTGCAAGTGAAAAGAAGAGAGTGAACTACCTAGGTTGTGGGATGGATGAGGGATGTGACACTATTTGTAGTAGGTTATTAGGTTTCGTACCTTGACCTGGTTATGATGATATTGGATGTCTACCTATTCATTATCTATGTGGATTCGAGGCCTCAACTAAGGGGTGACACAATGATAAGATAATAGGAACAACATGGTCTATAGCTAGGTAAAATGTCTGAGGTCTGCAACTAGTTAGTGTCTCTATCAAATATGTATTTATCATTATTTTTTATTTGAATTTCGTTGTAATTAATTATTTTTTTTCATGTCTTTCAAATGATGAGCCCCAATATTGCAACAAGAATTTTATAACTCCCAAGGCTACCAACTTTAATTATCAATATGGAGTTCGTACAAACCTAAGAGGGGCTGACACTGTATGTGCAGTAGAAACCTTCCTCTTCCTAGTATGAATCCATTTGATACAGGTGAAATAAGATAATGAAACAAATTCAAATGAGTGAAGATCTACGTAATATGCTAATCCTAAGTTGAAAAAGGTAAATAGCAATAAGAAAACCTATTATACTTTTTCTGGAAAGTAAATGACAGAAAGGAAATCTATTCTATTTGCAAAAGTATAAAGAACAATGACAACCAAGAAAATATAATCTATCTTGCTAGAAAGGAAATGGAACTAAAGTAAATCTATTCTATTTTTCAATAAAGGAAAGTCTTATATTACTCTTGCAAGAAGAGAATCACACTTTGCTTAAAGTAAATTGTGGAAATGAAATATAGACTAATTGGGGAAATCAACATTCAAGAAGAAAGCACTGTAAAAGATAAATGCCAACCTAACCAAGCCTCAAATCAACTAAAGTGGTCTCAGAGAATTCATAGGCTATAAATATACTTCTACCATGAATTTGGAGTGAATTTGGCCAAGGGAAGAGCTAAAAAAAACTACTATAGGAAACTTTCTATTACTACAAGAAAATTCTAGCAAGTATGTTTGTCAAGTTAACCAGCCAATTCTCAAGCTAATCAAATGAAAACAATGTGGGGTAAATTTTGATATTAATTTTAATGTTTTTAAAATTCAATACAAATGGAATAAACTTGAAATAACTTTGTTACAATGTGATAAAATTCAACAGAAATTTACTACTAAAAACAAAAAATTTCATAATAGTGAAGTAGTAAGTTGATCTAAGCAGCCAAATTCATAATTTAATCAAGTGAAAATTATATGGGGTAATTTTTTTTTATTAATTTGAACATTTTTAGGCTTCAATCCAAGCCAAATAAACTTTAAATAATCTTATTAACATGTGCTAAATTTCAACATCAATTTATTATTGTTTTGCTACAGGATACTTCCAAAATTTCCAGAATTGTGAATTAATAACCAATCCAAGTAGCTTAAAGATGAATATGAATTTTCAACATTTTTCTAAGGGCACACCATGATTGTAAATATGTAAATGACCTAAAAAACCACTTACTTCCATCATTTAACCAATTTAACCTACAACAAATGAAACTTGAATATTAAGTGAAGAAATGGGAAATGCAAGAATAAGAAATGCAAGTGAAAAAGACATTCAAAGAAGATAAATAAATTGTACAATGGGGCTCTAAGACTCCTAGGATGTATAAAACAAGAATACTCAGAGTCCTATGAAGGAAAAAAAGCCTTAGAAGCTGAAAATAACACAAAACGTCATTATTATAGACAATCCAAGTGCATCCCTGCTCGAAATGAAATTAGAATCGTTGAATAGCAAGTTTTCTTCACAAGAAGACTAAAATATCCATGCCCCTAGAGGATAATTAAAATTGTTACTTATACAAATTGATGGGGAATCATCCTCCTTGAAAGGGGGAAACTTTCCCTTCCAAAATCCCTCAAAAAGTGGATCTGGTTCCCAACAGTACAAATATTCATCTCTGTGACCCATTTTTACTTCTCTTCTGAAGATAATCTTTGTTCCAAAAATTATTTAAGACTATTGTGATCTATTTTCACCACTAAGTGTCTTCCCATTAGGTAAGGTCCACATTTATTTAGTGCATGTAGTATTTCCAACATTTCCTTCTCATAAATAGGTTTGTGAAAATACTTTACTTTGATTCAACGACTTTCAAAATCAATGATCCTTCCTTCTTGCACTAAAACAACACAAATTCCATTTCTTGAGGAATCACATTCCACAATAAAGGTTTTTGTGAAGTCTGGTGTAACTAAGATTGATGCTTAGCACATTTCCTCTTTAAGATGTTCAAAGGCCTTAGTTTCTTCTAGATTTCAAGAAAATTCATATTTATTTAGTGATGTTGTTAGAGGTGTTAATATTCACCCATAATTCATAGCAAACTTGCGATAATATCTCGTCAACCCAAGAAATCCTCGAAGATGCTTTATGGTTGTGGGGATTTTCCATTCCTTGATCAATTTTATTTTTTTATGGCCTACCTTAACACCCTCATGAGATAAAATATGACCCAAATATTCCACCTCCTGTACTCCAAAGAAATATTTGGAGGTTTTTGAATATACTTGTTTATCCTCCAATAGTTTGAGCACCATGTCAACATGTTGAGCATTTTTTAGATTCAACAAGATGATGAGCTTAGTGAAAAGAGTCGCCTTCACTAAGTGGGCCCATAGGCTATTTTTCGCACAAGTCTATTTTTAGACTATGTCTATTTTTAGACATGTCAATCATATTTCAGAAGTTGCAGGATGCTATTTGTGGATGGTTGATCAAGTTGAAAAAATAGATGAAATTCTATTTTTAGAATATTGGGCGAAGTATATTTATAGATCGTCAATCTAAAAATAGATTCATGTCGATTATTATTAGCTCTTAATAATAATCAAACTCTAAATAGCAACTTATTCTCTTGGAGCACTTTAGTTCAGTGCACAGATGTGGCACAATAGCTGACAGAAGGAATTATTTTTTCCGCAAAAGATTAACAAGTGGAATTGATTCAGTATTTTGCATAAAGTTAAATAGTCTGAGATCAGGTGAATCAAGGACATATGCATGCTTAGTGCATATAATTTCTACATGGTATCAGAGGATTTTTGATTGAATATTGCAATTTTGAAGTGAGTTTGTGTTGGTGGAGAATTCAAATTTTCTATAGAAGATTCTTGGTGCAGAAATCGAGTATACATTGAAATGTCTTTCAATGAGTTGAGATTGGAGTATGCCCTTGATGGGAGCTCGAATTACATAGCATGGAATAACAGGATGGAGGCAGTTCTAGAGGATAATGGGCTAAAGGAGTTCATCGATAGCGATGTTCCTAAGCCGGGATCTAGCGATGCTGCATTACTTGATGCATGGAAAAAGAAGAGTGCAACGACGAGGAGGAATCTGTTGGAAGGTTTGAAGGACCACATTTTGTCCAGCCTTCATGGGAAATCCCCTCCATTCTTAATGTGGAAGGCTCTGACAGATTTGTTCCAAAGAAGAAGTGACCAGAGGAAGTTGGCGCTTAAATACAAGCTCATAAAAATAAAAATGGAGAAAGGCGACAGTATTCCAAAATACCTCATGAAGTTTTTCCACTGCAAGGATGAACTGGGAAGTGTGGGGGTTACTGTTGATGAAGAAGACTTGGTGAGCTTGGCTCTCCTTGGGCTTTCAAAGAGTTGGCATAGCTACGAAGACTCTGTCAATGGATGGGAGAAACTGCCAGGATGGGAGCGACTTTGGTTGGATCTTGTGGAGGAGGAGATAAGGCAGGGTACTAGGGATGGATCTTCATCGAAGAATGAAGATGAAGATAATTTCACTTTGGCTGCCAAAGCAAGGAAAGGGAAGGGGAAGAAAAATATTTCTAAATCCAGTGCGAAAGGCAAGACGCAGGATTTGTCTAAAGTGAATTGTTTTCATTGTTACGATCATGGACATTTTGCCACTAATTGTCCACAGAAGAAGAATAAGAAGGATGTTGGATCTGCAGCTGGAGAGGCCTTAGCCTCGCAATTTGAGCTGGATTTTTCTTTGATTGCATGCTTGGTTTCAAGATACATGGGATCGTGTGGTATCTTGACAGTGGTGCATCTTTCCATATGGCTGGAGACAAAGAGTTGTTTAGTGACTTGGAGGAGAAGGATCTCCAGATGCATATAGAGATGGGTGACGATGGTAGGTAAAGTGCGACTGGAATTGGGACCATTACCTTTGAGAGGGAGTCCAATAATCCATTCTTGTTGAAGAATTTCATGCATGTTCCAGGTCTGAAGAAGAACTTGGTCTCAGTCGCAATGCTGGAAGACAGGGGTTATGATGTTGTTTTCAGTGAGGGAAAAGCCTTCCTTTGACATAAAACAATGGGTCAAACCAAGAAGATAGGGGTTCGAATTAAGAATCTCTACAAGCTAGAGGTAGATGGATGCACTGCAATGGTGGGCAAAGCAGAAGAAGTGGTGAGCCGAGATGAGGGAGAATTATGGCACAGGAGATTGGGCCATCTTCACCATGGCGCTTTGAAATTTTGTAGAAAATTTCTACTAGACTTCCCAAGGGTACTCTTGCACAGTTAGATTAGTGCAAAGGATGTCCAATAGGTAAGTTTGTGAAGACCACCTTTCATGAGAAGGAGAACCGTGCTTCGGTGATCCTGGAGAGAATTCACACAGACGTGTGTGGACCATTCTCGGTTGCTTCAACAACGAAACATAGGTATTATGTGATATTTGTTGATGAGTTTTCTAGTAAATGATGGATATTCTTCATGCAGAAGAAGAGTGAAACGTTATCAAAGTTCTGTGAGTTCAAGTCATTGGTGGAGAAGGAGTTGGGGAAGTAGGTGAAAGCTCTAAGGAGTGATAATGGTGGTGAATACATCTCGGGCGAATTCAAAGACTTCTGTAGCAAAGAAATAATTTGAAGAGAACTCATAGCGCCTCATAACCCACATAAGAATGGGGTCACGGAGAGAAAGAACATAATTATCGTGGGTGCTGCACAAGCGATGTTGCATGACTAGGGCCTACCGATGCACTTGTGGGTAGAAGCATGAAACACTGCGGTTTATGTGCAAAAACATTGTCCTCATAGAGTAGTTGGCATGAGTACACCCGAGGAAGCTTTTACTGGTAAGAAGCACGATATTTCTCATTTGAAGATTTTTGGCTCACCTGTTTACATTCATGTGACGAAGGATGCCAGGAAGAAGTTGGAGCCAACTGCAGAAGTTGGGATATTTTTGGGGTACACAGAAACACCCCATAACTATCGTGCATATTTTCAAAACAGTCGGATGACTGTTATGCGACGGGATATAAAATTCAATGAGGTGAAAGCCATGTAGTTGTTGCTTGAGAGGGAGCTACACTTACATGTAGAGGAGGAACTTCTTGTTCCTAAAGATGAGCCTCTGGATGTGGATCAGCCACAGGAGGAGATTCATGGAGTGGAGGAGTCCACTCATGCAGAACCAAACATTAGAAAAGGCAGGAAGAGTACCATAGAAGTTGAGAGACTAAAGGTGGATGCGGCACAGAATGTAGGAGTTCCTACATCACAGCACAGACAGAGACAGTCACCTGACCGATATACTGGATACATGGCTCTTATGAGAAAGTGTATTGTGATAGAGCCATATTCTTTTGAAGAAGCAGCGCAGGAGCCCACATGGGTAGATGCCATGGTGGAGGTGTATGACTCCATTGTCAAAAACAATGCTTGGGAGATTGTTCCAAGGCTAGTGGGGAAATCAGCTGTAGGATCAAGATGGATCTACAAGGTAAAGCAAGCTGCTGATGGGAGCGTCGAGAAGTATAAGGCAAGATTTGTTGCCTGGGGCTTCTCACAGATTGAGGGGATTGACTATGAAGAAACCTTTGCACCTGTCGCACTGTATTCTTCCATATGGACCATCCTTGCTCTCTCAGCGCAGATGGGTTGGCACATTCATTTTATGGATGTGAAGATTGTGTTCCTTAATGGGATCATTGAGGAAGATGTGTACATTGAGAAACCTGAAGGATTTGAGATCTTCAACAACGAGTCGCATGTGTGCAGGCTCAAAAGAGCACTGTATGGGCTGAAACAAGCACCCCGTGCTTGGTACACTCGGATTGACAGCTATTTCACTGGACTTGGCTTCACCAAGAGTGAGGCAGATGCAAACCTATACCAGATTGTGGTTGAGGGTAAGCTTTTGATCATTTTACTTTATGTTGATGATTTGATACTAACAGGTGATGAGTAGTTGATACGCTCATGCAAGGATGATCTTGAAAAGGAGTTTGAGATGAAGGATTTAGGCCTCCTTCATTATTTCCTTCGATTGAAAATATGGTAGTAGGAAGGTAAACTGTTTGTGTCTTAAGGCAAGTATGCCCGGGAGATACTGAAGAAGTTTCACATGGAAGGCTGCAAGCCTATCAACACTCCTCTTCCAGGAAATTGAAAGAAAGAGGATGCTACATCGGCAGAGGTAGTGGATGCCACTGTTTATCGATAGTTGGTGGGTTCTCTCATGTATTTAGTCAATACAAGACCGAACATATGCTATGTGGTGAACTAACTTTCACAAGTGATGGTTAAGCCTACCAAGATCTTTTGGAAGGCGGGAAAGCATGTCCTGAGATATCTCAGGGGCACATCGCAGTATGGTTTATGGTACAGACAGATGGATGAGGTGAAGTTGCATGGCTTCACGGATGTAGATTGGGTAGGAAGCCCAACAGACAGAAAGAACACATCAGGAGGGATTTTTAGTATCGGATCTACGACAGTTTCTTGGTACAACAGGAAAAAAATATCTGTGGCACTCAGTTCAGCGGAAGCAGAATACATGGCAGCAAGTTTAGCTGCATGTGAGGCTATCTGGCTGAGGAAGATTCTGGTTGGTTTGTTTGGTTCACATTTAGATCCCACGGTGATTCATTGTGATAATCAAAGTTTCATTAAACTCTCGGTTAATACTTTGTTTCATGATAGATCTAAACATATTGATATCCGGTATCATCGTATCAGAGATTGTGTGTAGCGGAAGATCATGTTGCTTTAGTACATTCCCATGGAGGATCAGGATGCAGATATTCTGACGAAGGCGCTCACCAGGAGAAAATTCGAATACCATAGAGGTAGGATCAGGGTGAAGGATAATCCATATCTTGTTGAGAGGGAGTGTTGAGATTCAACAAGATGATGAGCTTAGTGAAAAGAGTCACCTTCACTAAGTGGGCCCGCAGGCTATTTTTGGCGCAAGTCTATTTTTAGACATGTCGATCATATTTCAGAAGTTGCAGGATGCTATTTGTGGATGGTTGATCATGTTGGAAAAATATTTGAAATTATATTTTTAGAATATTGGGTGAAGTCTATATATAGATCATCAATCTAAAAATAGATGAATGTCCATTATTATTAGCTCTTAATAATAATCAGACTCTAAACAACAACTTATTCTCTTGGAGCACTTCAGTTTAGTGCACAGATGTGGCACAACATTTGATAGAAGGAATTACGCTATTCCTGAGGCTTTACTAGAGCTATTCCATGGAGGACTCAGTTAGAAATCAAGTGGCAGAGTTATGACACAGTTGGAAGAAGTAGTTATGGAGTTGTATTTAGTTTAACTCAATTAGACTCAGTTGAGCTTGTTGTATCTAGTCTAACTGATTGATACACTAGTGAGAGTGGAGTGAATTAATTCATAAATAATAACTCATTAATCAACTGAACAATACATCAGTTAAATACATTGCATGGCAGTTTCAGTGGAGACCAGTGGAGAGATAGGTGAAAGGGCAAGATAGACTATCTGTTGTGACTATAGTGATGCATTTATTGCATCCAACGCACAGTGGAGATGCCAATGAGGATTGTGCAGTCAATCCAAGAGTAATTTGAATTCATTCAGAGCTATTCTTCATCATAGATTTCACAGTGGAGGCAGGCTAGCAGGTGGCAAAGATCGGTGCATGGATTTGCAAGATTGGGCCTGATTAGTGTATGACGATTGTACTGTACTGAGAGCTTGTGATAATATTTGTATGTTTGTATGAGATTGTCATATGATCTCCATGGTACATAATATATAGTTGGAGTTTTCAGCTTCAGGTTAAAAACTATGTTATGTGTGATTGAATAATTTTTGTTTATGCTTCACATGTGTGTGCAATTAATTTTTCCGCAAAAGATTAACAAGTGGAATTGATTCAGTATTTTGCATAAAGTTAAATAGTGTGATATTAGGTGAATCAAGGACATATGCATGCTTATTGCATATAATTTCTACAAACATGATCCTTCCAAGACTTGTCGTATATTAGTAGATCATCAAAAAATACTAACACAAATTTTGTAAGGAAGGGTTTGAAAATGGAATTCATCAAACCTTTAAATGTGGAAGGTGTATTAGTAAGGCCAAAAGGAATGAATAAAATTTCATAATGACCCTCATGAGTTCTGAATGATTTTTTCAGAATGTATTCAATATTCCTTCTAATTTTATGATATCCTCAACGAAGCCTCAATTTGGTGAAGTAAGTTTCTCCATGTAATTCATCCAATACTTCTTCAATGATGGGAATGGGAAATTTATCTTTAATATTTAGCTTATTGAGTTACCTATAATTAGAACACATACACCATGATCCATCCTTCTCGTGCACAATTACTACTGGAGTAGAGAGAGAACTTTGTCTGGGTTGAATTACACCAGCCTCTAGCATTTTTGCAACCATATGTTCAATTTCACTCTTTTTGGCATAGGTGTATTTGTAAGGCTTGATGTTTGGAGGAACACTTCCTGGAGTCAAATGAATATCATGATCATGAACACGAATAGGTGGGAGGCCTTTGGGAGTCTCAAATACATTGCAATTATTTTCCAAGAATTTTTGGAGATCTAGAGAAATATATCATTATGATGTTTGAATATCTAGTGAGCATAATTGTGAAATTACGCACTGTTGTTATTTATTTAAAATATTTTCCATGCCATTATAGCTTATTATCTTTCCTAGTTTCCCTATGACACCCCTGAATTCAACATCCTTTCCTTCAAAAAAAATTCAAGAAAAAAATCTTGAAAATTAAAAGTTATCGTCCCCAAATATTGTAACCATTGGACTCTTAGTACAAATGATAAACTCGGCCCATTGGAATGGAAATAATTGAACTATTCCATACATATTCCCCCATGGTTAGCTTGATATTATGGCACTTTCCAAAGAAATTTATAGTTCCTCCATTTGCAACCATCACTTGACACTTTGGTGTTAGATACAGGAAGAAATTCAATTCCTTGGTTATCTTACAATGAATAAAGTTATGAGTACTACCTCAATCAATCAAAACTATTACCTTTTTCTTCTTGATATACCCTTCTATATTGAGCGTTTGAGGAGTGGTAATTCTTTCCAATGCATTGCAAGATATGGTTGGATTCATTTCTTCTTTCTAAAGGGTTGGTTCTTGGTGTATATCCTCCTCTTTTGATGTTTCTTGTTCCTTTTCTTCCTCCTCTTCAGAATCTATGTAGAATAATTTATTCTCAGCACACTTATGACCTTTAGTGTATTTTATGTCACAACTGTAACAAACCCATTTTTCTCTTGTTTCCTCCAATTTTTCTGGTGTCAACCTCGTAGGTTGTGGAAGGATAGGAACAACAAAACTTCCATATTTATAGTTGTGAGCGGTAGCTGACTTTCTTGTTGCCATAATTTTTCTTTCAAATTTTCTTGTCACTCTGAATGCCTTCTCCAATGAATCATATTCCCAAAGTTGAACCTCATGTTGGATGTTATCTTTTATAGTTCCTATGAATTCATCAATCATATGCTGCTCCAAAATATTAGTGACCTTGATATTCAATTTTTGGAAGTCTTCATTAGTTTTGTGTGTGTTGCACATCATGTAGATCAAAATATTGCTCCATCTGTAGTACCATGTTGTTGGATCCTTACCATCAAAATTCCTAATATCTATCTTTGGAATGTGGTGGTTATTAAACCCCACACTGGAGTCTCTAAAATTATAATTTATATTCCTTTTTTCCTTATCTCGATTTTCATAGAGTACCTTGTCATCATTAGGAAGCATTTCTTGTAACAAATTTGCTAAACCTTCCTTCAAACCTTCCATGTCTGCATTTAAACCATTCTTCAAACCATCCATCCTAGCTTCCATGTTTTATTTTAAATAATTCATCAAGCCTTCCATGTTTCCTTTGATTTTATCTTTAAACCATCCATCTTAGCTTTGAGTTCATTTTTTGTTACTCTTTACGAGAGAGAAATTTGTTGCACCTGGTTTCGTAATATCATGTTGCATTTCTTCCTCTTTTTCATGCGTCATAGAAGAGATTTTTGGTTGCTTACTAGGTGTGTCTAGTTTTTTGTTTCAAGGAATTTTGGAATAAAAAATGATATATATGCTTCATTATGCCCTTTGAATCACTTCAAACTGATTTTTTCAAATAAAAATTATGCAAATTAAAAAACTATACACACACGTTTTCCTCTTTTTTTGGAGCAAGATATTGGAATGGTTGTATCTCTATAATTTCAGGTCTCCAAGATATGAAATTCAGTCCTGTGGTAGTTTGCTGATTCTTCTTTCTGATGCCATAAGTTAGACTAAATTTGGATTATGTAAGATAAATTTATGCCCAATCTCCCATGATGAGCCGACTATGGACTGGTTTAGTAGAGTGAACTTGTACAAAATGCCGCATGTCACTGTTTTGAACTTAGGCCCTGAAACCGATATAGGAAATACTAAAGTTCGTGAAATTTCAGTAATGTTTTATGAAATTGAAATACAATGCTCGTAGAGGATGTTATGATGAATTTCCCAAGGTCACCTATTTGAGACTGAATTCCGGAGCATGGAAAACCCCTAACTTATTCGGACCATATATGAGAAAATATAGTGAACCTAGATCTGTTTGTAGGAGAAAAACCAAAGAATCCAAAGCTCTGATACCAAATTTTATGTAACCCGATCACAAAACATATAGATCAATGACTTCAAAATTAGCCTCTTTGAGGGGGAAACCTCATTTACATTACATAAATGAAAAATTAATTAAAGATTAAAATGACAAGACCTCCTTTCTATATATAGGATTTTAAGGGGTCACAATATAATCAGAGCCTACATAACAATAATAATTGAAGGGAACAAAAAGCACAATAGTGGGCTTCTATGGGGCACAACAATAACAATATGGGGCCTACATTAACAATAACAATAAGGTGACTGCATTATTATTATAGGAACCTAACATGTAATATTAGATATATAATAAATTAATTAATTATTGCAGGAAATAAATAATAAATTTTCATTCCAAATGTTTTTTTTTGAAAAACAAGGATCTTCCAAAAGATCTGAATGATCCTCATCACATAGATCCATATCACGTTGGCTCTAATGCTGATATGGCATATGATGCTTATGATGACATATATACATATGAAAACAAGGTCGATGTCAATATCGAATATGATGATGATGATGATGGTGGTGGTGGTGGTGATTATGGTGATGATCACGAGGCAGGTATTGTCAGCAGCTAGTGGAATTCACGATCATATAGATTGCATCATGGATCGTTTTTGATATATTGTTATGATGTTGATTTTCATGGTTACTATCATATGTATCATTTTTATGACCCCTTGTACCATATTATTGGGTTGTATATTTTTGACATGTATCATTTCAACTTATATCATTTGGAAATGACATATCATATTGACTTGTATCATTTTGTCTTACATAATTCATCATTTTTATTTATATAATTTTTACATGATGTATCATTTTGACTTGTGTCGATTATTCGACATGCATCATTTTCACATGTTATTATTTTTTTTAAAGGAACGAGGATATTTATATTAATCAAACTGGAATCTGGACAATTCCATTACATTGAGAAACATCAAAATTTCCAAAGTTCTCCAAAATTTCTCTAACCAATATCTTTGGGTATGCAATAATTTATTTTTTTCCAGATTTACTACATCATTCTTTTTGTAATTTATCCAAAATACCCCATTAATACTTACATACCTACATAAAATAATATTCCTAGCTATTACTATGAAATTAACTACCCAGATCCCTCCATATTGTTATGGCTGAGTTTCTCCATAGCAGCCTTGTCCGCATCCTCCTGCTGGAATAGTTCCATTGCTCCAAAATTTCAAATTTATCCATGATCAATTGGATTAATTGTAGATTTGGTCTTGCATTTGGGTCCTTGAAATGATTCAATTTGATACATTTTTGAATTATAATGAGAGAGTATCCAAATACATCTATGATCATGATCTTGTCAGTATTGACTCATCAAATTTTATATGTTGAAAGTGGTTGATGATTTGGATGAATATTAATTAAGTACGATGATTTTGACTTATTGATCATGATGGATGTTTTCATATTCGGCTAAATAATAGATATTGATTCATTTGTTTTAATTATATATGATGATAATGTTACAATAATTATCTTGTTATTTTATATATACTTGATGTTGTAGATTATAATTTGATAGAGATTTAATAAGTATAATGAAGTTGTTAATTTGTATGTATGTTTGCTTCCCTTAAAATTCTTTATAAATATTATCCTATAAAATATCTCAAATTCATTCGTATAATGTATAATCATATAACTTATTTTAATATATATATATATATATAACATATTAATTTAACTATATGCTAAATAATATTTTTTTTGGAAGCTAAATTGGAAGCCATATTAGAAGAAAAATGAGAAGAAAAACTGGAAGCCATATTAGAAACCAAATTGGACACATTTACTGGTGCTACACCTGGTGCTAAACCTAGCTCAACTTGGTGCTAAACCTGGTTTAGTATGGCACTAAACCCAACACTAAAACTTGCGTTATTTCCTAACATTAGAAGCCAAAAAAGAAGAAACAATGGAAGCCAAATTGGAAGCCACACTAGAAGAAAAACTAGACCCAAAATAGGAAGCCACACTAGAAGAAAAACTAGGAGCAAAATTGGAAGTCACACTAGAAGAAAAACTGGACACAAAATTGGAAGGCACATTAGAAGAAAAACTAGAAGAAAAATTAGAAGCCACACTAGAAGAAAAATTGGAAGCCACACTAGAAGCAAAACTAGAAGAAAAATTGGAAGCCGCACTAGAAGCTGAATGGGAAGAAACATGGAAGCCACACTAGAAGAAAAATGGGAAGAAAAATTGGAAGCCACACTGGAATCAAAATACAAAGAAAAATTAGACGTTAAATTGGAAGAAATTCTTGGCGCTATTTCCTTTTATAAAATGGTTCTATTTACAGCGTTATTCCTGGTACTTTTTATGACGTTATTTCTAGCACATCCTATAGTGCAACTCGAGGAAAATTGTGGGGCGCTATTTCAATTGATTTTTCGAGCGTTATTTATGGCACTATTTCCGATGTTGTTTTTGGAGCAATTTATGGTGGAAATGTGGTGCTAAAAAAAACATATTTGGTCGCAACCATTTTTGCACTAGTAAAGGTATCCAATTCGTGAACTGAGAAACACTAAAATCTGATGCAATTTTAGGTGTTATTTCTTTTATAGTGTTACTTAATAAGTAAAGGAGTATTTATGTTTGTCAACAAAAAAAAGTCTGAAAAATCATAAATGAATTTACCAATAATATTAACTATAAGTTAAAGAAGGATATCTTTTTATAAATTTTGAATTGCAAATAAATATTTAAAGTCTGGATAACAAATCATTTTTAAACTAAAATATTAAAAACATAAGTGAAAGTACCAATAATACTAACTATAACTTCAAGAGTGATATGCTTTTATGATTTTGAATTGAAAATAAATATTTAAAATTTAAATAATAAATCAATTTTAAACTTCAAATTCAAAAAAGAAAAACTAATAGCTATAACTACTAAATAAAACAAGGTTGCATAGCTAGCATTCCCTATCACTTAGTTTCATTATTGAATTTTGAAAGGTATGAACTAGTTTCAACATTTGAACGTAAGTCCAATGTTTTGGTTTAGGGTCCATTTCAATTAGAAAAAGTTTGTGTTTGATTCTCCAAGCATTGTATCCAGTGTATTAATGTATCATGGCAACATTATATTGTCCTACAAAACCAATGGAAGATTTTTTTTCTTTCTTTTTTTAATTTCATTATCTAAACTTTTGATTAGGGATCCATATCCATTAAAAAATATTTTACATTTGATTCTCCAAGTGATATATCTTTGTGTCACAAAAATACTTGAGTGGCCTAATGGTTAAGAACATGTGCTTCAAAAGTTCAAATTTAGACTGGTTAGGTATGCACACCTTCCTAGACTTAGTAGTCAAATTGTTGCATAGACGTACGTCTTTTGTCTCACACATAAGAGAGTCTCATAAGCCAATTTTCTATAGGCTTGGTTATAACCTTAAAATCAACTTATTATTATTAATGCTACTATATTACCTTACAAATAAATAAAAATGAATATCTTGATGAACTTTTCCATTTATTTTTGAGTAAATCTTTATATTCATTTATTTTTTTAATAAATCTTTATATCTATTGATGAACTCTTTCATTTATTTTTAAATAAATATTTATATTCATTTACTTTTTAATAAATATTTAAATATATTAATAATGGGTTTCATCTTTATAACAAGTTACACTGAATTGCAATATATTAGAGAGGGAAATTAGGTTTTTAACCTTATAATTATTTATGATTAATGTCTTTATCAATAAATGAAATTGTAAAATTAATTAAATTTTACATTTATAAGCAAGTTAGATAGTAAATAAACTTCATTTTTTCCTATCAATTATTTTTTTTAAATTATAATTGTGAGAATTTTAATTTAATTTTTTTCCTTTTTAAAATATCTAAATAATAAAATTTTGAAAATGTTAATAAATTATCAAAATACAATTTTATTTTTAAAAAACTCCATAAAAAAAGTTAAATTTATCTAATATATTATAAATAATCTACATTATATAATATATTATAAATAATTTAAATTTAAATTGTTATTTATAATGTATTATAAATAATTTAAATTTAAATTTCAAATAAATTTTGAAGAATTTTTTTATTATTAATTATGGAGATTTAAAATAATAAAGTATATTTTTAAAAATATATTGAAATAATTATTTAAGTACAATGACAATATTAATTCATAGAAAAATTATTTCAGTATTAATATATACATATATTAATTACTTCAGTATCAAACTTTAGTCACTTTTGTTATTTTGTATGGATGTAAGGTTTGGGGTTGCAACATCTCTAGAGAATCCTAGAGAAAGGTTGAGCAAATCCAGAAGCGTTTTATAATGTATAACCTCAAAATTAAAAGCAATACACCCTATCCTATTCTCCTTATAGAAGTGGGTCTTTCTCCTATCGAGAGCCTAGATATAACTAGGCTCCCGTTGTGCAAGCACAAAATCAATAACATGGGAGACCATAGACTTCCTAACCTAGCTTTAAATTCCAACCAAAACCACCTAAAGCTCAAACGAGGTTGGTATAAGGATACCAGGGCCTGGTTAAACCATTGGGAGATCGATAAAAATGTTGCATTACAAAACATTAATAACATTAAAGATATTGTTACTTCTAAGTTTAAAGAGAAAATGTGGTGTGAGAAGGATTTAGAGGCTAAAATAAAATTAAGATAGTATAAGGAGGTCATCAACCCTACTCTAGAATATCAAAAGTATCTTTTCGTTTTAACTAGCTCAAAGAAAAAAATTAATATAACTAAGATAAGAACGAACTCTCATGAACTCCATAGTGAAACAGGTCGTTGGGTAGTTCCTAAAACACCATGGGTGGAAAGGATCTGCCAACTCTGTGAAAATATGAACATTGAGGATGAAAATCACTTCCCCTTAGAGTTCCCTTCGTACACCCACATTAGATCTCAGTTTCATAATCTTTGTTGCAATACCGACCTTCCTAGCCTTTTAACATGTCAAAATTATAGTGGGCTCAAGACACTTCTCTCCAAGCTCTTTGAACATGGCAGTACAATTTTAAAAAAAACTAAATAATTTGTTTCTTTAGTTTCGATATACCAAATTTTGGTCTCAGTAGACGTTAACCATCATCATCATCATTATTATTTCTAGGTTATTAAACAAAAGTAGCAGGTAAGGAAATATGAGAGCGGATGGCTCGTGAACCCTGAAGGTCTAGGGTTTCTGTCAGGCTCTGCAACGGAGGACTCTGCCCTCTCCAGACCTTTGACTTATGACTACTGTGCGCTTTCTCCCTAGCAATCAACTGCAACAAGACTCCTTACAATGGCGTCCCTTTCAGGGGGCAGTTTCAACACCTCCCCCAGGCTCCAGCGCGATTCCAGCTTCCGAATCAGCTACGGCCTCCATTCCCATTCAATATGACAATTTCGTTTTGCAGGACACTCCGACGGTGCAAGAAACTCCAAATGAGACACACAGTGCAATAGATATGACCCATGAACAGACGCTGCAGCGAACAAGGAAGTTCCCAAGGTGACTTCTCCAACATGCAATCCCATAGCAGCAAAGTGACCCAAAATCAAACTCCCAAGTCACAGAATCAATGGAAAAATTCAGTTTATGAAGGACCATGCCCTCATAGGCAAGTTTATCGGCATCTGGCCGACTGAAAAAGCTCTACAAGGTGGGATAGTGGAAAAATGGAAACCTAAGGAACATGTAACCCTTCATCTTGGCCCAAAAGGGTTCTTCACAGCGGTCTTCAACTTTATTGAAGATCGAAACAGAGTCCTCGACGACGGTCCTTATTTCTTTAACTCAGCTGGTCTGTATTTACGGGACTGGGTTGAACGATTTAACCCAGACAAGGAGGATTTCAGTTGGGCACCAGTGTGGATCCGACTGTATTCTCTTCTGTTGGAATACTGGGATGAAGAATCATTGAAAGACATCGGAAATTGGTTGGGCGAGTTCATAAAGATAGCTGAAGAAACTAAACTTCAAAGATACACCTCATATGCACGCATCTGTGTCTACATGCGCCTAGATAAAGCTCTCTCGGATTCGGTAAGTCTCTACCATGATGATTTTGAATGGATTCAACCTTTGGACTATGAGCATGTACCTTTCAGGTGTCGTAAATGTCATGTTCATGGACATTTATTCCATGATTGTCCTTTAAATGCCCAGCCCAAGACTACAGAAGCTTCTGACAAATCTGACCTTGAAGGGTTCACCAAAGTGACCAATAGAAAGAAGACTCATAAAAAGCCTCCCCCACGAAAAAATATCATCCAAGATAACTCCTCCAAGCCTTCCACCAGCAACAGCTTTGAGGTTCTCACGAAAGAAAACGCACAAGACCAGGAAAAACTCAAGCAACACTCATCTCCCACCAAGCCATCCCAAAACCCCCCTCTTTCAGACTACGACCCAATCCCTCCACCTTTACATGACACCAAAGCTCCTCAAGCTCCGCCTCAAAAGGATCCTGACTGGAAACCAAACGGAATGGATATCGACTTCTTTTTGCAACAACCTTTTCTCTCCAATGATTCCATGGAAGGAAGTAGTCAGGCTCAAAACATGGAGGAGGAACCAGAAAGTATAGACCTAAGAGGCCTAGACATCTTTGAACTAGAGCAAGCTTGCCGTAAGAAATAATTTGATAAAATTATAGAAACTCAGATAGCCAACCTAGAGGTCATCATTGCCAGAGCTTATCAGCAGCGAAAATTGGGAATAAAACCTGCGAGTCTATGGGATGGAGCTCAAATACCCAAAGACTCCAAAAAGAGAGGGAGAAAGACAGATCTGCAGTGCACCATCATCGTAGGTTAGATCATGGTGGAGTCAGGAAGGTATTCAAAGCTGACAAAGTACTACAAGCCCCTCCCTAATAGTGAATCATGAAGCTCACATCTTAGAATCTAAGAGGGATAAATAGCCCAGGGAAATATAGAATGATCAAAAACATGATAAAGCAAGAGCAACCTTATATTTTCTTCATGCAAGAAACTAAATGTAACAACACCACTCTAGGTAACATTCTCTCAAAAGCTTGGCCAAGATGTCACTCAGTGGTAGTGGACGCCTCAGGGGCTTCTGGAGGTTTAGCAATAGCTTGGAATCCGCAAGCTATTTCGCTCACAGACTTCCATGCTTCACATCATATCATACAAGCAACATTCCATATCATTGGAACTAATGTACATGGACATATAACCAATGTCTATTTTCCTCAGGATGCAGGTAATAAGACGGCACTGCATGATACTATAGCAACTCTCAACTCCAGCAGACTCACCCTCTCTGGATCATCAGAGGCGACTTCAATATGATAATAAGGATGGCAGAAAAGATGGGAGGAAGAGCCAAGATTGAGATTGAAAGTGGGCATTTCCAGGACTTCATACAAAACAACTCTCTAATTGATCTACAGTTCAGCAATGGCATCTATAATTCGAGTAATCGTATAACAGGAAAGCAGCAGATAGCCTCCAAATTAGATAGATTTCTAATATCTGATAATGCCATTCACCTTCGTGGGGATATCTCGGCATAAATCCTGCCCCTCTCCGGATCGGATCATTGGCCCATATCCCTCCAATGGCAAAGACTAGGCAACTCTACGCGGCAACCTTTCCGATTCAAAGCTTTTTGGCTTTCTCATCCGCAATTCCACGACTTGGTTAGGTCGACATGGACGAGATTTTCTCCTCCTAAAGGATCTAAAATGTTTCAATTCCAACAGAGGCTCAAACATCTCAAGCTGACCATAAAAAAGTGGAATCACACCACTTTTGGAAATATCTTTCAAGCTCAAAAAACCCTCAACCAAGAAATGATGGCTCTTCAGCAAAAATTCATTAATGAAGGATGTACAAAGGAGACAATGGAACAAGAACAACAGCTTCAACATCAACTAGATGAAAGAAGGAAGCAAGAAGAGATACTCTGGAAGAAAAAATCCAGAGTTAGATGGCTAAAAGAGGGGGAGCGTAACACCAAATTATTCCATAGAACCACCATCCAGAGGTGAATGCATAATACCATAACAAAAATTCAGACTCAGCAGGGGGAAAGGGTCAAAGACCATGCAGAAATCGAAGAGGAGCTCATCAATCATTTTAAGACGGTTCATCAGGAGCCCCAAATCAATAAATAGCCAGCTATAGCAAGAATCACTCAACACATTCCTAGAATCATTACGGAGGAACATAATCAAATGCTCCTCAGACCAGTTACTCTCCAGGAAGTTGATTTGGCTATGAAACAGCTCAAGGAAGGCAAAGCTCCGGGGTCAGACGGTTTCACGACCACCTTCTTCCACACTTTCTGGGATCTTATAAAAGAGGATGTATGGCAAGTGGTTGATGAATCACGAACTCTTCACTGGTTTCTCCCTTCTCTAAACACAACCTTTATAGCCCTCATACCTAAAGAAGAACACTCTATTATGCTGGATAAATTTTGACCAATTGCCTTATGTAATGTTATTTATAAATTCATCTCCAAAGTCATAGCATCAAGGTTGAAACTGCTCCTCCATTTTCTCATCTCGCCAGAACAATTAGGATATGTGGAAGGTAGGCAAATTTTGGATGGTATAATCCTCAGTCATGAGGTTATACATTCTCTCAAGCTATCCAAACAGATAGGTATGATTCTCAAAGTAGACCTATCTAAAGCTTTTGATAAATTGAGTTGGTCTTACATCCAAAAAATGCTCTCTTCTTTTGGCTTCTCCCCCCTTTGGGCCAGATGGGTTATGAGTCTAGTCAATCCCACCCTTTTCTCCATACTCATCAATGGCATCCCTTCCCAACCTTTTAGCCCCTCACGAGGCATCAGGAAAGGCGACCCCCTTTCACCATTTATTTTTGTGTTAATGTTGGAAGGATTAGGATGTCTTATCAAGCATGCTCTCCATTCCCAGCAACTCAGAGGCA
Organism: Pinus albicaulis; assembly: GCA_034641835.2. Lineage (NCBI taxonomy): Eukaryota > Viridiplantae > Streptophyta > Pinopsida > Pinales > Pinaceae > Pinus > Pinus albicaulis. The sequence continues at coordinate 77,578,188 of CM076574.1, read as the reverse complement.
TTTCCATCCATCATTCCCCAGCTATTACCCACCAACAATTCGTGGACAATAATATGCTTTTCAGATACCCCTCTGTGCAAGAAGCTTCTAAACTCAAATCCCTTCTGGATGACTTTTCTGAGGCCTCGGGAGCTAGCATCAATACAACAAAATCCCAAATTTTCTTCTTTCATACTCCAATCATGACTCAATCTACCATAGCCCACGTCCTTGGATTCACTATAGCTTCACTACCCTCCCAATACCTGGGAGCACCCCTAACTGACTCTTCCATTAAACATACCTCTTGGCAACTGCTTCTGGAAAAATTGGAAACCCGTCTTTCTTCATGGACTTACCGAGCTCTTAATATGGCTAGTCGGCTGGTGCTAATCAAAGCAGTTCTACAAGCCATGACACTCTATCTCTTCTTTATTTTAGCTGCTCCAAAGTGGGTCCTTAAGAAGATCAAAAATATGCAACGCAATTTCTTATGGGGAGCCACGGGACAAAATCGCAAATGGGCTCTGGTAAAGTGGACTACAGTTTGCAAATCCAAAAAGAATGGAGGGGTAGGATTACGAGATCCCCATCACAACAATGCAATCATGGGTGCTAGAATTTGGTGGCAATGGTTAACGAATCCAAATATGCCTTGGGCCATCATATGGACAACAAAATATGCAAATCAAAGGCCTCCTGATGATCTAATCCGATTCACACCTACAGAAAAGGGCTCTCTGATTTGGAACGCCGATAGACAACACTATCACTTGATACAACAACATAGTTTCTGGGAAATCAGAGATGGTTCTACTACTCGGTTCTAGACGGACTCATGGTAACAACAACCAAAGCTATGCAATATTTACCAACCTCCACAAATTCTAGATTGGGATGAGCAACAGATGGAAGTGGTATAGCAACAATGGACTCAAAGTCTAGACCAAGGATACAAACAATGGCGCCTGATAGCTGAACTAATCAAAGATGGAACAGAGCATACCCATAACGCCATAGAAACTGAACTCCAAAATCAAAAAATCAGATTCTCTGACAAAAAGGACATATTAAGATGGGGATACACTCCAAAAGGGGCATTCACAACTAAGGAGGCGTATAAAATCTTATGTAATGATCCAGCTCCTAATGATCCTTTATGGAATAGAATCTGGACTCCTGGAATTTGGCCCAAGGTTTCTACGTTCTTATGGCTGCTAGGACATCAACGAATTCTCACCTGGGACAATCTAAAAAAATGAGGTTATCATGGATCCTCAAGATGTCCGAACTGCCTGCAACAGGAAGAAACAATACAACATCTCCTGGATGACTGTCCTCTTGCCACACATCTCTAGGAGAAAACCAGCTTCCGTTGCCAAAGAAAATGGAATGTATCAGAGGATCTAATCAATAAAATTCACAATTGGAAGCAGGATCCCTATAAAAGTAGGCTACTCAATCAACTATGGAAAATACTACCTGGGCTCATCTTATGGACGATTTGGAAAGAAAAAAATTGGCGCATCTTCAAGGATCAAAGTACGCATTTAGAAATCATCTGGACCAACTTAATTCATAATATTCAGGAAACCTTGGCTCTCCATACATGGCAAGAGGAGGATTTTCCTACACTTCCACAAGAATAGAGCATATTGGAGAACTGGAATCTACAACTTCCCATGCCTCAAAAAGCACAAGGAAGCACACCCAACACTTCCACTGTGACTAGCAAATGGATGCCCTCTCCTCAAGGAACTTTCAAACTCAATTTTGATGGGGCTTCCAAGGGCAATCCTGGCAAGGCTGGGTTTGGTGGCATATTTAGGGATCACACATGCACACCTCTCCTGATCTTTCTGGGCAACATAGGTTGGGACACGAACAACTCAGCTGAGTTAGAAGGCTTATGGAAGGGTCTCTCTTTAGCTCATTAGTATGGATTTCATCCTTTGGAGATTGAAGGGGACTCACAAATCCTTATAAATATGGAAAATCAGATACTCCAGGGAACCCATGCACACAAAGTGGCCAGGAGCTGGAGGTTGGCTGCTAGATTGGAGATGATAGAACACTGGCTCAGCTCAAATAGAGCGGTCATCTTCACACATGTCAACAGTTATGGTAACAAGGTCACCAACTTCTTGGCTAACTGAGGAGTTGAAAATGAGCACACCCTACTTACTTGATCAATAGATATCTTAAATGATAGAGCCCAAATACAGGAGTGTAACACCTTGGTGCAGAACGATGCAGCCCCCTTGGATGCGGGTGTTGAGACGGAGGTTTAATGCGATAGGACATGGGGCTGGAAAGTGGCTGAGACACTTGGCCATGCTTGCCACCACCATGCGTGAGCTCATAAGCCTCTGGGTTGTCAACCAGAATGTCTTAAATTCAACCGATGGCTAAGATCTTTCTTCCACCTTCGTAAAAAATTCTAGGCAACTGAATTCAGATCACATTTATGGTTCATTAAATTCGAGAGCTCGTTGAGGCATCCGTAACTTGAATTTCAAGATGGAAGAGCGACGAGCTCATTCTATGTCTCCTCCTCCTCCATTGTAGAGCTTTTTCTCTCCAACCGCTATGAATCCTTGTTCCCGAACTGCTATCGGTCGTCGTTGTATAATTGCTTACTGTCTTGAGCTAGGAGACGGAATCCATCTCTCTCGAAATGGAATCTGCAACCTCATCTCTGTTACCCTTGATTTATCCATTCATTCGCCACCCCTTGACACTGCTCCCTTGCATTCGCATACGCCCCTTTCTGAGAGTGAAACCATGCCCAGACTTCGTCATCGCATGCGCTGTAGGAGCGGCAGCACTAGAAGGTCGTCCTCAGCATGCTCCCTCTTCTTCCAGATCTGATACTTCGTCCCCTTCCTCTGAGTACTTCACTGGTAGGTATCCGAATACCAGAAGCGGAAGAGGCAGATCCCACTTAGCCAGCTACAGAAGGGCCTCCTCCAATCCGGCTTCCCCTGCCTCCCTCGCCTTAAACTTGCCTCAAAAAACCCACTTTTCTTTCAAATGCACTTTGAACTGTCCTAGAATAATTGCCACCATCTCTGTCTCGTTTCGGGAAGAGCCTCAGATAGCTGTTGCAGGGACGCACTCAGGAGGGAAGGATGCGGGGTCTACTCAGGACGAGGCTTTGAAGATTCAGAAGGAGGATAAGCTCAAAGAGAAGGCACCAATTGATGAGGATTCTGGTTCGCACCGAACGAGACGCACCATACAAGGCACTGCCTCTAATGCAGACAAGCTAGATGCAGATAATGATATGGAGGCTTACGATGCCTCATCCTTGAAGAACCACCTCCTCCTCATGAAAGCTAATCCTTCTATATTCTGCAATTATGTGTATGTCGAGTCCCAGACTTCAAGGGCTAAACTTGAGTTTTTTGTACTGATATCATGTAGTTTCTGTCTAAGATACTGGTTTCTAAGGCTGTTACCCCTGCGTGGGTAGCATTTTTCACGTAATGCTCTATGTTTGGACTGGTTTCCCCATGTGGGCAGTCCTCAAACAGTATTTTTGCTAATCATGCCACATCTACTGGGCAGCGCATAGGCTACGGCCACGATGTACACTATTTCTTCTTTTTAATAGATTTAACTTAACTTAGAAAAAAAAAACCATCATCATCATCAATTTGTTAAAAATATGTTAGTTTTTTTTTTAACATAAAAAAAAACTAAATTTAAAGAGCTAAATACTTTCTTATACATATAAATTTTTTATATTTATAAAAATAAATTATTTTAAACTATTGAAATAATATATATATATATATATATATATATTATTTCTCTTCCGTTATAAGCTTTATATTTCTTAAATATATTATTGTGAGTGGCACTCAAAACTTGGGCTAATATAATCTGGATCTATGGGATCCACATTTCGTAATGTGAATTGATCATTTGTTTGTACATGGGGTTGTAGCATGTTCTTCGAGAAAATAGAGTTGATATGGCATGAGATTTGGATGCCCATGGAATTCACTTGAACAATGTAAGTGAGTCAATAATGTATAGATACATCAAAACATATCATAACCTAATATTTAATGTGATTCACATCAACTTGTCACTATGTATAGATACATCAAAACATATAAACCTAATATTTAATGTGATTGACATCAACTTGTTGTTTATATGGTACATTTTCAACATTACCCCCATAAGACCATAAAAACTATAACCAATTAATATGCAAATAAAAACAAAATTAAAATATCTGAAAATAAATTAAAATGGTTTACAATGTAAACTTTGTAAATTTTTTTTTAATTTTTTTTTTCAAACTGGAATTAATTAATGTTCAAATGCATATCTAATGCATAATACCTGCCACTGTCCCAAGGATAATAAGGTGATTTTTGGAGTTTAATAACTTTAGTTATAATAAGGTGATTTTTGGAGTTTAATAGCTTTAATAACTACACTAAAGTAATGTGATCACATTTTAACATAACTCCAAAATATTATGATTATTATATTTGCTTAGCATTATAATGGAAATGGATATTCACATGATTCGCTTCTGTATTTTTCGTTATGTCTATGAAATTTACACTAAAGTAAGGTGATCGCATTTTAAGTGTACTCCAAAATATTATGATTATTATACTTGCTTAACATAAGATGATCACATTTTAACTGGACTCCAAAATATTATGATTATTATACTTGCTTAACATTATAATTGAAATGGATATTCACATGATTCGCTTCTACATTTTTCGTTAATTCACCTTATATTTTATAATCGATGGACCTCTTCTTACTTGGAACTCTTCATAATCATGGAGATGCAAAGAATGTGCCCTCCATATCTCCATTTTGACATGATCTCATTCCCAAGATGCGACTCGCTGCACTATTTTGATTTGTGAATCTTCTCACCTTTAGTTATCATTAACTTTAGTGAAACACGCATAAATATGATAGGAGAGAACATGTACAAGTATGAAAAAATATAAAACAAACCTTTTACAATGTATAAGTCAATCATTGCACTATTTTGATTTGTGAATCTTCTCACCTTTAGTTACCATTAACTTCGGTGAAAAATGCATAAATTTTATACGAGAGAACATGCACAAGGGAAAAAGAAATATAAAAAAAACTTCTTCAATGTTTAAGTGCACACTTTAAATTTCTTGAACAACGAGATTTTGGTTGGGAGAAAATATTTTCTGGGAAACATTATAAAAATCTCTGGAATTTCTTTAATTCGACAAGGTTTGAGATCTTAAAAATATTTTATTGGAAAACTATGTGGGGAATGAAGCTATGTGTGGGATTAGTGAAGTGAATTTATTAAGAAGGGTAATTAATGAATTTGGGTTTTAGAAAGGAAGATAATGGAGTAATTCTTTATTTGTAATGAGTGTTTAAATTATACAACATGCATGTATATCTTGGACTCACCTCATCTAACAATGTACTAAAGTTAAAATCTGAATCGCTTTTACAAATATTTTTCGAAATTAAAAACACAATTGATAATCACATGAAGTAAAGAAGAATCAAATCAAACCACAAAATAGATAATTTCCTGGGGAAATCTTGATGCTCAAAACCCCACTATCTTCTATTGTATATTCAACATGGATCATGAAACAATTACATACAAAACTCTTCTCACAATAGCCCTCTAGTACTCATTTAATTGTCTCACACTGTCATACAAAAAATGACCAATACTTAGCCAATTTAATACCTCTAGACAACCTGCCTTGCTTGAGAAATCCCTAAGAGATAAGAATTATGGTCTTCCTTGACTGTGCAAGTATCATGTGCACTCCAATAGGTGTTTGGGTGCATGTGTGCAACCCAATAATCCTACAACTGATAGTCAACTTCCCTTTCACCTAGATCTCAACTGGGTCTCCACTGGATCTGACATGCATGCAACTAATAATAGTAAATCTTCAGTTGCATGTGAGATCATTGATTGTGAATTAATGAATATTTAATTCACTTGATCTCTCACTAGTGTATCTTCAGTTACAACTAGCACAACTGAGTTTAACTCACTTAACTGAGTTAAACTGATTACAACCTACATTAACTAATGCATCACTGCACTTCAAACTATGTTACAACTAGAATTACTATGCATGCCTCAACAACTACCTCTAACTCGAAATCCACTAGCTAACTAAGTTTATCACTCTCAATTAACTATTCCAAATTATTATTGAGAATAGATTACAGTTTCTTTTCCATCGTAATTAAGGGATAACTAAAATAGACATGCAACCAAAAATAGGACTGTGGGCCCCACCCTAGTGTAGGTTCTTAATGCACTTGGTGTGGGTGCTGAAATTTTCTTATTGAATCTCAAGACTCCCTCTGAACAAGAAAGGGATTATCCTTCACCCTAATCCTATATCTATGGCATTCAAATTTTCTCTTGGTGAGTGCCTTCATCAAAATATCTGCATCCTGATCTTTCGGGGAATGTACTAAAGCAACATTATCTTTCTCTACACACAATATCTGATATGATGGTACCAGATATCTATATTCTTGGACCTATCATGAAACACATGATTAATTGAGAGTTTAATGCAACTCTGATTATCACAATGAATCATTGTTAGATCCATCTGAGAACCAAACAAACCAACCAAGATCTTTCTCATCCAGATAGCCTCACATGCAGCTTGACTTGCTTCCATGTATTCCGCTTCCACTGAACTAAGTGCCACATATCGTTGTTTCCAGTTGTACTAGGAAACTATTGTCGATCATATGCTGAAGATCCCTCCTGATGTGCTCTTTCTGTTTGATGGAATGCCTGCCAAATCTGCATCCGTGAAGCCTTGAAGCTTCACTCCCTTTTTTCGTTTGTACCATAGACCATACTCTGATGTTCCCCTCAGGTTTCTCAAGACATTCTTCCTCGCCTTCCAAAAGAGCTTGGTGGGCTTAACCATAGCTTGACTTAGCTGGTTAACTGCGTAGCAAACATCTGGTCTGGTCTAGATACATCAATGAACCAACTAACTGTTGTTATACAGTAGCATTCACTACCTCTCCAGAAGTAGAATCATCTTTCATCTAATTGCGTGGAAGAGGAGTATTCATGGGTTTGCAACTCTATATGTGAAACTTACCCAGTATTTCCTTTGCATACTTTCCTTGAGACACAAAAATTTCACCATCCCTTTTCCATATTTCCAAAACAAGGAAATAATGAAGGAGTCTGATGTCGTTGATTTCAAACTCCCTTACAAGATCCTCCTTGCATGAGTCTATCAGCTGCTCATTACCAGTCAAAATTAGATCATCAACGTAAAGAAAAATAATCAATAGCTTACCCTCAACCATAATCTAGTACAGGTTTGCATCTGCTTCACTTTTGGTCAAGCCCAATCCAGTGAAATAGTTGTCTATCCAAGTGTACCAAGCACGGGGTTCTTGCTTCAGCCCATACAGTGCTCTTTTGAGTTGGCACACATGTGACTCACCGTTGAATATCTCGAAACCTTCAGGATTCTCTATGTACACCTCTTCCTCAATGATCCCATTGAGAAATGCAGTTTTCGCATCCATCTGATGAATGTGCTAGCCCATCTACTCTAAGAGTGCAAGGATGGATTTTATGGAAGAGTACCTTGCAACTGGTGCAAAAGTCTCATCATAATCTATCCCTTCGATCTGTGAGAATCCCTGGGCCACAAATATGGCCTTGTATTTCTCCACACTCCATCAACAACTTACTTTACCTTGTATATCCATCTCAATCCAACCACTGATTTGTCGACCGGTCTTGGGAATATCTCCCATGCACTGCTCTTGACAATGGAGTCATACTCCTCCACCATTCCATCAAACCAAGTTGGTTGTTGCACTGCTTCCTAAAAGGAAGATGGTTTAGTCACAATACATTTTATCATAAGAGCCATGTATCCAGTAAATTGTTCAGGAGACTGTTTCTGTCTGCGCTATGAAGTAGGGGCTCCTACATTCTCTGCAACATCAAGTCTCAATCTATCAGCTTCTGTGGTGTGCCTTCTACCATTTCTGATGGATGGCTTTGAATAAGTGTTTTCCTCCACTCCACGATCCTCCTCATGTGGCTAATCCACATCTTGAGACTCATCCTTGGGAACCAACATTTCCACCTCTACATGAAAGTCCAACTCCCTCTCAAGGGACAACCGCATGGATTTCTCCTCATCAAATTTTATATCTCATCCCACAATATTCATTCTGATGTTTGGAAAATAAACATGATAATTATAGGGTGTTTCAGTGTACCCCAAAAAAATCTTGATATCAGCTATTGGTTACAGCTTTTTCCTTTCGTCCTTGGTCACATGCACATAAACATATGAGCCAAAATATTAAAGTGTGAAACATCAGGTTTCTTACAAGTGAAAGCCTCTTCAGGTGTACTCATGCCAAGTATCCTATGAGGACAACGATTCTTCAGAAATACCGCAGTGTTGCATGCTTCCACACACAGATGCATCGGTAGGCCTTGATCATGCAACATCGCTCTTGTTGCACCCACGATCGTTATGTTCTTTCATTCCATGGCCTCATTCTTTTGTGGGTTATGAGGCGTTATTAGTTCTCTTCTTATTCATTCTTTGCTGCAGAAGTTCTTGAATAAGCTAGAGATGTATTCTCCACCATTATCGCTCCTAAGAGCCTTCACTTGCTTTCTTGACTCTTTCTCCACCAGTGCCTTAAACTCCAATAACTTAGAGAATGTCTGATCTTTCTTCTACATGAAGAAGATCCATCACTTATGAGAAAATTCATCAAGAAATATTACATAGCACTTATCTTTTGTTGTCGAAGCAACAAATAATGGTCCACACACATCTGTGTGAAATCTCTCAAGGATCCCCAAGCTTGGTTCTCCTTCTCATGAAAGGTGGCCTGTACATATTTTCCCATAGTACATCCCTTGCATGTGTTTTACTGTGCAAGTGTACCCCTATGAAGACCGGTAGCAATCTATTGTATGACTTTCAAGGCTCCATGGTGAAGATGGCCCAATCTCCTGTGCCATAATTTGTGCTCATCCTGGCTCACCATTTGATCTGCCTTGCCCATCATTACTGCACAACAATCTACCTCCATCTTGTAGATATTATTAACTCTAATCCCTATCCTCTTGGATTTTCCTGTTGTTTTATGTCACAGGAAATAATTTCCTTCACTAAAAACAACATCATAACCTCTATCCTCCAACATTGCGACTGAGACTAAATTTTTATTCAAACATGGTACATGAATTACATATTTTAATTGAAAGGGTTTACCTGAATGCCTCTGGAAGGTAATGGTACCAATCTCGATAGGACTGTACCGCCTATCATCACCCATATCAATATGAATATGTAGATCCTTCTCCTCTAAGTCATTGAAACGTTCCTTGTCTTCCATCATGTGAAAGGAAGTGCCACTATCAAAATACCACATATATCCTAATGCACTTGACACCATGGATGCGATCAATGAGAAATCAAGCTCAAATTGTGAGTCAAGAGCCTCACCAGCTGTAGATCCTCCAACCTTCTTGTTCTTCTTCTTTTGTGGACAGGTAGTAGCAAAATTCCCATGCTCGTGACAGTGAAAAAACTTCACCTTGGACATGTCATGCTTCTTGCCATTATTGGACTCGGGTTTGGAATGGAATTTCTTCCCCTTCCCCTTCTTTGCCTTGGCAGCCAAAGCACAATATTCTTCATCTTCATTCTTATATGAAGATCCATCTCTGGTGTTCCGTCTAAACTCCTCCTGCACCAAATCCAACCACAGTTGTTTCGAATCTGGAAAATTTTCCCTTCCATTGACAAAGTCTTGATAAATGTGCCAACTCTTTGGAAGTCCTAGTAGAGCCAAGCTCACCAAATCATCATCAGTGACTATTATACCAACGCTCCCCAGTTCATCCTGACATTGGACAAACTTTGTTAGAGATTTTATTATGGAGTCCCCCTTCTTCATCTTGATATTCATGAGTTTATCTTTGAGTGCCAATTTCCTATGGTCGCTCCTGCTCTGGAATAGATCCATCAAAGCCTTCCACATTGCATATGGTGTGGCTCTCCCATGGAGGTTTGATAAAATGTGGTCTCATACTCCCTCCAACAAGATCCTCCTCGCCTTTGCCACTTTCTTTTGCTATGCATCAATATTTGCAGCATCTATCATAGCGGGTTTAGGAACATCATTGTCAATGAATTCCTTCAAGTCATTGTCTTCAAGTACTTCCTCCATCCTTTCCTTCCAAACAATATAGTTTGAGATTCCCTCAAGTGCATACTCCAACCTCAAGCCATTGAAAGCCATTTCAATCTTGAATCAGCTATAGCACCAAGAAAGTCTTTGTAAAAATTCGAATTCTATCAAATCACAAACTCATCTCCCGCGTCACTTCCGTAATTTCCTGTGCTCTGATACCATGTAGAACTTATACAACATGCATTTATATCTTGGATTCACCCGATATAACAATGTATTAAATTTAAATACTGAATCTCTTCTACAAGTATTTTGCGGAATTAAAAACACAATCACTAATCACATGAAGTATAGAGGAATCAAATAAAACCACAACACATATAATTTCCCGGGGAAATCTTGCTGCTCAAAATCCCACTATCTTCTATTGTATATTCAACATGGATCATGAAAGAATTACATACAAAACTCTTCTCACAAGATCCCTCTAGTACTCAGCTAATTGTCTCACACTATCATACAAAAAATGACCAATATTTTTCCAATTTACTGCCTCCAGACAACCTACCTTGCTTGCGTAATCCTTGATGAATGCAATCCCTAAAACATAGGAATTATTTCCTTCCTTTACTACGCAAGTATCATGGGCACTCCAATAGGTGTTTGGCTACCTTGTCTGCAACCCAATAATCCTACAATTGATATTCAACTTCCCTTTCACCTATATCTCAACTGGGTCTCCACTGGATCTGACATGCATGCAGCTAATAATAGTAAATCCTCATTTACATGTGATATCACTGATTGTGAATTAATTAATATTTAATTCACTTGATCTCTCAGTAGTGTATCTTCAGTTACAAGTAGCACAACTGAGTTTAAATCACTTAACTGAGTTAAAATGATTACAACCTGCATTAACTAATGCACCATTGCACTTCAAACTCTGCTACAACTAGAATTACTCTGCATGCCTCACTAACTACCTCTAACTCGAAATCCACTAGCTAACTGAGTTTATCACTCTCAGTTAACTATTCCAAGTTATTATTGAGAATATATTACAATTTATTCCCCATCTTAATTAAGGGATAACTAAAATAGACATTCACCCAAAAATAGCACTGTGGGCCCCATCCTAGTGTAGGTGCTTAATGCACTAGGCATGGGTGCTGAAATTTTCTTGTTGAATCTCAACAATGAGGAGTTATATATATATATATATATAGGAATTGTTTAATGTTTTATTTCATTATGAAACTCATAAAAGTTAAAATGATGAAAAAGGCCATGATGAATACTAAAATAAATGAAACCATGTGTGGAATGAGTGAAGCGAATTTATTAAAAAGGGTAATTAATGAAATGATAATGGAGCAATTCTTCATGAGTGATGAGGATTTTATATATATATATAGGAATTGTTTAATGTTCTATTTCACTAAGAAACTCATAATTTTTTTTTTTAGTTTAGTAATGTTGATTTTCTTTAAAGCTAGCTGAAATAATAAGATAATTTGAATCTTTTATATTATGAATGATCACTTCCTTATAGCATCTTAAATTTTTTTCCATCCTCTAGTTCATTATCACACTACAATTCTCCTTAAATTTAGTGTAATAATAGTTTCAATATTATTGTTATTTTACAAAGTGACCACTTCCTTTCTTCTCTCATGATTTCTTTCTTCTCTAATGATTCCTTTCTTCTCTAATGATTTAGTCAAGACTCAACATCTTTGTGTCAACCCCACTTGAGACATAGGTGGCTTTCACTATCATTTGGATCAATATCATGAATCCTCTTTTATTCCATGTTGTTTACCTTATTATTGTATATTAGGTACCTAGTAATAATTATTCTCTCAATGGAGTAAAGACTCACTTCTATCAGAATGATAGGATAGGGTGTATTATCTTTAATTTTCAGACTATAAATTATAAAACACTTTTGGATTTACTCTATATTTCTTCGTTATTCTTTACATATGTTGTAGCCCAAACTTCACAACTATATAAGATAATAGAAGCGATGAAAATCTAAAAAGAAGTTTCTTATTATCCCATAGCCAAATATATATAAATTTGCAATTACTTTCAAGCTTATGATAAGCTTTCCACCCTCCATCTATCCTTTTCTGAATGATATAGTTACATTTAAGCTTGTAATGAAAATTCATGCCAATATATTAATATGAATTCACTTCCTCCAAGCTATTATTGTCACACATGAAATTAGGATAAGTGTTCATTTTGTTTTAATTATTATAACCTTATTTGTTCTTGTGTTAACAATCATACATGTACTAGAGCATAAATACTTAATAAATTTTTGTTGTGTTTTTAGATCATAGGGACTCCTCACCATATGAATAATATCATTAGTATACATAAGAAGGAAAATGAATATATTATCTTGAGTCAAGCCAACACAACCTACTTCTTCCAAACAACCCTCTTACTTATCAATGTATATGCCAAAAAGGGCATGATACATCGGGGATGACCTTTCTTAGATCCTATATTTATAAAATTAATTTATCTCGACCAATCATTTGTGTTTCTAAACCTAGGAATAGCATTATCTTACAACCTTATCGCAACAACTCTTAACTCAGAAAGATATTTTTTCTCTTCTAATATATTCCAAAGGTTAGTCCTACTAATAGTGTCAAAATATTTTCCAAAGCCAGTGAAACAATGCAAAAGATTGATTTTAATATTTACACTCCTTTAAAATATCATAAGCGTGTCAAGGTGCTCCATAATAAAATTAGAGCTCCTAAATATGCTTAGTTTTGACCTATTTTTTCATGGATATATATCCTTACACTAATCTTCTTTCAAAAATTATTTCGTATAACTTACTTAGAAAGGGGGGGCTAATCATAATGCTCCTATAATTAGATGGATTATTTTTATCCCAACATTTGAATATAGATATAATGATACTTTGATTCCAAATATTTGGAAGCTCTACTTGAAAATTAAATTGAAGAGCTTGCAAATGTAAGAGATGAGTATAAACACTCCAATTCTTGATATTTATGTTTATAGGCCTTCCAATTTTCAATATTTATGTTTGATAGCTTTAGATTCCCTTGATTTTCTCTTTTGCAAGCCACTCAAATACAAACTCTATGCCTTCTATAGAAAAAAAAGTTCTTCCTCAATATAAAGGGTTTTAATGTTGTCCACAACATTAGGGATTTGTAAATATTTTTAAAGTAGCAATTCCAACCCCTCATGCTATTGATTAACAATGGAAAATATAAAATGCTCTCCATGTTATTCAAATTTTCAAATTCACAAAACCTCAAGAGTAAATGAATTGAATAGATACCTAAACTAGCTCTCTCTTTAGTTTATGTGATGATAACATGGATCAAAGTTAAGGAGAGATGTGTATGACATTGGTATCTTTCCTCTTTTATGTTTAGGGAAAAAATAGGACTAACAGATTTACTTTCCAAGAGAGGAATTGGAAAGGATCTAGGTAAGTTTTATTTTTTGGTTATGAACAAGAAGTCATGATTAATGCTGGAATTAATTACTCATAGTAGATTTGGTATTTTGTAGAACTATATCATAATTTTGTGGTATTTTGTATTAATCTGCCATAATTTTGTGGAAAATGTAATGTAAATACTGACTACCAGTCAGAAGGTCCTGAGAAGGCCATTCCCTCACAATTTTTTTTTGAGGGCTTAGAAAACACTAAGTTGAATAGCAGTAACAAAATTTGACATTAAGAACTCAGTGATTTAAGAAATTGATTACATATGAGATATTTTCCAAATACAAATGAGGTATGAAAATAAAGAATAGAATACTCACTAAAAAAAAATATTACACTTGATAATTCTAAACTTAAAATACTTTATCAGTTTGGCCTCATGTCAATCATTTTCTAAGCATCAGATTTGATCCATGCAAAGTGCATAGATGTGAAAAAAGCTTCTTCCTCTGCACAATGTATCCACGAACAAGGGCACGACTACCCAATGGGTTCCAGGCCACCATTTTTTCTCACATCCACATGAGAAATGTTTAACGTTGAATATGCCGTTATAACCAAATTATCGGGGGAGTTGTCTTTTGTTAGACGAAATGGACTCATTGTCTGGCCATGTCTGGTTGATGGGAAAACGAGTCTGACGACCCCGCTTGACGACTGAATTCCGGTGTACCCTGCTCTCCCCCACGCTATTTTCCTTTGCCACCTCCTCCCCTCCCCTCTGCCACCCTCTCCTCTCTGCTCCCACCCAACCACTCCCTCTAGCCCTCATATGAATTGTTATGGAGAATAAGATATCGAAGGCCCTTCAATTGTATAAATATCAATGGTATTCTGCCACCAAAATTATTGCCACTCAAATCTAGGAAAGACAAATTCTTGCAACTGGTCAGTTCCACTGGTATGTCTCATGATAGATTAATATTTCGTACAATAAGATATTCGAGATTCTGCATCGAACCAAACTGACGAGGAATTTGGCCAGTAAAATTAGTTTCCGAGAGATCCAGAAGGAATAATTCACCACCGTTGGAGAGTATTCCTGGATTTTTTCCCTCCAGTTTATTTAGAGACAAATCAAGTTTTCGTAATTTGCAAGATTCTAAAAACACTGCTTCTGGAATATGCCCAGAGATATTATTACAACAGAGAAAAACTTCCTCCATAGCTCCAAATAGTGATGACACTAAACCAACCAGTTGATTTTCACTAAGGTCAATGAACCTTAAATTGTTGTAATTACCAAGAGTTTCTGGTATAATGCCTGTGAATTTGTTTGTGGAAAAATTCATTGGAGTCAAATTATCACATTTTTTTGGAAAAATAGATGATATGCTTCCATTAAGTCGATTGATAGAGAGGTCTACTGGAAAATTGTTGGAGAGATCTAACTGTGTAAGGCTTTTACAAAGCCCTAAATCAGAAGGAATTTTACCTCTGAATAAATTCATTCCCAAGAAGAGACTAGAAATATCATTAAGCATAAAAAATTTATCAAAAACTTTGCCTTGGGAAAGAGCACCAGTAAGGTTAATGACAGTGACTCACTCCAACCCTTGCACAGTTCCGCAGGTTATACCAGACCAATTGCACAGACTTGCGTCAGATTGATGCCAATTTTGGTACGCTTTATTTGTAAGGATTATGGGTTTTTAGGAAACTTTTGAGATCAAGGAATGTCTTCAAGTCTTGTTCCAGAGAAGAATCATTTGTATTGAGCAGAATTCGGTAAGAGAAAAAATCTACAAAAAGAATAGACTAAATTATTAAGAAATAACAATACATGTATGCCCTTTTCACAGAGACAATAATTTTCAATGGGGGACACAATGGAGGCAGAGGGGAGGTAGAGGTTGGGTAGAAAAGTCACCGGCAGAGGGAAGTGGGGCCGACCAGCATCGTCAGACTCGTTGTCCCATCAGCTGGAGATGGCCGGACGACGAGTCCATTTCTTCTAACGATAGATAACTCCATTCTCGAGTGTCAGAATCCACTATCTGAGTGTTGATGTACATGCACCTAGATTAGCTTTAGTTCAATTCTAGAGATTGCATGCAATGTGCACTTTTCTTTAGCTAGTTAACTTGAGTGCTTTACATGCACATAGTTAGCCTTAATTAGCTTTAGTTCAACTCTAGATATTTCATGCAATGTGCACTTGTTTTTAGCTAGTTAACTCGAGTGCTTACATGCAATGTGCACTTGGCTTAGTTAGTTAACTCTAGTGCTTGCATGTGGTGCATGTGCACATTAACAGAACATAAAGAAAACTTATATTTAGTTAGCTTTAACTATCCATAGTTATTGTATGTACAACTAAGCTTAACACAATTTCTTTTATGTATTGATTCAAAAAACTAATATTGATGAATTAATTTCATTCTTTTCTCCATTCTTTCTCACTCCTTTATTCTCTAGCAATTTTGTTCATTGTTTTGCAAATCTACATCTTTGTGTCTCAAAATATCACATGGTAGCAGAACCTGGACCCAAGTTTTATTCCCCCGAGCTGTGTTTGAGGAGGGTGTTGATTCTCTCGAGCTGCGTTTGAGGGGGGGTGTATGATTAATCACCCCACCTCTGTGGAATCCATAATTTCTATCCTGGGGATCCTAGTTACCGGTTTGGAAGTTTGGGCCAACACCTATGGGTTTTGGTGTAACGAAAAACCTCTACATGGTATCAGATCCCTCATACCATATCTTTGTTGACATATTCTGTTCCATTACCTGTGTGGAGTATCTTGATGCTTTTTCCAAACTGATTTTCCGCATGTGCTTTGAAAATTTGTAGATGTTGAAAAAATTCAGACTTGAGTTTCAAGAAGTATAGAGGGATCTTCCTCAAATTGAGGTATAGAGGCAGGATCATCAAGGAGATCACTCATTCTACACCATTTTGTGTTGAAGGTGGAAGAGAATCTTCCAAAGTACATGCAGAAGTATGATCTCGATGTTCAACAACTAATGGTCCAACAGGTGTCACAGGAAAAGGCTCATATTCATCATAATTTTAATCTGAAGTTTCATCTTCATACTCATCAATGATTGGTGATGGAAACTTGGTAACAAGTTCATCTGCTGGTGCATGAAAAATATCTTCGTCAAAATTTACACTCCTTTCCTTAAAGAGCTCTTCAGTGTTGATATCAAGCAATATGTACCCTTTGACTTCATCAGAAAATCCAACAAACATGCATGCTTTACTTTGAGGCTCCAAATCCTTTCTCTTCTCTGTAGGAATGTGGGCCCATGCTTGAGATCCGAAAAATGCAGAAATGACTGACTTCAGGTTGCATGCCAGTCCAAGCCTCAAAAGTTGTTTTTCTAGTAACATATTTATGAGGAGATATGTTTTGGATGTATGAGGCACAATTGATAGCTTCAACCCACAATTTTGACGAAAGAGATCTTGCATGCAACATCCAATTGGCCATCTCTTTCAAAGATCGATTCTTCCTTTCAACCACCCCATTTTGCTATGGAGTGTAAGGAATTGTATGTTGCAACTGTATGAATGTTTTATTACAAATATTGTTGATATCTTTGTTGACATATTCCGTCCCATTATCTGTGTGGAGTATCTTGATGCGTTTTCCAGACTGATTTTCCGCATGCACTTTGAAAATATTTAGATGTTGAAAAATTTCAGACTTGAGTTTCAAGAAGTAAACCCAAGTGAATCTTGTGTAATCATTTATAACTGACAGCACATGTCTTTATTTTCTCATTGAAAGCACTGGAAATAGAACCATGAGATCACTATGTACAAGTTACAAAGGTGAAGAGGCTCTCCATGCATGCCCCTTCTCGAACTTGTCTTGTGGATTCTTTCCAAGAGAAAATCCATTACAAACACCATTTGAAAATTCAATGGTTGGAAATCCTTTGACCATCCCTTGCTTGCTAAGATATTGCATATATATGAAATTCAAGTGTCCAAATCTCTCGTGCCAAATCATACTTTCTTCATTTGCATGGGTAAGTAGCAAAATAGAATTTGATTGAGGAACAAAATCAGAAAATGTATACAGACGAGATTGATCATTTACCTTGCTAGATGCAATCTTCAAGTTGGTTTTAATGTCATAAATGCTCACAGAATCTAGGGTAAATTCCACTTTCCTTCCACTACCTATGTGTGTCATTTTATACACTAAGAGAAGATTCACAGAAAGCCTTGGAATATGCAAGACATTCTCAAAACTTCCATCTTTGAATTGCACCCTTCCTTGTCTAGTTGCTGCAACTGCATAATTCCCCCCCATGAGAATAGGAGGTCCCGAGTATGCATGTAAAGAAGAAAAGGATTCATTTAAAGAATCCATATGATGTGAAGCTCCTGAATCTATGATCCATTCTTACGATGTAGAATGAAGACAAATCAAAGAATTCCCATTACCTCTTAGTTCTGGTGCTTTTTCTTCAGACTTATTCTTGGCATTCTCAGGAATGTGGTCTCCAATATTTTTTTGTTGGAGTGTCTGTGAAAGAAGATATATAGTCTTCTTCATGCATGTAGATTTAGAGTGAAAACCACAATGGAAATAATTGCACATTGATTTCCCTTTCGTTTGATCTGGATGATCCATCAGGGGGTTTGGGATTTCCTCCCTTTCTTGGATCATGATCCCTCTTCCCTTTTCCTTTCTGATGGTCTTTGGAATTTTCCTTTCCTTTTTCATGCATAGTAAGTGCATGCACTTTGGAATTTTTAAGTTTGCCCATTTTGATGAGCTTCTCTTGCTCATGCATCAAACCATGGTATCAGAGCCCTCATACTAGGTTACATGGTAGTCAGGTTTTTTCTGGCCATTAAATTTTCAAATGGTGTTTATAATCGATGTGCTCTTGGAAAGCATCCAAAAGACAAGTTCGAGAAGGGTCATGTGTGGAGAGCCTATTCACCTTTGGAAGTTGTACACAGTAATCTCATGGGTCCATTTCTAGTGCTTTCAATGAGAAAATAAATATATGTGTTTTAATTTATAGATGATTACAGGAGATTCACTTGGGTTTAATTTTTGAAACTCAAGTCTGAAGTTTTTCAACATCTAAATATTTTCAAAGCGCATGTAGAAAATTAGTCTGGAAAACACATTAAGATACTCTGCACAGATAATGGGACGGAATATGTCAACAAAGATATCAAGAATATTTTTAATGAAGCAAGCATATGGTTGCAACATATAGTTCCTTACACTCCACAACAAATTGGGGTGGCTGAAAGGAAGAATCAATCTTTGAAAGAGATGGAAAATTTCATGTTGCATGCAAGATCTCTTTCGTCAAAATTGTGGGCTGAAGCTATTAATTGTGCCTGATACAGGCATAATAGATCTCCTCATAAATCTGTTATTGGAAAAACACCTTTTGAGGCTTGGACTGGCATGCAAACTAAAGTCAGTCATTTTTTCATTTTTGGATCTAGAGCATGGGCCTACATTCCTATAGAGAAGAGAAAGGATTTTGAGTCTCAAAGTAAAGAATGCATGCTTGTTGGATATTCTGATGAAGTCAAAGGGTACATATTTCTTGATATAAACATTGAAGAGCTCCTTATTGAAAGGAGTGTAAATTTTGACGAAGATATTTTTCATGCACCAGCAGATGAACTTGTTACCAAGTTTCCATCACCACTCATTGATGAGTATGTAGATGAAAATTTAGATCAGAATTCTGATGCAAATGAGCCTTTTCCTATGACACCTGTTGGACCATGATTTTTTGAACATCAAGATCATACTTCTGCAAGTAGTTCGAAAGATTCTTGACCACCTTCAACACAAAAATGGCATAGCATGAGTGATCTCCTTGATGATCCTTCCTCTATACCTAAATTTGAGGAAGGTCTGCAATCACTCTTAGCTATGGAGCCATGCATGCCCATGCATGTTTATATGATGCATGCATCTAATTCATAGACTTATGCAGAAGAAACTGGGCATCCTAAATGGGAAGCAGTGATGGATGAGGAATATAACTCTCTCATTGAGGACCAGACTTGGGATTTGGTTCTGCTACCTTCCAATCGTAAACTTGTGAGGTGCAAGTGGGTTTATCGAACCAAGAAATAAACAAATAGCCAAATTAGTCAATAGAAGGCATGGTTGGTAGAAAAAGTTTTCAGCAGGTACATGGTGTTGACTATGATGAGAATTTTTCTCCAGTGGAAAAAATGGATTCCATTCGGCTATCTCTCTCCATTGCAGCAACAATAGGATGGGAGGTGCATCATATGGATCTAAAGAATGCATTTCTTAACATAAATCTCGAGGAGGAAATTTACATGGAGCAACCACAGGGATACATGCACAATTCATCTTTGGCATGAAAACTAAAGAACTTTCTCTATGGCCTGAAGTAGGCACCTAGAGCATGGTATGCAAAGATGGATTCTTATTTTTTATCTCAAAATTTTGTACACTGCAAATCTGATTCCAATGTTTATTTTTTAAAGAAAATTGACTCCTTGTTGATCGTAGTACTCTACGTAGATGATATTTTGATAACAGGTAGTTCTGCTTCTATCATTACTGTGATTAAAACTACATTGCATAAGCGGTTTTATATGATAGGCATGGGCTCGCTAAATTTCTTCCTTGGATTAGAGATGAATCAAAGTGGTTCTAGGATTACCATTTCTCAACCAATGTGTGCTAGAGATATTTTGGCATGATTTCACATGCGTGACTACAAGCCAATAGCCACACCTTTCTTATCAGGGATAAAGCTTGAGAATGGAAAAGACACACCATTGGTTGATTGCACATTGTACTGTTAGCTTATGGGAAGACTTATTAATGTCACTCACTCCCATCCTGATCTCTCATATGTCATAGGAGAAGTTTCCGGATACATTCAAAAGCCACATGAGTTACACGGGAAATAAACAAAGTGCATCCTTCAATATGTCCAGGGGACAATCACCTATGGGATTCATTATGCAGCCAATTGTTCTTTGAATCTCATTGGGTTCACAGATTCAGATTGGGATGGCAACAACATTGATCACAAGTCCCGCTCTAGTTATGTACTTAGTTTGGGATCCAACCCAATTTTTTGGTCAAGCAAGAAGCAAGATACCATTTCTTTATCATCAGCAGAGGTCGATTATAGAGGAGTAGTCAATGCCACTATTCAGGCCATTTGGCTACAACATTTCCTATCTGATCTTGGGATCACTTTCCATCATAAAACTATCATCTAGTGCGATAATCAAAGTACACTAAAGTTTTGTAGAGATCTAGTGCAGCGATAGCGAACCAAACACATCGAGATCCAAATGCACTTCATTATAGAACTCATTCATGATGGGATCATCGATCTTTAGTACTATCCTAGTTTCGAGCAAACTGCTGATATATTCACCAAGACTTTCACTCAACAGAAGTTTCAATTCTTGCGAGATCATCTCGGGGTGAAGGACACGACTACCTAGCAGTTGTCTTTTCTCTACTTTTGCATTATATTTTGAGCGGGGGTTTTTCTTCCCACTTGGCTTTCCCTCTTTCCTCCTTTTCATGCATTGTATATGGGTACCTAAAATGGTCATGTTGCCGGGACTCATTCATTTTGCATCAGACTCACTTAAGTTATGATTAAGGTGGTGTGTTGGTGTACATGCACCTATATTAGCTTTAGTTCAACTCTAGAGATTGCATGCAATGTGTGATTGTCTTTAGCTAGTTAAATTGAGTGCTTTACATGCACATTGTTAGCCTTAATTAGCTTCAGTTCAACTCTAGATATTGCATGTGATGTGAACGTGTTTTTAGCTAGTTAACTCAAGTGCTTACATGCGATGTGCACTTGGCTTAGTTAGTTAAATCTAGTGCTTGCATGTGGTGCATGTGCACATTAGTAGAGCATAAATCACACTTAGCTTCAGTTAGCTTTAACTATCCATAGCTATTGCATGTAAAAGTAAGCTTAACTCACTTTATTTTATGTATTGATTCCAAAAACTAATATTGATGAATTGATTTCATTATTTTCTCCATTCTTGCTCACTCCTTTGTTCTCTCGCAAGTTTGTTCATTGTTTTTCAAATCTAGATCTTTGTGTCTCAAAATCTCACACCGAGAACTCACCCGACAAAACCCCAACTCAACCCTGCCAGAGTATACCATTTGAAAAATTCAAAACAATGGTTAAGTCAAAAAATAATGCATGAAGTAGAATACGGTGAGTATAAACTCAGCTTTGCTTATAAATATATGCACTACACAATAATTTTGAATCACTTCTATCACGAAGGATATCAATTATAATTATTTTTTTCCCATGCTCTCTCATTTTTATAGCACAAAGTTCATAATTCTACGTCATGATCGAAGCCATGGCAAGCCATTCAATAAAATCATTGTTAAACAATAGTACCTCTCGATATATTTACTAACATATTCTGACTAGACAGTTAATTCAAACGACAAGAATATATATTTTCTTTGAAAGAATTACTTTTTTTTCGCCGGGAGGAGTTAAATAAAAGTTCATTTTGTCTTCTGCCATGTTTCTCCTTGAAATATTCTCTTGTCCTATGTTATATGTGTTTATGATGGTTCTTGGTGTTTTTTAGTCATTGAATTGAATACTATGGATTTGGTTCCTTATTATGTTTGACACATTGGTGAACTAGGTGTGTATAGTTTGCACTCTCTGCATGTTGTACCTCTTTCGAGTATTATTTGTTCCTCATGTCATTTGGGTTGTAAATTGAATTGTTTTGTTTTATATTCTTGATGGTAAGGATATATTTTCCTATTGTTTGTTGTTTCATGGTGTTGGTTATTTCCTTCCATGGAAATCAATTTCTAATGATTTATGGATTATGTAGAGGTGCTTTTCTCTTCTCATTTTGATGGAACTTTTTTGCTTTGCTCATTTTGATGGCACTTTTGTGGAAGTCAATTTCCGGTGAATTCAAAATAGCAAGAATGTTTTTGTATGTTAGAAATTATTTTTTGTTTTCTAGTGCAAGAGTAACTTGCAACCTTGTTTCTTATTGATGAAATTGATATTATGTTCTCTTAATGTATTTCAACTTTGCAAACAATGTAGATAAGTACTTGTAGACCTGGTCTCATTCTGTTTGTTTGTATCCACTTTGAAAATGATCAGTGTAATAATGTCGTGATGAACTAAATTGATAATTCTGCTCTAAGCTTTGACTGTACTCAGGTTTATGGGTTATTATGGTTCTTTGGTATATTGGATGATTTTAAATGTCAAGCTTTGTAATCTCTTTTTTTTTTATAGATGAAATATAACTACTTCAATTTAAAAATAATCTCTTATGGTTCCAAAAAGGCTTCCTATAGATGCAACCTTCCTTTTTTAGCATCCTACTTCCATACAATGACACTTGGGCTAATATCTAGTCTAGAAATAGGAATTTTTGGGATCCTTCTTTGCCATTTAACAAGGTTTGTATTTTCTTTAATTTATTCCAACAGATTTTGACTCATACCACAAAGAGATTGAACACATGTACCATGTAACGATAGTCCCAAAAAAATCATCTAGATTTTTCCTTCAAGCCTCGACATGTTCCATAGATTAATTCAACCCTTAAATAATCATGAAAATATTGCTCCATTCAGATCTTTGTGTTTCAATTGTGGATGAAACTAGGATTATTTATTCGCTCTTCTATGATTTCTTTGAGAAATTAGACCTTTGATTAGGGCATGTTATAACCATTGTTACAACTCCTCTTACTCAGCCTAATTCCTTCTCAAGTGACTATGACTAGGCTGCTTCAACAAGGTTCTTAACTCATTGCCCCTTTATCTCCTTGTTGGTTGTTCCTCGAATCTTGGCCTATTGTCGATGGTATCAAAGCTTAGGACAAAGGCATAATCTAAGCTTTGATACCATGCTGGAAACTTAGATTATGACAACATTTAATTCACTTTTTCTATTCATGAAAGTTATTTGTGCTTTATATTCTTCTTCTTATTTATTATGCTTATATTATTATCATCAAATAAATGTCAAAAATAGGAAGATCATTGATTCACAACCATACACAATGAACACAAGATATAAGCTCTAAGTGAGGGGAAAACCCCTCCAAGGGGAAAAGCTAGAAATATCTTCTCTTATTATAGAATCAACTTCAAAGGAGACTTCTAAGACCAAACCCTAGACCCAAGTTCTCACCAAGAACCAATTCAACCAGCCAATCTTCTCTTATGTAATGCAAGACAAAATCTCCAAGGGTAATGAGGCGAGATTTCTTCTAACCTTTTCATCCTTGCCAAATTAGCCCACAAAATATTTGGTAGTTTTGTACCCGAGGTAGCCTTAGAAACCCCATGGTATTTGCACATGCGAGCAATAGTTGGTAATATTTTAGATCTTCGCTTAATTATATAGTTTTTTCCTTATTTTTTATCCTTCCATTGTCTTCTATGAACCTCACATTAATTTTTCATTTGTAGATCGAACCAAGAATGTGCTTGCTTTAGTATCTCACAAATGAGGTCGAATCCTTACTTTATATAGCCTTTTCTGTAGGCTTGCTGAATTGGCTATTAAGAGCCTTCTAGACATTTCCATATACAAAATATTTTTTCTTTTAATGATACAAATTCCCAAACGAATCTTTAACAATAACTGTGACTCTTTCACTCATGATAAACCTAAGAGACCTAATGACAAAGCATGAAACCCATAATTTTTAAAAATTTAAAATTTCCTTTGTTATTTACATCATTTTCTTTCTCCTTTAATTTGATTGAAAAATCAGATTTACATCATGACATGATTCAAATGACATTTATGGAGATTGAAACTAGTTACAATTTCCAACATGTTGTTCTCTAGGAGACTTTTGATGGTATATTTTCAATAAAAGAGAAGTAGGAGGGTTTTTATTTCAATTAAAGGTGGAAGTATTGGACCTAGTCTTTCAGCCTATAAAGAAGGAAAAACAATTCAACACCACAGTTTTACCATCAATCTCAATGTTGAACAAATTCAATATTGTTTTTTTCCCTAAACTACTTCCATGAGCCTACCAAAAATTGTTGTGAAAACTTGAATCCCTATAGGACATGATTATGGTTGGGTGGCCAAAATTTGTCCTGAAAGAAGAGTGAATCACTAGTTTTGCTATAGGAATGAAAATAGTTTTTTTTGGTAATCATCACAGTACCAAAATATACACTAATTTTGTAACTAAGTAATGGGTAAAGAATTGATAAAATTTGGAGTGTGGTGCAGTTAAAGTTTTTGTGAATTACTTATCACCATTTCAAAAATATTATTGACTAGGTTATCTAATATTATCACATGCTTCATAGCTCCTTTAAATACCGATATCATTTTTATTGGATTTTGATAGGATATCCATGCCTTGGTATTTATACTACTTCAACT
The DNA here is from genome assembly GCA_034641835.2 of Pinus albicaulis. Lineage (NCBI taxonomy): Eukaryota > Viridiplantae > Streptophyta > Pinopsida > Pinales > Pinaceae > Pinus > Pinus albicaulis. The sequence goes on along the minus strand of CM076574.1, from coordinate 77,553,078 downwards.
GAGACATAACTAAGATTAAGTGCTCACTAAACCACACATATATGCATAAATGGATTATGTATGTCATTTTTTATAAATAACAATAGGAAGGAATAATATCCATGTGATCATTTCAATTTGTAAAGGTAGTGGGATAATGCTCAAGTATGAAAAATATTATATGTTGTGGTCTACATAGTTCATTTGTAACACTGTCCAAAAAAGATTGAGATCATTAACTATTGAGTTTTTGTAGAGTGTTATCTTGTACTTACCTCAAAGTTTTCAAGAGAAAGAGGAAAAATGTATTTGGAAGGCCAAGGGAACCCGTATAACTCATGTATTTATATTGTATCTAGCTAGTATATATCATGCGCTGTGGATGGAACAACAATAATGTTACATTTGTTGTTCAAGATAAATATAGTAAAATTTCCCTAGGTTGTAGGTATTTCTTGAAATCCTACTCTTTACATTTACTACAGATTCTTGTAAGGAATTTCCATGGCTTCATGCTTGAGACCTAAGAAAATTATGGGAATAAAATCTACCCACAAAACAACATGGGAATTCATTACAAATGTGACAGTGGTGGTGGATCCCATTGTTGTTGGGGATCTAGTGTGGCCTAGTACCAAGGTACTAAATTTTGTGGTAATATGACTAAACAAAGACGCTTGATGTGATGATACTTTCCATTCATGTTACATATTGTGCATGTAGATCTATACAAATTCCATGAAATAGAGGATGTTTTTGGGCTTTGGGAGTGTGGTATATAGGTTTTTCTTGTTTCTTTACATACATATTTAATCCCTAGCATATACGACAAAGTAGGAAGATAATACAACTATCATGCTATGTGTTAAGTGATATTTTCAGCTATAGTGTTCATTCAAAATTTTCTTTTCTAAAAGTGGTGGAGTAGATTTAGGTGTTGTAGCTTTGGTTTTATATGATGGTGATGAATAAACATATGCAAGAAGAATATATGTTCCTCTCCTGACATCTAATTCCCGAAGGAACTTGTCATCAAGCCAAAATCAAACACCACATTTCTTTTATTACCCTCGATTTCCCATTTAGATAAGGACACTTTCCCCTTCCATTATTACTATTCACTTTGTTGCATCGTATACCAAAATTTTCATATTTAATATCCCCCCTGGTTCTTGAAAAAGGGTATTCCTTGAGAAAAGCAAGAGATTTATTGTTTTGAGCAATCTGAATAGGTGAAAAAGTGGAAAATATTCTAATTTATTTACTTTCTCACAATTACAGGGCTTACTGATATCCTTTTATGTAAAATTTTCCATATTTTTCTGCCACTATATAACCTGTAATAGGTGCCTAAACTAATAATTAGTTTATAAAACATATACTAAATAACAATGAGATGTCTTGTTGCGTCCTCCAGTATTGTGTCATTTCATGCTGCCTCATGTTCTCGAATTTCCATGACTTTATCATTTGAATCATTGTGTTGTTGTCATTATTCTCACATTGGTCTAACATCATCAAATTATAGGACATTGAAAACACATCTCTATTCATTGGTCTAACATCCTTTTATTAGAGGTCACTGAAAGTGCATCTCTATTCATATTTTCAACTAATTTTTTTAAGAAATTGTGGGTTCTCAAGGAGGGCTAATTGTTGTTTGATTTGCACTAGAGTGCTTATAATTTCTGTAATTTGAGTTACTCATTTTTGCTCATATCCATTAAATATGGAAATGGGAGTGAGAATGGAAGCTCTTTTACCATCTACCATGTCTTCATGTTTCCATAAAATCCTCCTTACTTCTAATAAGTTTGACCTATTGTGAGACATAGATTACAAGCCTCTAGATTTCGGTGAAGATTGTATAAAGAGAGATTCAAAAGGCTCCAAATAAATTTGTCTCTATCAGTGAGTAGACGTGACTCAATACCACAAGTTCAAATAGGTTGAGTAGTAAAAAAATCTTTATACCATTTCCCAGGGGCTTAGAAACAAATCCATATTCCTAGAAACAGAGTACAAACGTTGTGAAAGCATCCATTACCTACCTAAAAACAAAAATCAATATAAAAATAATCAACTGAATGTTAATAATAAAAATGACCATTCTGAAAATCAAGATTGGTTTTCAAGCCCAAATAAACATATAATCCAAATTGCAGGGAGTAAAGTAAAAATATTTAAACTCAAATGTCCAATCCTCTAAATTTCACAATAAAAAATAGTATGTACATAACCAGAGGAATTAGAGATATGAGAAGCCAACTTCTGACCACAAAATATAATCAACATAAGAAGAAAAAAAAAAGTGAAAAGTGAAAACCAAATCAAACCTAAAGAATTTTGTTGAACTCATGTATATATTCTTGTCTTCCTCCCACTGGATTGAAGACGAGTTTTCTATTATCCCACCTGGCTCAAGGTGAATTAAATAAAAACCTTCATTACCACTCATCCCCCCTACATTAGACATGTATGTGGGGGCTTTAAGTCTCTTCATGCTTATTTCTCGATCTTGGTGGATGGGCTTGCGCATGAAGGACACACGGCTTGATGCATTTTAGGTACCTAGCATTTAATTAACAAGGGAGGAATTATGGAATAACTTGGGGTGGCTAGAGCACCATTTACCCAAATATCCCCATTTCCAATACCATTACCTTGTTGACGAGTGAGCCAGATTAGCGATAATTCCTCCTTAGTACAATTTGTGCTCATGTCAAAATTGAGGTAAGTTTGTGATCAACCAGACATAGTTTCTTGATCACTGACTTCACAATATGCAAGAGTCCCTCAAGAAATTTTTTTACCAGATATGATTTTCAATTTCCATTTATAATCATAACCTCTAGAGGAATGAGTAAGCTACTTCTTGGTTATTGGATGATGTTCCCAAAATCCAAGCGCATGAAACTTAGTTTTTCGTCCATAATTAGCAAGGATCTCCCCCACACCTACCACCCATGTTAATTATATTGTTACCCAGAGAAAGTTTTCATGGATACCAGGTACTTGGACTATGGATAACTGGGTGCTCCAGGTGCATATCAAACCAATTTTTAAATGAGGATATACTAGTATTCATATTCAATGCACCTAGTGCATCAACTAGATCAAATTCATTGTTTTGTTGAAGGTTGACCTGCTAGCACCTAGATTTTAGAAAATTGTTACCCAAAGGAAGCATTGATGGCTACCATAACTCTGTTTGGACTTGAAGAGCACTGAGTACTTGAGGTGAATTTTATACTAGTTTTTAGATGGAAATGTGTTGGTATTCATATTTAATGCACCTGATGCATCAACTAACTTAAATGCATTTTCATGTTGAGGGATATCCCTACTTTTCCTGGACTATATAGCACTCTACTTCTGTTGGTACAATGATGGAGTTAACTTGGATACTATAGATATGCTTTCAATAGATGCTTCCATAAAAAAGTTCATAAATCATGGTGGAGATCTAGTGGCATGGATCTGAAATATGCTTTCATCCCTGCTATTATTTGTCCCTCGTGTGGCTCATTGAGAATCAAACTAGTAATGCTTGTTTTATTTTTCAACTAGTTGTTAGTATTGGAATTCTATTGTATGATCCTCATGGGATTTGAATTTTTTCACACCAACTGGGAGATGTTTCTTTGGCTATTGGGAATTTAACTAGTGACTAACATGAGTTCCATCCAATCCTGAGCTGCAAGGAAAATTCCACCTTCAGGGTCAGAGAAATTTTCCAAATTCCCATATTGAATGTGAAAACATTGGAAAGACTAGGGATTGAATGCAAGTCATGTTATTGTTTCAAAATTTTTGATAGTAAGTAGGATGCTTGAATGAATATATTACTTTGCATCATGAGCATCAATAATTTAAATATGATGAAAATAAATTGAGGGCCTCTTTATCCAAACTTTGATTGAATAGGGCTCAATAAACCTCTAGATAACCATTTGACACCGAAGGATTCTGCCTGAAATTATCCTTCAAACACAGTTTTTTGTGAAGGCTCTGTAAAAAATATGAATTCCTTTTAATCCCAACCCTCCAAACGCTTTTTTTGTAGACCCATTCTTCATTGATCATTTTCCATATAAACTTGTCATTGATTCTCTCTATATTTTCTAAGGAACCCTTAGGTATAAAATCCAAATACATCCAATAGATAGCAATATATTTTAACCCTAGCTTAAATAAGTCCCCCTTCTCTAGATAACCATCTATTTCACCAAACAGAGAGGCTCTTTTCAATATTAATATATAAACAATCCCATTTTTTATTCCATAATCATTGTTTTTTTATAAATAACTGAGGAAATAATCTAATATCCTCATCATTCACTCCAACACATGATATAGATGACATGCCTAGATCTAGTTTAATATATGTAGAAATGTAGTGTATTTATATCATCTTCTTAATCTTTAGAGCATCCCTTCTTGATCCATCAAAAAACAATAATATGTCATCTACCAATCAAAGATGGGACAAATAGAGATATCCTAATCTTAATGCATTTGAGGTAACCAATTATCTTGGCCCCAATCACATATATACAGATATTGTAAGAGAATATGTTACATTATAGTACAATATATAATGTATTATATGTTATTCCAAAGCTCTTTAATTGACTTATATGAAAATGGGATACTGATAAAATTAATTTGATCTTGATTTAATATATGTTTTATATGTTTTAATTTTTTTATTTTCTCAATTCCATACTTTACATATAATGTGTGTTCGTATTTACACATAAATTGACAAACATATATTTTATAATTGGTTTTTGCATACTAACATGCATCACACATCTTGGAAACTTGTTTGTGTGTGTGGCGGCATTTGATGAGACCTAGTCTAGTGAACATGTATTGTATTTGTACATTTATGTCAACATTATTGTTATCTCTTTTACGTGGTTTATTCTAAACTTATCACTCGCCCACTTCATTGAATTTGATTAGTGACATTGTGAAACCTAATGTTGAAAATAGTAGAGAGAGAAGGTCTTCTTGAATTGTGCCTTAGTCATGAAAGACCTCGATCTGTCTTTCCTTTAGCATGCGAGAGTTTTTGGTGACAGGACGAGTTCATGGAGAAAGTTAATTCATGTGCATAGTTGGAGGATCAATTTAATGTGTTTCTCCAAGTGTGAGTTCATATTTAGAGAGGACGAGTTGAAGAGCTTCAGTATTAATTGAAGCAAGGAGTTGTTACACTGGGAGTTGACTTAGTTAACAAGTTGAACTCAAATTTTGTTCTCAAATTGTACTTTCTAGATATATCATGATTGAATGGCTTAAAAGGAGGACAACGACACATATTTGGATCATTATTATTTTCACAAGTTTTTGTGAGGAGAGCTTCTTTCTAGGAGAGTGTATCAAGGAGGAGCCTATACAAATATTTGAGAGAGATAATTCCTTGCAGGTTTGCCCCAGGATTTATGAATAAATTCCTAAAGAACATGAGCATGTCCTGTGCTAGGAAATAGGAGATTTCCAACACTACGAAATAGGGAAAAAACTACGCAAGCAAGGAGGATATGGTTCATGGTTATTTTCAGGCTATTTAAATCTTATTCTAAGCAATGAGAAAAATTGTGTTTTTATAGTAAAATGGTATATCCTTGTAAATAAATCTGGTTTCTCAGAATTCTCTTAATAAAATCTACAACAAGAAATTATTTATCTAGAAAATTATTGTGTTCAATCTCCACGATTGTGTCTTTATTTATGTGTTTAATTCTGTTGCGTCTAGTGTTGAGAAATATTGTGTCCTGGTGAAAATAATCTTTGGTTTCAGTTTGTAGTTTCCATTAGTTCAGATTGTTCATTAAAGTAGTTGCATGATTTCATGTAAATTCAACACTTAATATGAATGAGTGCACATATATAAGTATAGTTATGGAAATATCTTATCATGCTTGCATACTTGTTTTATTTTACTTTTCTTATGTGTGATAGATAATAAGATAGATAATTTTATGAAGGCCCAAGAAACAACATCAAAATTAGGCCAATGGGAATAGAAGATTACATCTAGTGTAGGTACAAAGTGTGAGAGTCTTTCACTCATCTGCTAGTGTTGTGCACATATCAATTGGTATCAATTCATGATATGTACTTTTTTTTTCCCTTTCACCTTATCTCTTTTGGGTGACTTGGTATAAATCGATTTCTCACCTACTTTATTGTACTTTATTGGAGGCATGTTCAAACTTGATCACTTTTCAATTTTTTTTTACTATGTATATTTCTTAATACAAATGAGTGTACATATACATGTATGGTTCCGAAAATATTCTCCCATATTTTCATGCTTTCTCTTTTGTGCTTTTCTTGTCTGAGTATATTTATTATATTTTTTTAATTATGCATATATAAATTGGTACTAGAGCTAAATGATGGCATCATGTAGATCTAGCCACCTCTTAAGGTTTCCATCTCCCGTCGCTACAATATCTAACACTGGCATGTTCTTACAATCAAGGGCTCTATACCATGGCTCATTGAGGTTTTTACTTTTAAACTTCCACTATATATACTGCTTTCAATGACAAAAAAAATTGTGACATGCATATTTTTTAACTAGTGTGGCTAATTACATTCAAACTCCAAGATGAAAAATTTTGGTTCAATTTCCACATTGGGGTCATATTAGTGATTTTGTAAAGTATTGTAGGTGTTATGGCCTCAAGATGTTGTCCTTACATACATATTAAAGCCATACATTTCAAGGATATTTTTCCTTTGCCTAGTAACTAGATTGAAGTCTGCCATCAGAGGCCAAATTTTTATGCCATTTCTGAATTGGTATCATACTAGTGATTTTGAAAAGTATTGAGGAAAGTATAGCTATTTTATGTTATTTTTTTTTTTCAACATAACTTTGAGTCACAATCCTTATGGAAAAATCAGATCCAATGGATGTAAAATTCACTTATTTTTTTACAAACCCTAGATTTACTTATGTTGCTTTATGACATACTGACAGTTATAGAATAAAGAATTTGTGTGCAAATAAGAAGTTAGGTCTATTGAGACCATTATAAATATTTAAATTTTCTTTAGTCACTGATTATCATCGTTGTAGGGTTACTTGTAATGCTTTGTGATGGATTTTATAGTATTACATTGGATTTTGAGCATGCAACATGCTTTTTTCTTCCTTTTGGAAGGATTGGATGCATTTTTTTTTTTGTCACATATAACTAAATTATTGGCATATTTTATTTTCTTATGTGGTATTGAATTTCATTTTTTTCCTGATTATACACAATATATTTTGTGGGTGCATATAGATCATGAAAACTATGAAATGGTTTGCAATTCACTTCTTCCTTGGACTTTAGAGAGCCTTGTTGATGTAGGCTTTTTAATTTCATAAAAAAAAAGAGATACACTAGGATAAAAACACTCAATGTATGGTTCCCATATTCATTGGTGGATCCTAAGCTTGTGGCACTAGCTGTTGGATTCATTTTATGAGTTTTACAATTTCTATTAGTTTTTGTGTGAGTTATAAAAATAAAATGCAGAAAGTAAGTGAAAAAGTAAATCCTAGTACTTTGAGCAAGCTAAAATGAAGTTAGAAGTTAAATGTGATACAATGAAAACTACTAGCAGACAACTCTACTTATAATGCGTGTGTCCTTTATCCTCATGTAATTGCAAGGTGGTTTGCATCGAGAGGAGATTTTTTTTTAAGTGCATGAGATTTGTAGAAAATAGGATCACTTATCAATTTAGGTTGTAAGTGACTTGGTAACACCATAACTTTAGTTGTTAGATTTTCTACAAGCATCTGTTGAATATAGAAGTGAGGTATGTAATCATCAAGGCCAAATTTACTGGTATACTCTGCATCTTGAGTCTTGTTTCTTATTTGAAGATAGATAGGAAGAATGAAGGAAATCAAATACAAACCATCACAACTTAAAACCCAAGACAAGCTCCAATCTCCTGCAGTGAAATCGATTGGTTGGTTGTTCTGGTGAAGATGCAACATATGCTTCATCAAATAGTTTCCTACAATTAAAATCCTTGTATTTTTATTATTTGCATAATAGGTAATTCCTAATTAGTGTTGCTCAATTGAAAACCTCATAATAATTTTTCCATATATCTGAAATTTTCCAGCAAATGTTTTGGTGGACGTAAAAAGTGATTTAACCAACATTCTTCTCATCATCTTGGTCATGAAGAGATGCTCGAGTATAAAAAATTCCTCCTACACTTGAACTCATTCAAAGAATACCTCTTAACCTTGAGCTAAAAATAATAACTCGCTATATTAGTTGAAGTGTTAAATGTTGAATCTTTGATTGGTCTAGTTTGAGGAGATTATATTTAATATTAAAGGTTGAATCTTTCATTGGTCTAGTCTCAACCCAGCTTCTACATGGAGGATAGCATCCAAGTTATTCCAAATTTCAAGACCCAAGTGATAAGAGGGTTACCAAAATGTAAGAGTGTACAGTTGTAGTTTTCTCCCATAAAATTTTGGTTTGTACACCTTCAAAATTCAATAACATATATAGCTTAGAGTCTTAGGGAGGCCCCAAGATTTTGGACACCATCTACTATCAGAGGGGTGGAGAAATTTTTGTTTTATAAGTAACCCAGAAATAAAAAATAATATAAAACCCATATGTTAATTGACCTCTACTTTACATAAATGCAATAACAAGAGAGGACAAAGTTTTCCTTTTTGGACAATATCCCATGGAATTTTTTCAGTTTGGACACTAAAGTTACCAGTCCCCATAGTACAATATGTCTTCAAGATGGTTGACTGGTAACAAAGGCCATATACAATTGTTGGGTGATTTATGTGCATAGTAAAAAAAATGTTGTGGTATCTTCCATTGGATTGTTCATCCCTTAGTTAACAATATTTAATTTTTTACTCAGTGTTCAAATATTTTTTTTCTAGAGTAGTGATAATCATTGGATGTTTTAATTCAGAGCACATACACATTTTCAACTTCATCCTTGTTTCCCAATTTATAAGTTATAGTGATGGACTGGTAAGTTACAAAGAGAAGAGTCTATCTCCTTTGCTAGCAATAAAAACTAATGTGGACAGCTCCATTGTTGACTATTATCCTTGGCACAATAATACCATAACACATTAAGACCCTCACGAGAGTAGTAGACATTGGGGGTTCAGGCTGACAATTGTGTATCAAAGTGGATCCACCAACCACACTATTAAGCCTTACTATTTGTGGCTTCTGAATAATTGTTGTTTTTAATCCTTAGTAGAACAATTTGAATAAGTATCTGAAGAATTTATAGATCTATGATTTAGTTGTTGTGAAACCAACTCCAAAAATAGAAGAAAAGAGATATCAACGCCTTAGAAATAAGCCACTTCGAGGGGGCAACCTCCAATACATTACATGAATGAAAAATTCTTGGATGATACAAATTATAAAACCTCCTTTCTATATATAGGAGTCCATGGAGCCACAATGTAATCCTAGTGGGGCCATAATGTAATCCTAGCCGACCTAACAAAAATAATTTATACAACAATAACAATACTATAAATACAAGGGTACAATAATAACAATAAGGGGGTTACACTAACAACAATATGGGACTATACTAGTAATATAGGGACCTAACATGCCCCTTTCCTTCAAAAAAGTGTTGTCCTCAACGCTTGAGTAGCTCTGGGTGCTTCTGTATAAAATTCTCATCCTCCCATGTAGAATCTTCAGTGGGTAAGTTCTTCCACTTGATGAGATACTCTGAAATTGATCGATTCCGTAGTTGTCGAGTTCTTGCTTCCATGACCGCTTCTGGTTCCAATATGATTTTTCCTTCCTCATCAAGTTCTGGCAATATTGTTTGAACTGGAAGATTTTCACCTATAACCTTCTTTAAGCATGAAACATGGAAAATTTGATGCACTCGTGAAGAAGCAGGAAGCTCCAATTTGTATGCCATAGTACCAATATTTTGCAACACCTTGTAAGGACCATAGTACTTTGGCGATAATTTATTATCCTTCTTTGCTTGCTTGAGGGACATTTGCTTGTATGGTTGTAGCCGTAAAAATACCCAATCTCCTACATCAAAACTTCTCTCGCTACGATGTTGATCTGCCTGTTGTTTCATTCGATTTTGTGCCAAATTCAGGTTATCCTTTAAGAGTTGGAGAAATTCTTGATGATGCTCGATGTGATCTTCCACTGCTTGAACCTTCGAATTTTCCCTTAAAGATGATGTGATGGATGGTGGATGATATCCATAAAGTGACATAAATGGGGTCATTTTTGCTGCAGTATGGAAGGAAGTGTTATACCACCATTCAGTGAGAGGTAACCACTTGACCCATTGTGTTTGTTTATCATATACAAAACAACGAAGATATCCTTCCAAAAATTTATTTACTATCTCAGTTTGACCATCGCATTGAGGATGATAAGATGAGCTATGAGCTAATTGAGTACCCAAACAAGAAAATAACTCCGTCCAAAAATTTCCAGTAAAAATGGGATCTCTGTCGCTCACAATAACCCTTGGGTTTCCATGTAGCTTTTGAATTGTGTCTATAAATGTAGTAGCAACTGTACTTGCTTTAAATGGATGAGATAATGCACAAAAGTGTGCATACTTGGTAAGTCTATCAACTACCACCATGATGACACTCTTTCCTTCGGACTTAGGTAAACCTGTGATAAAATCCATTGAAATCTCCTCCCAATGTTGACTTGGAATGGATAAAGGTTTTAGAAGACCTGAGGTCTTAATTGTATCAACTTTATTTTGTTGGTAAACCAAACATTCCTCCACAAAATTTTGAATATCAGATTTAAGGCAATCCCAAAAAAATTCTTTCTTCACCCTGTGGTAAGTTTTTAAAAATCCTGAGTGTTCTGGTGAGAGGCACTAAAAGAATCTTTTGTTTTAGTTAAATTTTACAAAGATATAGAAGTTAAAATTAGAACATAAGGAATATATTTTTAACCAAATGTATCGTATGTGTACTATATTCACTGCAACTTTTGAATTGGAAGGTCTGACATTCTTTGTTCCTTCATTTTATCTCGTTTCAGTTATTCAATTGCTTAGATATTAGAAATGGCAATGTGCTAATGTTTGAACTTTGTTTCTTTCCAAAGTGCATCTCGTTAAATAAATATTAAGCTTTCCTTTTTTGTAGATTATTTTAAAGTCATAACCCAACATCTTTGTGACCCATTTTTGCTGCTCTTCTGAAGATAGTCTTTGTTCCAAAAAGTGTTTAAGACTATCATGATCAGCTTTTACCTTGAAGTGTCTTCCCATTAGGTAAGTTCGCCATTTCTTTAGTGCATGCAGTATTGCTAACATTTCCTTCTCATAAATAGGTTTATGCAAATACTTTCCTTTGATTGGACGACTTTCAAAAGCAATGGGTCTTCCTTCCTGCATTAAAACATCACCAATTCCATTTCCTGAGGCATCACATTCCACAATAAAGGTTTTTGTGAAGTTCCAGCGTAGCTAATACGTGCTAGTACATTTCTCTTTAAGATGTTCAGAAGGTCTTAGCTATTTTAGGAGTCTATGAATGCATTCTTTCCACAATGTTGCTGTGAGTAAGAAGCATTGTTCTTCCATACCCCAACAAACTTAGATAAACAAACTTTATTAACCTATGCAAATCCATGAAACCCTTGAAGGTGTGATTTTCCATTCCTTAATGGCTTTAATTTTGTTAGGGTCTACCTTAACACCCTCGTGAGATACAATATGACCCAGATATTCCACCTCTTATACTCCAAAGAAACATTTGGATATGTTTGCATATAATTATTTTTCCTGCAATAGTTTTAGCACCCTATCAACATGCTAAACATGATCCTTCCAAGACCTGTTGTAGATTAGTATATCATCAAAAAATACTAGCACAAATTTTCTAAGGAAGGGTTTTAAAATGGAATTCATCAACCCTTGAAATGTAGAAGGTGCATTGGTAAGGCCAAAAGGCATGACCAAAAATTCATAATGACCCTCATGAGTTCGAAATGCTGTTTTTAGAATATCTTCAGTCTTCATTCTAATTTGATGATATCCTGAACGAAGATCCAACTTGGTAAAATAAATTTCTCCATGTAATTCATCCAATAATTCATCAATCACAGGAATGGGAAATTTATATTTAGTGGTGAGCTTATTGAGCTCCCTATAATCCAGACACATGCGCCATGATCCATCCTTCTTTTGTACCAATATCACAAGAGCAGAGAAAGACTTCTGACTAGGTTGAATTATGCCCACCTCTAACATTTCTGCAATCATATGTTCAATTTCACTCTTTTGGACATAAGGATATCTATAAGGCTTAATGTTTGGAGGAACACTTCCTGGAATCAAATGAATAGCATGATCATGATCACGAATAGGTGGGAGTCCTTTGGGAGTTTCAAAAACCTTGGAATGATTGTCAAAGACTTTTTAGAGATCTGTAGAAATAGATGATTTTGATGTTGGAACTTCTAGTGAGCATAATTATGAAATTATGCCTCGTTGTTCTTTCTTTAGAAGCTTTGTCATGACATTAGAGCTTATTATCTTTCCCGGATTCCCTGCAATACACCATAATTTGACTTCCTTTCCTTCTGAAAATAATTTCAAGAAAAGTTCTTAAAAATTAAAAGCTACCGTCCCCAAAGATTGTAACCATTGTACTCCTAGTACAACATCAACAGCTCCCATAGGAATGGAAAGCATTGGGATATTCAATACATATTCCCCCATGGTTAGCTTGATATTATGGCATTTTCCAGAGCAATTTATAGTTCCTCCATTTGCAACCATCACTTGACATTCTGGTGTTGGGTATAGGAAACAATTCAATTTTGGCTACCTTACAATGAATAAAATTATGGTACCACCGAATCAATCAACACTATTACCTTTTTCTTCAGATATGCCTTTCTATCTTTGAGATTTTAATTTGTTGGGTACCCTACCAATGTATACGATATGGTCGATTTGTATTTCTTTTTCCTTCTTCTAGGGTTGTCTTCGTAGGTATCCTCTTTGTTCATTTTCTTTCTTCTCACAATCTATGTAATATAATTTTTTCAGTTATTAATTCTATGACCTTAGTGGTGTATTTTATTATCACAATCGTCATCAAGCCCTTTTTGTTTTTTTTTCGTGATCTTCCTTGTGTGGTACAATTTTAGAGGCAGTGTGAAATTCCAGGAATAGAAATACCTCTTCTTATGGTAGCTTTTATGGTGTTGGCTTTCCTTGTTGCTACATTTGTATCTAAATTTTTCTTTCCAACCTAAATGCCTTCTCCAATGAATCAGGTTCCAAAATGTGAACTTCATGTTGGATGTTATCCTTTAAAGTACCTATGAAGATATCAATCATGTGTTCCTATGGAATATCAGTTACCCTTATATTCAATTTTTGGAAGTCCTCAATGTGCTCCCCCACTAAACCCTTTTGTTTGAGATTTATCAATTTGCTAAAGAAGGTGTTGCTCTTTGTATCCTCATAATGTGCTATCATTTCCTCCATAAAAATTGACCAAATGACAATTTTTTTACGGGAACAAAGCCATCGATATCATACAAATGTATTTTTTTCTAAATGTAAAGTTGCAATGCGTACCTTTTGTATGTTTTGTACATTATTGAGATCAAAATATTGCTCCATCTGTAGTATCCATGTTACAGGACCCTTTCCATCAAACTTCCTCATATCCATTTCTGGAATATGGTGGTTCTTCCCGCCAACATTAGAGTTTATGAAATCACGATTAACATTTATTTTGTTCTCATCATGAGTTTCCTCTACTATATTTTCACCATTAGGAAAAATTTGTTGTATCAACTTTGTCAAACCTTCCATGTCTGCTTTTAGATCATTCTTCATGTTTTCTATTTTTTCATCGATCTTAGCTTCCATGTCATCGATATTAGATTCCATGCCAGCTTCCATGCCATTCTTCAAACCATCCATATTAGTTTCCACTCCTTTCTTTAAAACTTCCATGTCATTTTTTGTTGCTCTTTGCGAGAGCGAAATTTGTTGCACTTGCTCTTGTAAATTTGATATGTCATGTTTCCATTCTTCGTCTTCATGAGTCGTAGTAGAGCCTTCTAAAGGCTTAATGGGTGTTGAATTATTTTTAGGGGCAATTTTAGAATCTAATACTAATATATATTCTACAATATGGCCTTGGAATAAATTCAACTTGATTCTTCAAACAAGACTTATGCAATTCGGGAAAAAAAATACACACCTTTTACTTGCTTTTGAGGAGCTCTATATTGAAATTGAATTATCTCTATAATTGCAGATCCTCAATATCTGAAATTTGGCCTTGTAGTATCCCTCTGGAGCTTCTTTCAAATGTCATAGGTCTGACCTAATTTGGATTCTTCAAGACAAAGTTATGTCCAATCTCCCAGAATGTCCCAATTATGGACTGGTTTAGTAGAACGAACTTGTATGACTTGCCACATGTTATTGTTTCGTCCTTTGGCTCTAAAATTGATATTAAAGAAACTACAGTCAGTGTAATTGTGGCCACTTTTTACAGCATTCCAATTCGATGCTCAGAGAGAGAGATATGAATATTTTCCCACGATAACCTCTTTGTGATGAAATTCGAGAGTCTCAAAAATACCTAACTTCCACAGATCATATCTCTGAAAGTATTACGAACCAACCTCTGAAATTTTGCGATGATGTTCCTCAGGATTTTGGCTTCGATCTCCAAAAATTTCAGCTTCTGAAACTTCGTAGAAAAAACATTATATTGAAAATTTCACGATGAATTGTTTAGGTTAAATTTAGGAGCCTGCAGAAATCGCTAACTTCCACAGATCATATCTTCGAAACTATTATGAACCAAGCTCTAAAATTTTGCGATGATGTTCCTCAGGATTTCGGCTTCGCACTCTAAAAATTTCAGCTTCTGAACTTTCGTAGAAAAAACATTATAGTGAAAATTCCACAATGACCAGTTTGGAGCAGCGAAAACCCTAGAATCCAAAGTTCGATAATAAATGGGGAAATTCATTCTCAAAATAGAAGAAAAGAGAACGTTTTAGAATGTTTACTTTAGGTAACTTCAATACATTACATAAATGAACAATTCTTGGATGATACAATTTACAAAACCTCCTTTCTATATATAGGAGTCCATGGGGCCATAATGTAATCCTAGCTAACCTAACAATAATAATTTAAGGGCACAATAATAACAAAATGGGGGTTACAAGGGTACAATAATAACAATAAGGGGGTTACACTAACAACAATAAGGGACTATACTAGTAATATAGGGACCTAACATTAGTACTAATAGTGATTTTCATTTATGGTGGTCTATTTACTGTGGACTCAAAACTCTACCTATGAGTACTTCTCATAAGTCAGTCTTTAATGTTAGTGTGATGTATGTTCAATAGAATTATTAAATAATAATTACAATAATTATTGGTTGCACCAACTCATCAAAAGGACTCGAAGGATTGTATCAATGCCATCAAATACTATAACATTAGCAATTTGAAGTATGATTATTTATTCTTACATCATTTTTCATTTGTTTGAGGACAATCTATGGACATGTACAACAATTCATCTTCCCCTAGTAACACCCAAGAAGGTTGGTTCCAAAAAAGGCCATACATGACAAACTGACATTAAAATTTTTTCATGAATTGCCAATTCCCCAATGTAGATTTGGAAAATCACTACTAAAATGTTCATACAACCTTCTTCATTTCTGTTGCTATGCATTAGATTTGTTGATTTTGATATGAAAATTTCTTTCACATCAAATCTGGGCCTAATCATTTTTTACAAATCAACTAAGCTATTGTTAAATAACTTGATGGAGAGATGCAATTTCAATCTCAATGGAAATATTAGAGAACCCAATATCATAATTTTATTTGGTGTAAACCCAGAAACTTAGAGTAGATTTGATTCTTAACAAAAAAAAAAAGCCATGTTTGCAAAATTATTACTACAATGGTGGTCTCAATTTGCAGTGATGAATGTGCTATGTGGTCTTGGAATCTTAACAAATATATATGCTATTAGAAAAGGAACATAGTTGGGATTGGGTGCGCTATTCATATTTTCTGTACTTTCTTGCTACACATGTGTACTCTTAAAATTTTGTTTGGAAAGTCAACCAAGACTTGAGACCTATCCTCACATAGGCTAGCGTGCCTTTAGAACTAAGGGCCGAAAAATAATTTTAGTACACGTTCTTTACTTCTTTGATTATAAGTTTGAATAAATCATTGTTGAGAAGGGATAAGGCATGTTCTTTTCATGATTTATAGAATAGTACAATAGATAGACTTAGTACAATAGGGCCTTTGGTCATCTCTTCATAATTAATATGTAATTTTTTTAAGTTCACACTCTAAACCTTCTTATGGGGAAGTGGGATTGCACTTGCAAAATTCATTGCGCCAACTGAAAATCTAGCACAAAATAAACGTAGGAAGGTTAATTCTGGTAAATCAGTTCTACTTTTTATGATTTATTTTCTCCATTTTTATGTATTTCATATTATATTTGGTATTTAAATTTACATAATAGTGCAAAATAGGATTCAAAAATTCTAGAGGAGATTTTGGTTTGGAAATTAATTCTATAATATTTCCTTGCATGGTGTTTTAGTTCAATCATCATAAGGAATTTGTGGCCCTGGAATCAATACTTCAAGTAGTTTTTCTTGATCCACAATGCCCTTTTAAGGTACTTATAATTCTCTTAAGCATTGAAATTATCTTAATATTCATTTTTCTTTCTAAATTATCTTGGCTTCTAGGGTTTGTATTCAAGAATATGCTGACACATACACTTTTAACTAAATCAGGGTTTGATATGACCTAAATGTCTCAAAACTTGAGGATGCATATCTCTACTTCTAATTTCAAGGTTATGTATATTCCAATTTTTATGAACCCCCTATATGTATTAGAAAACTTTGGAACCTCAAGGTGTATATCAGACGTAGGAGCTTGTTCTAGGCTTCTATGTGTTATTCTTTTAGTGGGTTGATGGGCTATTGATGGTCTCATCCATTTGTCATTTCAAAAAATATCTCCTTGTCAATATTCTCCTGAATGGTGGTGATGATGGTAAATATAGAATTTATTATAAATATATATCCTAATCAAGTATTCAATATTACAAATACTTTGTATATATGACTTATGTTTATTTTTTCTGTCGCATTTCAAATATTTTGAAATAATGCTTCACAGTAAATGAGGGTTGTTACTCATTTTACATGGTTGGTTAGTTCCTTGAGTATTCTTGATAAATAGAAAACATTTCCTTCTCTATCAGAGAAATTGGTGGTTGGTTGCTTGACAATGATTTATAGATATAAAGCACTCCCTATTATGTCAAATAAAGTGGTGTTAACATTGTTTTCTTACATTAAAATGTGATTATACTCCATAAAAAAAGGTAGATTTGATTACAGACCAATGTTCATTAACATATCGATGCTTGTGATTATGTTGATTAACTTTATTTCACCTAGAACAAGGTGAACATGACAGGAATAATGTTGAACCCAATTTCTATGTACCTAAATACCAAGTATTGAGTTGGCTTTCATTAGGATTAATAATACCTAAAGACAAAATTTTCCTACTCAATACAATTAAATAAGGCAACATTAATCCTAGCCTTTAAATAAGATGTAATTACCCTTTATCAACAAACATTTATGTGGATTTTTCTCTTATGAATGTACTATTTTTCCTTTTACATGCTATATAATAATGCACCATTTTCATTACCATTTGTAACTAGCTCATCGTGGAAAGTTATACGAGGAAGTGTTGCATACTGAAAAGGTATGTTTCATCTCAGATACATATAAAGTTGGGAGTGCCTGCAAGGAGTTGATCTTCAAGTTTTTCTCTCGTATTCCATCTGTGAACTTAAAACAGGGATGAGGTGTGAATTAATTCAGTGGAAAATGAGACTTTAGTGTAATGCAACCAATCATTTATTTTTCCCTATGATCAAAAGTTGGCACGTGAATGCATATGGGTACTATTTTAGCTTCCTGAAATTATAGGAGGAAATCTTACATGCTAGACTGGCTAGAGACTCTTTCCCTTTCCTTCCCACTATGAAGGAATTTAGTATGTGCTTCTCTGGTCATGTGGTTTTTTATTGTGTTCTTTAGGGGTAATGGGGATGGAGAATATTGTTTTTCTCACCTTAAGTGATCAGTTAGCTATACGTGTGTTTTGAACCTCATTAAACTTTGATCCACAAGCGCATTCAACAAAGATTGGTTGTTGAAATTTATAAATGAAGACTCAAAAAGGTTGATAATATATTTGTTCTTGGAAAATATATTGTTGATTTTCCAAAGCCCCAATAGAACTCATTGAGTACTTATATTATGGTGGAGAAATTACTTGAATAGGGTCATACTGTGTTAATCAATATTCCACAATTAAAAAAAAAAACCTTCACTATAATCTATGGTGTTTTCTCTTCAATGGTTACAAGATGGCTTCGTTAATTTGAACTATTTGATATAACTTAAATGGACATGGTTATCATCCGCATAGGAGAGAGTTATTGAGAATATATTACATTATTAATTTAGAATGAAACCCCATAGGGATGTCCTATGCAAATTTAGTAACCAACCGAACTCATTGAGTGGACCTTCAAACATATATTATGGTGGGAAAATTACTTAAATAGGGACGTAATGTTTGAATCAATATTCCAAAGTTATGTTTAAAAAAACTTGACTTAAATTTGTGGTGTCTTCTCTTTAAGGGTTAAAACATGGTTCCATTAATCTAAACTATTTGATAAAAATTAAATGGACACGACTATCATCCATATAGAAGAGAGTTATTGAGAATATAGTACATTATTAATTTAGAATCAAACCATATAGGGATTTCCTATGCAAATGCAGTAATAATTCTAACTTTGATACATTATATAAATAATAAGCATCAGGCATTCATGTTTATGTAGAAGCATAAAACCTCCAACTACAGGTTAGATATGTATTGGTCTTAACGCCCCATATGTGTTGGTCTCAAGTACACCCCATACATTCACGGGGATGATTATGAAGGATAGTGCAAACATGACAAGTACATATGGCATATTTGTAATGCAGTAAATTTAAGACCAAGAATTGTAGAACCATGGATTTCATGTGAACATATTTATGAATTTTTCCCATTATTTTGAAAAATGTTTGATATATACAAAAATGTACGAGCCACGTTATAGTTCATTATCGTAAGAATTGAGAGGCAAAATCCATGCAATTCCTCCACAAATCCCTGCAATGAAATGGAGTTGTAACAACCTAATACATCACTATTAGGGATCCATAGGCATTCAAATATGGACATTTAACTGGAGGAAAATACTTTGAATCCAAAAAAATATGGTCTTTGTCTAAAGTATATATATCCAAGAAATGTGGTTGTGAGAACAGAGAGTTCCAAGGTTGTGAGGAATCTTGTTTGGAGGGCTACTATGGATTAAAAGAAAAGGAAATACATACTATTGGGGATCCCTGTTCATTCAACAAGGTAGAAAACACCTTGAATCCAAAGAATGATGGTATTTTATTTGAGTATATATATCCAACAAATGTGCTTGTGAGAGCATAGATTTCATGGTTTTGAGGAATCCTTCGTAGAGGGATACTATGCCCTTTTATTTCAAATAATTTCATCTTCACAAATATCATTTCAACCAAATAAGCTAAAAATTATATGCACACAATTCATACATACAAGTAAGTAGTAGCATCCATTTATGTGGCTCTTGTTCATATATGCATCATATATACTCACTAATTTTCACTTTTTGGCATGCGAAGTAGTATTCTAGAGACAATTTTTTAAGCTTTCACAACATATTTACATGATTCACAAGGTGATAAATTAATCTTTGGTGTAATTGTGAATTTCAGGTTTGATAATTATAGGTCAATAGGCTATAAATATCTTCAAATTTTCACTTCTAATTGAGTATTGAACTGGAAATTTTGAGTATCTTATATGTAACTAATTTTCCTTCCACCCACTTTTCATAACTTCCATAACCATTAGGTAGGGACCTACAACTTCAATGTTATTTTTCTTGCTTAGTAAAATATTTGCCAAGATTTTAAAAAGTTTTATAATTTCTTGAAAGTTGTATAATTTACAATTTATAAAGTTTCTAGGTCTAATTTTTTAAATTCTAATTCTTTAAAGGGTGTTAGCTCAATGGAAAAGCATCTGCGTTACAAGAAAGAGCTTGGTGGTTTGATTCCATCATTCCCTGATATTCATATGGAATAACGATGATTAGTTTTTGGTGACAAAGGATATTTTAATAATCACCAATGAGCTTATGGTAACATTTTTTGACCCTCACCATAATATGAAATGGTGACAACCAACGAACACCACCATACATATGCATCAATAGTGACAACCATGAAAGGTCCATCACCATAAATCATTGTTGTTGATATGAAATGGTGATGGTGAATGAATGTCATCATATATATATGCATAAATAATGACGACCATAAAAAATTTCATCACAATAAATCATTTTTTTCATATGAAATGGTGATGTTCACTATTTGTCGTTATAATAAATTATTATTCGTGACAGACCTTGAATGTCACCACGACACCTATACTTTTGCTGACACCACCTTCGGTGACATTCACTTTTTTTGTGACAGAGGCTAGGGCTCATCACCATTGCTCATATGAAATGGTGACAATCACTATTTGTCATTATAAATAATTATTGGTGACAGACCTTGAATTTCACCACAACACCTATACTTTTGGCAATGCCACCTTTGGTGACATTTAGTTTTTGGTGACAGAGGCTCTTTTAACAGTCACCAATGAGCTTATGGTGACATTTTTTTACCCTCACCAATGTATTCTTTCTGGCCTCAATAATAATAGACTCCAAATTAACCACAAATAATTTGGAAATAAAATGATCGAGCGTCTTCACAAATCCTACCACGATAAAAAGTTACAAACACTACGTGGTGAAGTTATATGCAGTTACAGTGTTCCTAAAATGATATTTTCAACAAATATTAGGATAAATTATAATATTTTATGAGACTATGAAAATTACTCAACTACTTATAGTTTTTTTAGAGTACATAGATATATAGCATCTTGGTATATGTTTTTTTCCATCACTTCATAGAAATAACCTATAGATGCATGGTGCACCTCCTTGATATTTACACTTCACATTACTTAAAATCACATTACCCACCTGTGGTCATTCTTGGACATTGTACAAGCTCTATTATCTGAAATAATTTCTTTTTGGGGCCGTCAAAACTAGTATTCATACATATGATTTAGGCTAAAATATCTTGAGATGTACTTATCATAATTTCTTTATAGAAATAATAGTACATGCCTTATAGACATAGAAATTAGGTTCTTAAACATATTCATATTAATTATTTAGATGAGCATAATAGTAGTTTAATGCAATGTTTTTATATCCAAGAACTTCTTGAAAACAATTGTTAAAACTTTATCTTCAACTTGTGAATCTTCTACTATTTCATTATTTTTTGTCATTCTTAGATCAATTCCAAATGTTTGAATTGAAAGTGAATTCTTAATGTTGACATCCTTTCCTTCTTAATGTTTACATCCTATTAAGGGAATTGTTGTTTTCCATAAGTGTTTTTGTAAAAGTATCTAGCTTTTTGGTAGATTGGCATATGTTCCCAACCTTCATACTTTGTCATTGAGAAATGAGGGAAACCTCCCTCTATAGGAACAATTTCCTTTCTTGGAATTTAAAGTTAGCATCCTTTTCGTAGATTCTATGTACTTGACTTACCTATACAATTTTTCAACCACTCAAATGATATTACTTCAAATGAAATGTTATTAACTCCAATTTTCTCTGCCCTCGAGTCAAGAATTTTCAGAAAATGTCATTCAAATTCAAGCACTAGTACAAAATGGCTAATTAGTGACTAAAAATATGACTAAATTTTTCATATAAACGACAAATTTTCAGTCAGTGACTAGTAGTAGCTAATTTACAATATCTTATAACGCGACCAAATTTTAGTCGTTTTTAGCGTAGTCATTAATTGGCTGTCTTAGTTTTATTGTCTAATAGTATATTTATTCATTAATTGTCACAATTAATGAGCAAATATAAAACAAAATATATTAATATATGATCACCTGATAAAAGCAATTAATGACCAAGAAATATGACCAAAATGTTGGTTGTGTTATAAGATATTGTAAATTAGCTACTAATAGTCAAATATATGCAAATTTTAGTCATCTTTTAAAACCAATTAATATCCAAAGAAATATGACTAAATTTTGGTCATGTTATAAGATACTATAAATTAGCTACCAATATTCATATATATGAAAAATTTTGTCGTAATTTGTAATAAATTTTTTATCATTTGTAATAGTCATTTATCTTTTTTTTGTATTTTCATATGCAATATATAAATGACTAATCTAGTAATTTATATTCATTTCATTTAATTTCATTAATAATAATTGTAAATTAATAATTTAGTCGTATATTCATTTTATTTGTGTTCATCATTTTTTTCAGAGAAAAAATCGAACTTTATATTGATAGAATAAAATTTTATAGAGTATATGCCTATTGGCATTCAGAGAACTGTATATTCTTCTCTCCCCTGTACAAGGGAAAAAAAAGTATAGAGTTTTCATGTGATGGTGAGAAAATATGAGTTTCCGACCACCCCACAAGGCACTGATGTGCATGCAAAAATAACAAAAAGACCATAACCATCCTCATTTGTCCCAGGTATCCTCTTTTAGAGGAAAACAACCCAAACAGGAGCAAAGAGATGATCCAACTGTGTTACAAATTTTTTTCCAGTTCAAAATAAAAGGGGGTATAAAAATAACATGACAGTATGTGAGCTAATAGCCAGTGCTCCGGGCCTCCATCGAAACGGAAAACAACTCGGTCAAAACGTTTAGCAGTATGTTGAAAGAAAAGGGCACTGAAAAGTTTGACTTGTATGCTAAAAATATGATATAAACAAAAAATAATAGGAACGAGAACTATGGAGAGAAGCATGAGCCATATACTAGTCTATGACCATTCCACTGCGATGAAGATCAGGTGGGAATTACTGGGTATAGGAGGTTGATTCGAGAGGCAGATCGAGTCCCCATCAATTTCTTTTATGGCCTAGACTCCCAGAGCTTGTTGTACACCTTATTTAGAAAGAAAGTTCGCTTCCATATTCCACTCCCTATATATATGACATACAGATAATTCATCAAAATAATGTTTTAATGATAAAACTTCTTATAAAAGAGGCAGTAGCATAAAGTTTTGACATCTAAATTCTACATTGAACCATTTGATAACATTTAGAGAGTCATCAAATATTTGGGCTTGTCTTAGCCCAAGGTGAATAAGTCAGCAAAGGAGATGTTTGAGAGAGAGGAGTTCTACATAGTTATTGGATCTAGATTCTAGGCCTACTGAGGCAGAATGAGTCTTTCCAAAGGGGAAATGGATAGAGATTCCAGCTCTATAGAGATTATGGGGGTCCAAAGCCCCATCAAAATATGCCCAATGGATGTCTCCTCTCATGTCTTCTATCCTGACTTCTCTTACTTTGCTGTAAGGGTTGGAAAGAGGGATTTTTTCAAATATAGAGACCCCTTCTACAGCTATGATCTTAGGAGGAGTTGTAGAATCCCTGAAGGTAACCCTATTCCGGGAGATCCATGTACCCCAGGATACTATCAACGGAATATTTCTGATTCTATCGTTTGTGGCTTTGTTCCACCAAGTAAGCCAAGCATCATGGAAAGTAGGACCTCCCCAAACAATATTAACGTTTAATAAACACAAATTTTCCTTCCATATCTAAATATTGTAAGATCTGGACAAAAATACATGGGTAATGGTTTCCTCATTTCATTTACAAAGAAGACACCACAACGCCTATCTTACTCTTTTTCTGAAGGAAATCCCAAGTTGGGACTTTATTTTTAAGGATGCACCAAAAGAAAAGCCTGGATTTTACTGGTGCCTTAAGTTTCCACAAAGCCTTAGACCACCAGGCCAGATCATTCCATCCTTTTTGTGACATCAGCTAGTTTTAGCCAAATTTAGGAGTATATTTCCCCAAAGGGGAGTGAACCCAACTCAGCGAGTCAAGGCGGTCATTCAATCTGAAATTTGATCTTTGAAGTTCTGAGATGAAGCCCCTCCATTCCTCCATACATTGATCATCAATTTGGAGATCCGCACTTGATCTCCAGGCTTGCTCCCAAATCGTGGAGTGGCCCTCGAGTGCTACCTGGTTGAGGTAGTGGATCCCTTTTCTAGATAGATGCTCAATCAGGCCCCCGGAAAGAGCAAAGGACCCGTTGCATCCTGCTCAAGGATCCTAGACAATTCTTACTAATTCTCGATTCCCAACTAGCCATGCCAAACCTTTTTCGATGATGTAGATGGAGTAAACCGTAGCTTTCCAGATGATCTTGTAGATGTTTTTTTAGGCATTCTAAGCCAATATTCGAATGGGGTTGGATCGATATACTTCCTCTTGATGACCATAGTCCAAAGATTTTACTTAGTGAGTAGTCGCCAGACCAACTTGGCCGCTAGGTAAGGTGAAAAATCATTGAGATCCTTGATGCCCAACCTCCCCATTCCTTTAATCGAGCCACTTTTTCCCATGCCACCCAAGGGAGGACCGACTCCTCCTTTGACCCTACCCATAGGAATCTACTACACAGGAGCTTGATTTTTGAGAGGATTCCTTTTGGCACCCATGTTAGAGCTGTCCAGTAAACATGGATGGCTAGTAGGAATTATTTTATCAGCACTAAAAGGCTTGCCCGAGACAACTACTTGAAACTCCAATGTTTAATTCAGTTTTCAGTTTTAGCCACTAGCCAGTGCCAATCAGTAGTTCGGTATGTATCTGGCTTAAGGAAGAACCCCAGATATTTAAATTTGTCTAACAATTTATGTGCTTCATAAGGGAGCTCTTTTGATATCCTGCCAAGCACCATCTTATAAAATCCTTCTATAGCGACTGAATACTTTTTTTCATTGATGCATAGCCCTATAGCTTTGAGGAAAAGGTCTAAAATATCTTTGAGATTCCTTGTTTTCGTCCAATTACCCGAGCTAAAAATAAGGATATCGTCCACAAAAAGAAGATGGGTGATACTTAGATTAACAACAACTTCAATCCCTTTGATATCCCCTCTCCTTCTTGCATCCAAGATCATCTTACTAAGTCCTTCCGCAGCTAAGAGGAAAAGGAGGGGTGAGAGGGGGCAACCCTGATGCAGTCCTCTCTCACTCTGAAAGAATGAGGTTGTTTCCCCATTGATCAATACCGCAAAACTGACATTGGTGATGCACTCCATCACCCAATTGATGAAAGATATTCCAAACCGTAGGTGGGTTAAGAGAAAATGAAGATAGAGCCAACTTATAGGGTCATAAGCCCTGGAGAGGTCAATTTTAACAATACCACCTTTCTTCCCACTCTTCTTAAGGATATGAAGAGTCTCCTGAGCCACTCCAACTTCTTCATGAATTTGTCTTCCATCTAGGAAACCAAACTGATCTTTAGAAATATTCCTTGAGAGTATGGGTTTGAACCAAACTGTTATCACTTTTGCTATAATTTTGTAAATAGAGTTACAGAGTGATATTCGTCGAAAGGCATCAAATGATTTTGGATCCTCCTTCTTTGGGATGAGGGAAAAAAAAATTGAATAAAAGGGTTGATGAATTGATCCTTTGAGCCTAGATTCTTCAACCACCTCTGTCAGTTCATCCCCCAGGGACTCAAAGAAATTTGAAAAAATTCCATCGTCCACTGATCTGGCCCCAGAATTTTGTCTTTATACATGGTTTTGAGGATGCCTTCTACCTCCCCTTTGGAAACGGGAATCATGATATTCTCTTTTTCATCCTCTTCCACATAGTGAGGAAAAAAGCGAGAAACTCTGATCACTTCTGCAATAGATGCTTCAGCTGGAGCTTTGAAAAGTGATTTGAAGTGGCTGGTCCCTAGCCTAGTTATATCATTGAAGGATTTAGCATTTTTACCATCCTATGACTACATCCCCCATATGGTATTGATATTTTTCCTGCCCTTTGCATAATTTTGGAAGAATTTTGATTTTTTGTCCCTCGGTGTCAGCTAGATTGCTCTACTCTTTAATAACCACTGTTATTCTTTGTCCTTCAATATTTTCCTACGTGTGGATTCCAGGAACTTTATTTTTTCCCTTTTCTTGATGGTTTCATATCCATCATGTTATGGGGACTTGAGATGTTCTAATTCCATTCCTATCCGATGGAGGGATTCATCCTCTACCAGTTTCTTCTTCTTCGCCCACTCCATCGTATCCTTCTTCATAATTTTGAGGTTCCTCATGAAAATTGAGCCTTTATTCCCTTCCAATCCTGCCTCGTCTTCCTTCCAAGTGGAGTGAAATATCTCATTCAAGGAATCATCTTTCAGCCAATATGGATTAAATTTTAAAGGAGCACCTGAATTCTTATTTGACCCTGTGAGTTCCAAATAGATATGAATATGGTTTGATTCGCCCCCTTCCCCAATCCAGTGCCTGAAGGTCAGGATTTTTCTCACCAGGTCCTCTTTGAGAAGAAAATGGTCCAGTCTCTTAGCGATCCTGTCACCCCCAATTCTCCTGTTCCTCCAGGTTGACCTGGGCTTGATAGGGTCGACATCCCCAAATCTCGAAGAGGCCAAATTATTAGGGAAGAAATATGTGAGTGGATCTGCATGGGCTGAAGGACCCCATGCTTCTGAGAATCCCAGGGAGAAATTGAGATTCCCACCGACCACAAGATTTGTGTGCCTCAACAAGGATTTGGAGAAAAGAGAGTTCTAGAAAGGGACTCTGTCCATGTAGGGCCCATACACATTTAGAATAGAGATGGAAAAACATAGGCCGATTGAGTAAACCTCTAGCCCAATAGCTTGATCCATACACCAAGAGTTCAAAACCTTCAGTCTCCCATCTCTACATCCCACTGCTAATCCCCCAGACCACCACTTTTCATCAAGAGTAAAGAAGGACCAACCCGGGAACAGTTTGCAAAGGGATCCCTTAATGTCTTCACCAGGACCAGTAGGGTTTCTTGGAGCATGAGCACATAAGGAGAGTATGATTTAAATAACTCCCTTAACACTAGTTTTTTGGAGCTTCTAGCTAGCCCACGATAGTTGTAACGGAGAAAGAAAATTTGAGACTAGGGGAGGGGGTTGCGTTTCTCTAAGTACCCTTGAGAGAGAACGTTATTTTCCATCGGAAATGTCGATTTTGGCTCTCATCTGAGCTTTGGAAAGATCTGAATTTCTTCCCCTATACTTTCGGGGGCCTACAACAATGGGGAGGGGACCTAGTCCCCCCACTGCTCCCCAGGGAGGGGTTTCTTCTCTCTAGTCTTGAGGTTATAGTGCATTAATCTAGAGGAGGGATCACGGGGAGGAGGGTCTAGAGGAACAGAGGGGGCCAAGACAGATAGATTGAGTTCGAGAATAGAAATAATGATGTTTTCTAGAGCTTCAAATAGAGATTTATAATGTATAATTTTAACAAGATCAGGCCGGGAGGGACCAGGCTTATACATCGAACACAAATATGAATTTAAATATTAGATAAAAGCGGGGATAGAGTCCAGAGTCGTACCCTCAGGAATAGGGTTCGAGGTGCCTTCTCCTAAATTCCCAATCAAGGCAGCTAGATCTGTCTACATATCCTGAGTCCTCCCTTGAGTCCGTTGTGCTGAACCACCTTCCACCCCTTCCATAGCAACCTCTCCATCCTTAGAGTTGTTCGTTAAATTAGGGGTTACCTTTGCTGCTACTGCCTCTTTTTTCTGTTTCCTTCAACGCTTGTAACCCAAGGGGAATTCCTTGGCCAAATTTCCATAAACGTGACACTGGTGGCATCTAAATGGTAGGTGCTCGTAATAAAAAATCTGTGTAAACGAGACGTCCTTATACATTAGTTTTATCTCTTCATCCAACCCTTATTTTGGGTTTAGAGATACAAGTATCCATGACGAGCTTTTATCCATGGACTACTGAAAAGAGGAGTCAACCTCCAGGAATTTCTCCAAAGTGTTTCCAATGGCCTGAAACACAAAGTCCATCCAAAATGGGAAAGGAAACCCAGGGATTTTAACCCAAAACAAATATTCTTCAATCTTTTCCCTCTTTGCATCGAATAAGGGGTTCCATTTTTTAAACATAATAGGTCGCTTCCTGAGACTCTAATTCTGGTTGATAACCCATTCTAGTGCTTCCTTCTTATTCAGTTTATTCATGAACCAGCCATGCGTCAGGATAGTAACTTCAACCTGTCTCTCCAGCCATCCTTCCCAGGCATTAGATGTCCATTATTTGATATAGTTTGCTGAGTATTTCTTTCCCTTTACTCTGCCAACAAGTATGGTATCAACCACTTCCATTACTTATTCTATTTGTATATCCACCCCAAGAACCAGATTCTGAGGGGTATATTTCCTTCTTATCAACTTAATATTCTTTCTCTGACCTCCTGAAGCCTTGTTTCCTTCTCCTGCCATGTTCCCCTGCACTTCGAGTGGAGCATTGATTCCTTCTATTTCGGACGACCGTGGTCGACCAGGCTCCAATCTTGGTGAGACCAAGCCACTCAGGGTTTTTTCACCAATAAAACACCTTCCCCTTAAATTTGACGTTATATCGTCTTCTCCACTCGAACCCAGATCCTTCAATTTTCCTATGGAAAGCCCCAGTAAGACAAAAGGTCCAGGTTCCAGTACTCTAGCATCCCCATCAAGCACTATTCCGTGATTGTAGCTCTGTTCTTGCCCCTTCCGAGAAACCCTAGCTTCCCCTTCCAAGCTCTGAGGGTGGGAACTCACCTTTAGATCCCTATCCTGCAACTGTGACAAAAAGAAGCATTTACCCATCGATTCCAACATGGAACCCTTAACCGACTCTGGGGTTCTTGTCTACTCAACCAAACATGACTTCAAACTAACATTCCTATTAATTCCATAGCTTTCCACTATGTCCTCTAAACCTCCCGAAAACCTAGATTTTTTAGAACCACAGGAGATGAATGAACTTAATTGTGATTAATTCGGCTCCTCTGCTGCTAGATCCAAAAAAAAGGGAGGTTTGTTCTGTTGTCTTCCCTGTCTTCTATCTGTTGACCAACCATTGAGATTTATGTTGTTATATAGTCCTTCATCCTGTAGTCCAAGGACCTTCTCCTTCCCCCAGACCTTGCATGTGCCTCAATAGTTTACTCCTGTAGCCGTGGAAGGACGAATATACCTCTCAATGTTTTTCTTCGAAACGTCATACCCCCAAACCATTAAGATATCACCAGGCTCGGGGTCAAGATTCACCATTTCCCATTCATTAACCATGGTTATTTTCATAAAACATAGGGGTAAAAACCAAATGGTGAAAGATTACACAGTAAGAAAATGGAGGCGCGTGATGTAAGCTTTGGGAGGCAGCGAAGGTAGAATAATCCAAAACCCTAGTTTCCATCCTTCCATTACCCTAATACTGCAGCGCGGAAAGGGCTCCTAGAATGAGGTCTGCTGTGTGGAGTGTCGTGCAACCCCAAGTGGCCTTCATACTCTGATGGCTTTTATAGATGTGCCAGGCCTAGTGTCAACCAGAGGCTAGGGCACCATGACCAGTAGGGTCTAAGCGCATTTCGAACTGCCTTTGCTAGGGTTTCGAACCGCCATCCTCCTCCCCTTCAGTTCCAAGATTAAATATATTTATAAAAAACCTTCAAACTTCATGTTGTATTTATTTGTGTTCATAATTAATCAATATAAACTACTAATTTAGTAGTTTTAGATTGATTTTATGTGTAAATTATTAATCAACATAAATTAATTAATATGATTTCGCGACTAAATTAAAAAATATGTCATAGAATGTGCATGTTCATCTCATATGAAAACACAAAATTACATATGTTAATTAAAATACTAAATAATGATCAAGTGCAACTATAAATAAATTCAACCACATAAATTATATTATATGAAATCTCAAGTATTAAAATACGAATTTCCAACTTAATATTGGTTGGAATACAACTTACACATGAAATATTGTTTAATAAATTCAAAACATTATCATTGTGTTGCCACTGCATTGTAGGTGAATTCACCAACTATGAAGATTTAATCATAGTATTATGTGTGTGTCTCGTGAAATATATTTCTGTTAAGGATATCATTAGACCATTTCTCTTCTCTCTCTCTCTTTCTAAATTTTTCACTCTAGTGTTATTGTTCTCCTCTATCTTCAATTCCTATTTTTTACCATAAAAAACTGAGTTCCTCTTCTGAAATGAAAAAATATATAATGAAAATTATAAGACATGAAATACGATGAACACTGGAATATAAAATAAAGTAAAATATAAAACATTTATATGACATATACCTCAACATAAGCTATGTCAATTCCTTTTTTCCCCAGAAAAGAAAGAAACTCGAACAAGTTCTCTTCAGTTGGGCGATAGTGGCCACTATGTGTCTAGATGACCTGTATAAACAAAACAAATAAAATGTCACCATAGAAAAATAACACCTTGGAAACTTAATAACAATTCTGTCAGCTAAGTTACAATCTAAAATTATCAAGTTGTATATATCTTGCGAAAACAAATGGAAAGAAAAATACAACATATAATAAATAATGTATGACAAATAGCTGGAAAATTACATCATATAAGAAGAAAATTCTATTGTGTTTAACCATACATGTGGTCGGTAACATGCCCCAATATGCCATGATCTTTATGGTCCAGAGGAAGTAAGCCTCCTACTAACATAATGATTGATTGGTTGCATGTTGGCCTTGCCTCTCCTTTGTGAGTCAAAAAAATAAAAATAAGTCCATCATTAACTAGTTGTGCTCCATATTATCATTTCCACATGTTATCTCCACAAACCTACCAAAAATGTTATATATGCGACACAAATGGCATTTTCAAATTGTATCTAAAACTATGTCATATATACCCCCTTCCAATATATCTAACCAAATTTACCCACATGATTTTCTTCTTTCATATTCATTTACATCCTAAAAAGTATTCGTTTAAAAAACAAAGACAACCCCAATATCTCCAGATCCTAATGCTCATCGATATTTTCCATAAACTGTAAGGATTGATACTCTCTTATGATCAATATTGTACAACAATGAAGCTACACAAAACTAACTATTCATATAAAACAAAAATGAAGCTATTGGTATAAAACAGACAATGAAGATACAAAATGAAGATTAATTTCTATTGTTATAATGAAGGTCAATTTATATTGGTAACTACACATAACATAAATGAAGTTATTGGTATAAAACAAAAAACAATGAAGCTACACAAAACACTCAGTCAATCAGTATAAATTCCAAACATAACGATAAAAGGAGCAGCGCATTATTCTCTACCATGTTTTCTACCAAATAAAATGTTAAAAATACTAGAGGAAACTCTCTTCTTTACAATGCATTTTAATAAGAATAAATGGATATTCAATTCCTTATATTCTATTTTAAGAAATCCATTTTCATTCCAATGTTGAAGTACCTGTTTGTGCTCAACCTAGTGTTCCTAAGTTGAGTTCATTAATTTTCAACCAGGGTTGGTAAACTGCTGAAGTGTGGTGCACTATATGTGCCTAGGTATTTGTTTCTCACTACATTGTGTTTAGTGTTTTCTGATGTTTTTGGTTTTATGGTTTTATGTTTGAAAATGGAAAGAACTAAATGCTGGTGAAAAGAAGCTATTGGTTATATTAAAGCAGAACAAGGCCTAAACTATGGATGGCAAATAACAAATGCAAATACTAAAACAGAACAAAGCCTAAACTATGGCTGGCAAACAACAAATGCAAATACTAAAACAGAACAAAGCCTAAACTATGGCTGGAAAACAACAAATGCAAAGCTTGATAATGAATTCATTGCAAGGAAATAAATCACAACATGAGCTTGAACTTATCCAATTCATTCATTAAATATGTGTTGGAAGAGCTTGAGAAATGGACAAGTTAAGTGTGAATGAAGTTCTCCTAAATAAACAATCATCTTACAATGTTACAACATTTCATCCATGATTAAAGGTTCATTGGAACATATTTGGAAAAGAACATTTGTGGCACAATAAGATTTTTACTCTAAACTAACTTCTAATTCTGTTCTGCAACTCAATTTAGCATCACTAGGCCTCACTCAAAAGTTATAGGTTTCTTTTTAGAATAGTCCTTGAGAAAAGGGCTTATTTGTGAAATGGTAAAAAGGTTGCAAAATACTCCAGGCCTTAGACTGATACTAGCTTCTGTCTAGATGATTATGTATTAATATGAGGTTGGAACAAAATAAGTTTTTATAAATAATGAAAACCATGGTATCTAAATTTAACAACTAATACAATTTAAAATGCAATGGATAACAACTAAACTGGAATGCTAATACAGTGAGCTAAGACTAAACTAGAATGCTACTAATATAATTGAAGTACAGTGAACAGAGTTAAATTAAAATGCCATTATCAAACTTGAAATGTAGTGACAGAGCTGAACTAAATGAAATCATCCTCCGGAGTGTTATGACTAAACTAACATGCAGCTAGTCTATTGGAATTCTACAACCCATCTTGTTCAATGTGAATGATATTTTGGAAGAGTTTGTAAAAACAATTCTGGCTGTATTATTCTATGCAATTAAACATAAACATAAGATTTGAAAGAAAATACAATTAAAATCTAAGATACCACAGCTGTTTCTTATTCATTGTTAATTATGTTTTGGAAGAGTTTGTAGGAGTAAGACCGGCTGTGACACTTAGTGTAAACAAGCATAAATCATAAAATTCGAAAGGAAATGCAACTAAAACCTACAACACCACAGCTATGCCTTATTCATCGTGATGATATTTTGGAAGAGTTTGTAAGAGTAAGTCTAGCTGTGATGATCAATGTAAACAAGCATGAAACATAAACTTCAGAAACGTGCTTAAGCTAGAAATGAAAAACGAGACTAAAATACTTATCTAAATCGTATAAACAAGGTTGATAAGGAGTCAGGGGCCCTCTACCACCGGAGTAGCACACAAAATATACTTTGAGATTGACTCAGTGCCTTCAATAAAGTGATACTTCTTGCATTAGAGAGAAATTACTTCAAAACTGAGTGTTTTCGTACTTCTGAAATCTAGCAATCAAAATACAAAATCTAACCTTGTCCCTCGGTTTCCCGAGCTATATTTGTAACAAATTTACATAATTTTTTTGAGATAACCTAGGGATAATTGTCTTTCCAAATAAAAACCAAACTAGGACTCTGATGGTGGTCACGTAATATAATTAAGGACATATGGACTGTCCTTGTCCTATTAGGAGTCTCCCTCCTAGTTTGAGTTCCCACGTACATAACCGCCTACAGAATTCCGTTCAAGCTTCGTGGAGAGCAACAAATGATGAGGGAATGATGTGGAATACACCCATATGTGTTTTTCTCCAAGATGACACCTGGAATCTGCGTAGACATGAAGACAGCTGCAGAATTGGCAACTAGCTACAGAATTTCTGCATTCTGTAGCTAGATCTAGTTCAAAAAGTACTACAATGACAAAATCATAAAAACATAGAAAGTTAGTCATGATATTCATTCTTAAAGAAATTTTAACTAATTCTACTGATCATTTGATCCTGTTATTAATAATGGACAAAGGAAGTGGAGTGGAATGTGGTGAAAGAAAGAACATGTTTGGAGCTCAACATACTCCCGCTGCTAGATTCTTGCATGTCCTCATGCAACTATTCCATGAACTCTGAGACCTCTGCAAGGAAATCCGACCCTCTTCTTCTGATTTTCCTAGCAGTCAAAGGCCTTCTGGGATTTCTTATGACTAACTTGAATCTCAAATTTGTGAGTGCCCTGGTTAACTTTTTATTTCTCTTCTTCAATTTTTCACTGGCCTTATACAACTTTTGCATTTGTAGAGACAGAGTTGAATTCATATCAGTTTTCAATTTAACCTGCTCTCTCAAAATTTCATTCTCATTATTGATATGTCTGTTGAGTACTTCTAACTCATACCTATCTCTTCTTAGCATATCAATTTCAGACTTTGGTGGGCTAGGGGTTTTGTCTCTAAATTCCGAAGCTCTCCTCTCTAATGTTTCAACATAGTTGTAAATTTCTTGCTGTGCTGGGTCAATTTCTGGAACTTCTTCGTCAAAATCCTCCTCAGTAGGTGTTTCTTCGTCCTATATGTTTATGAATCCAGTTTGTTTAACCTTTTTTTTCTTTAGTATCCCTCTAAGTCTGTGGCTCCTTCTCGGTTGAGATGGCCCTTCTCCTTTCTCTCTGGCAAATTTTCTTATTATCCTCTCTTTCTTAAGCTGCTTCTTAATCTGAGTCAATTTTTCAGAAATGATTTCTTCACTGCTTTCTTGTATTGTTTTACCAGTTTCAGTTTTGGAGGTTTTCCATCTTCTGCTTCTTTTTGTAGGTTTGTCTTCAGGTGGAG
Organism: Pinus albicaulis; assembly: GCA_034641835.2. NCBI lineage: Eukaryota > Viridiplantae > Streptophyta > Pinopsida > Pinales > Pinaceae > Pinus > Pinus albicaulis. The sequence goes on along the minus strand of CM076574.1, from coordinate 77,518,447 downwards.
GTTCCTTGGGTTCTTCAAAGTGGTTTCTCACTAAGAACTTTTCCCAATTATCTCCCATTTTTCTCAAATGATGTTCAATCAAAATTTTGACTAAACCATGGTGGTATAAGGTTGTTTCTAGAAATTGAATTCTCTTCTGAACACTTGAGGCCATTTTCTTTAAACTATGAAGCAAGAAAAAGGGAAAATTGAGTTCTTCTTCTAGGAAATGCATTATCAATCGAATATGATAGACATAGAAAGTACCATATCTTCCTTCACAAGTGATGAATTTTTGCAAGATAAGCAACATGTTCCTCCATTTGTTCTTTAGTGCAGAGCTAGGGATACCCTTTTTAAAAATGGTAACTTCCATACCTGGTGACTTGAGTATCTGCTTCCATGCTTCGTTATGAAATTCTCTATTCTTGAACCACCTTTCTCCTTGTCTGGGAAATTTGGTTTCTTCTGTAATGGAAGCTTCTGTAATGGTGAATTTAATGTCTCCTATCTCGACCTCAGTTCCTTTGAAGGATCTTGCAAACGTTTTGGTCACCTCTTTGTGAAACCCACTGAATTTTTCAATGAATTGCAACCACCCTGCTTGTTGTAACTTTTCTCTGGCTTGAGGATAACCTTCCAAGTACTTAGTGACAACCGGTTCAGTCCTCACTATAATACCCATAACTCCGCTTTCCAACCTTCAAATTGTTGCTCCTCTATTCACGGTGACAACGACTGTTATAGAGATGTTTTTTCCCCACAGATGTTTCCTCTGTTTTACAGACTGAAATGGTTAAGAGTTGGCTACGGGAAAGAATGTTATGGAGTGATTGCGGAATGAATATAATGAGGTGAGGATGATGTATATGAGTTGAAAGATATCACGACAAAAAAGACCGCGGAGATATTTTGTAACGAATTCGAAATCATCATTAAATGATTTGGCATATTGACGTGACTAATCCAATCACTTCAGGACTTTAACCGTTTAGATTTTTAAATGATGATCGAATATGGGATTTGAAATGGTGGAATAGAAGGAGTTTTATCCAAAGTTTTTGCGGGAGGTTGGTTAGGCATGATCAACACAATTAATTAAAACAACTTTTTGAATTATTCATAGCTTAACTATACTAAAATCTTTCATGTTATGTCATTATAATCATAACTTTTACCTTTTCCTTTCCTCTGATTTTTTTGTGTTCTTCATATGCTTTGTTCTCTCCTGAAAATCATTAATTTTTGAGTCTTCATAACGTTCTTGATTTTTCTTGTTGTCATGGATATGCAGGATCATTTTATTGCATATCAGGTGATTACTAGACAGTGCCTTCAGGATCTCTGGCTGCAGAATGTCTGTCTGGCTGCAGAATGTCTGACTGGCTGCAAAATGTCTATCTGGCTGCAGAATGTACCTGTAGAAGACTTGAAACATGAAATGGAATGGTTTGGAGCATAAATGGAATGTTGTATGGAATGAGTGAGGATGGATAGTAAAATATGGTGTAATGGAATATGAATGAAGTGAGTAATGGAGTGGAATGGATCACATCTTATGAAATGGAGTGAAGTATGAGAAGTGTCATGCAATTCATGATATGTATTATTCAATTGCAGAAAAACATCAAACTTTAAAAATCTGGAATGGAAATAAGGTGGACCATGGAGTGAAATGAATGAAGTGTGGATGAATGAATGAGATGGAGTATGGATGGATGGAATGAGATGGACCATAAGTGAAATGAATCTGCACTTATGATTTTGTAATAACTACTTGCAGAAAGAACAGATTTGAAAAGCTAGAGTGTCAGAAAGATTCTGATTTTCACTCCACATTTTCTGTATAAACATGCCAATCAGTTATTGGTTTTCATGTTTATACTTTATTTATTTATTTATTTTTATTTTTATTTTTTTTCAATATCTGACTTCAGAAAATTCACTTAAGTTGATGAAAAAGAAAAATTCTTCTTCATTAACTTCATATCACTGCTTTCCTGGAATTGCTTGACAAATTCTTCTCTTGAGAGTGGCTTATGATACAGCTTCAATCTATGACCATTCACAAGAAAAGTGACCTTCTCTTCATCTATTGTCTTGATTTTTATTGCTCCATTGTCAAAAATTCTTATGATTTCATATGGCCCAAGCCAATGTGTTTGGAATTTACCTTGAAAATCCTTGAACTTTGAATCAAACAAGAGAGCCCAGTCACCTTCCTTGAACTTCTTTTCCTTGATGTACTTGTCATGCCATCTAGTCCTTTGCTGTTGGACTAGACTTGTTTTCTGAACTGCATCTTTTCTGATCTCATCCAATTCATTAATCTGCTCCAATCTGTGCTTTTGTGCCTCTGATAGATCAAGTCCTAGCTGAACTGCCATTTTGAAAGTTTCAATCTGGAACTCTATGGGAAACAAAACTTTATTTCCATAAACAATTTCATAAGGAGTATGACCTGTTGTGCTTCTCCATGTAGTTCCATAGGCCCACAAGGCTTCAGGAAGCCTATCTGCCCAATCTCTTCTATGTAAATGGACAGCCTTTGTTAGGATCCCTTCAATAACCTTATTAGTAGATTCCACTTGACCATTTTCTTGTGGATGATAGGGAGTAGATTTTCTGTGTCTAATTTTGTACCTCTCCATCATTTGTTCCACTAGCCTTGATGTGAATTGAGCTCCTTGATCTGTAAAAATTTCCCTTGGGACACCAAAACAAGTAAAAATATCCTCAAAAAGAAAGTTAACTATAGATGCTTCAGTAGCAAAAAGTAATGGCTTGGCCTCTACCCATTTGGTAACATAATCAGTGCAAACTAATATATATCTATTTTTTCTTGATGGAGGACTAATAGGTCCTACAAAATCCAAAGCCCATTTTTCAAAAGGTTCAATATGTACCTGAGGTTGTAATGGCATCTCACCTGAAGGAGAAGGTTTTCCTACCCTTTGGCAATTGTCACACCTTTTGACATACTCTTTAACATCTTTAAACAAGGATGGCCAATAATATCCTAAATGAAGGATCTTATAGGTTGTCCTCTTATCAGCAAAGTGCCCGCCACAAGGTTCATCGTGACATGCTTTGAGAATCTCAGGCATCTCATCTTTCCGAACACATCTCCTAATGATAAAATATGGAGTAGTCTTGTACAACTCATTAGCAACCCATGAATATTTTTCACTGTCATAAATGATTTTTCTTTTATCTCTTGCATTCATTATTGAAGGAAATTTTCCTGAAACTAAATAATTAGCAATGTCAGCGAACCAAGGAGTTTGGGTAGAAATAGCAAAAATATATTCATCAGGAAATTGATCTTCAACTGGAGTGTCATCTTTGATGTTTTGGAGTCTAGATAGGAAATCAGCTACTGTGTTTTGTTTTCCAGACCTATCTAGAATGGTAATGTTGAATTCTTGTAAAAGAAATAACCATCTTATGACTCTACCATTAGTAATTGATTTGTTCATTAAGTATCTAATTGTAGAATGATCTGTGTGAACAAAAGTTTCATAGCCTGTTATATAGTGTCTGAATTTGTTTATAGCATGAACAACAGCTAAAAACTCTTTTTCAGTTACAGTATAGTTTAACTCTGCAGGAGTCAAATTTTTACTGGTTTAGTAGATGGCATAAGGAATCGGGTCTTTTTGTCCCAATACTACTCCTAGAGTTGTATCTGAGGCATCTGTTGAAATATGAAAAGGTAACTTCTAGTTAGGTCCCCTTAAAATAGGTGCTTCAGAAATTTTTGTTTTCAGGGTCTCAAAAGCTAACTGGAAATCAGAATTCCATTTGAATTCACAGTCTTTGGTAAGTAATTTGAAGAGTGGAGATGCTATCTTGGTGAAGTTTTTTATAAATCTTCGATAATACCCTGTAAATCCAAGAAAACTCCTAATGTATTTTTGACAACTTGGAATAGATAAGTTAGAGATGACTTCAACTTTTGACTCATCAACTCTAATCCCATCCCCTGAAATGTGATGTCCTAAAACAATTCCTTCAGTAAACATCATAAAACACTTCTCATGACTAAGTGAAAGATTTGCTTCTTTACATATTTTTAAAAAAATTTCCAAGTTTGCTAAGGCTTCTTCAAATGTGTTTCCATAAACTGTGAAATCCTCCATATATACCTCTACACAATCATGTATTATATCTGAAAAGATTCCTAATACTGCCCTTTGAAATGTTGCAGGTGCATTGCATAATCCAAATGGCAATACTCGGTAAGCATAGGTACCCCAAGGACAGGTAAATGTGGTTTTGTCTTGGTCCTCAAGTGCTACTTGAATTTGATTATAACCACTAAACCCATCTAGAAATGAGAAGTACTTTTTGCCAGCTAAGGTATCTAACACTTGGTCTATGAAAGGTAGGGGAAAATTATCTTTAAGAGTAGCTTTGTTTAATTCTCGGTAGTCAATACATACCCTCCATTTACCATTTTTCTTTGGCACAATTACCAAAGGAGAAACCCACTGACTATCTGAAATAGGATAGATAAAATTGACATTCAACAATTTCTGCAATTCTTCTTTAACAATCTCCCTAAGATTTGGATTCATCCGTCTTTGAGGTTGTCTGATTGATTTACAATTTTCCTCTATGTAGATGTGATGAGTGCAAGTCTTGGGGCTTATCCCTTTCATATCAGTGTACTCCCATGCATATGCAGAAGAATGTCTCTGTAAAATTTTGACTAGCTCTTCTTGTTGAGATTTTTCTAGGTTCTTGTTTATGTTTAAAGTTTTTCCTGGAAATATCTCAATTGTAGAGCTGCAAAATTTATCCATGGAATAGAGAGACATCTTCCTTGATGACAAAAACTCAATGTTGGATTCTTCTTGAAATTGTTCATGTTTATGTTCTGAAGAGGATTCAAAGTTTTCTAAAGTATTCAGAATTTTACTATCTTCACTAATTTCTGAAATTGTGAAGAGAGGTTGTAAGTCTTCTTCATCCTCTATCCATTGAGTATCATCTAAATCTATAATTGTCCTTGCTGGAGGATACAAAGTGAATTTCGTAGTTGAACTACCATCAGAGATGTACATATCACCAGATCTACAACTAATGAAAGCATCAGCTGTAGCTAACCAAGGTCTTCCTAATATAATAGGGTGTCCTCTTAGATTATTCTTAGGAGTTAGGATCATGAAATCCATAGGGTACTCCCAAGAATATAGGGACACTGGAATGTCTTCTATTACCCCATCAGGTTTGATCACAAATCTGTCTGCTAATTGTAATAATGTGGGTGTAAAGAGAAGATTAGGAAGTTTCAGTTTATCCATGATTTGTCTACTCATGATATTGATTGCTGCTCCTAAATCAATGAGTGTATTTTGGATCTCAATTCCTTTGATGTGAATTTTAACAACTGGATTTCTTGGGTCTAGATACTTTGGAATAGCAATCTTACCCATCATGATATCTACTATTTTTCCTGCCAGTTGAATTTTCTTTGTCTCTCTTATTCTTTTTCTTGTTTTCTTCATGCTCAACTCCTTTATTGTCTTCGCTAAAATTGGAATTTCCTTGATAGCTTGTAATAATGGAATCTTAATACAGACATTTCTTAGCTCATCTAGGAAATCATAATTAGGCATCATAATTTGTTTTTCTACACCTCTATCAATTTGTAATCTTTCTGGAAAGGGAGGTGTAGGAGTGGATGTTGATGGCTACTCTAATACAGGAGTTGAAATTATTGGTTCTTTTTGTTTTGATTTTTCAATGTTTGGGTCTTGAAAAGATGTGTCTTCTTCAAGACTTTTATTTTCCCATAGAGAATCTTCCTCAGAGTTATCTTGTTCTTGTATGATCACAAAAGGTTTCCTCTTTTCAAGTATTCTTCCAGACCTAAGTTGAACATCACTAAGGTCTAGAGGAGTAATTAAATAAGTTGGAAAATGTTGGCCTTCTATCATGTATGTGTTCTGAGGATTTTTATTGTTGGGGTTTGGTATGGGTTGAGCAGGTAACTGATTTGATTTCTGAGGAAATGGTAAGGGGAGTGGTTGATTTTGATGTTGTGGATTTTGAGGATTCTGTTGAGGATTTTCTTGAGAATTTTGAGGGGAAAAATGTGGGTATGTTGGATAGGATGGTGGATATTGATAGTACTGGGAGTATCTTCCATAGGGATTTTGTGCTCCTTGTTCCCAAGCTTGAGATTGATTTTGAAATTGGGGCCAAGGTTGCTGCCAAGAATTCCAATTTGGTGGGGGCTGATTATACATTTGATCATGAAATCCTTGTGTTTGAGGTCCTTGCCAAGGCCTTCTAGAGACAAAATTGAGAGATTCTGTGGAACTTGTAGGAGTATCTTCTTGAAAGATAGCTTTAAGACCAGGAAGTGAAGGACAACTCTTGGTCTCATGTTTTTCTGAACAAATCACATAGGTCTCTACAACTTTTGCATCCAAAGGACAATCTCTCAAGGCATGCTTCTTTCTACATTTGGGACAAAAAATTGCTAAAGCATCAGATTCAGCTTTTTGCTTGTTTTGTAACTTAAGGGTGTTTATTTGTTCACTAAGACTCCCTAAGATGTCCGATTTGAATTCATCAAGCATATGCCCTATCTCTGCCCTACTTACTGTCCCAGAAGCATACTTACTTACCCTTGCAAGAGCAAGGTCTCTTGGTCCTTTCACAGTTTTAGATTTTCCTCTTGAAAGGTTGATACATAACTCAGATATTTCAGGTAATGTGAGTTGAGATATATCCCCTTTTCCCATCATGTTAAGGATATCCAACCATTCATCCCTAATTGTCTTCAACAAGAGAGCTTTTAAGGTGTCTTGGTCTAAGTTTTCCATTTTTTCTCTTTTGATGTTGTAATGAAATCTCTCCAACAAATCTTCTAGGTTTTCATCCTCTTTTTTTATCATCTTGAACACTTCCTCCTTATGATTGACTGGCATACAATAATCCAAATACCTTTCTAGAAATGCTTGTTTCATGTCTTCCCATGTCCTAATAGAACTGTTGATCAAACTCATAAACCACTTCAATGCTGTTCCTTTCAATGTTGAAGGAAATAGTTTAAGTTTTTGAGCATCTTGTAAGTAGTCATAAGTTCTACATAGGACTTCAAATTCAAATATGAAGGTTTCAGGATCTTCAGTTTTAAGTCCATAGAAGTTTGGAAGGACAAAAGGTGAAATGTTTTTCATGGCTGTATTGGTTTCTTCATCTACTATAGGAAACCAAAAAGAGCTTCCCATTTCTCTTCTACCTCTTCCTCTACCTCCTTCTCCTCTACCTCTACCTCTACCCCCTCCAAATAATGTGTGTTCTCCATTAAATACTCCTCCTCCCCCTTCTTCTGCCATAGTTGATTCTTCTGTGGAAGTGGAAAAGTTTGTGTCTCTAGAAGGGGTCCTTGAATCTTCTTCTAAGATAGGTTCAGTGGATGAAGTGGAAGGTCTTTCTAATGGAATATCTGATATTAAGCCTTCTGGAAGTCTAGGATCAGTAAATGATTGAATGTGGATCTAAGTTGGAGGTGTGATGGCTCTAGGTCTTGATGAAACAAGTGGTATTCTAGGAATCAAACTTTTGCTTCAACTTCTTATGAATCTACCCCTTGAGTCTCTCTCTCTACGCATATCATTGTTTTTGGGAGTTAAGAAACAAGGCTACCTAGTTACACTTCCCCGGCAATGGCGCCAAAATGTTTGTGCTCAACCTAGTGTTCCTAAATTGAGTTCATTAATTGTCAACCAGGGTTGGTAAACTGCTGAAGTGTGGTGCACTATATGTGCCTAGGTATTTGTTTCTCACTACGTTGTGTTTAGTGTTTTCTGATGTTTTTGGTTTATGGTTTTATGTTTGAAAAGGGAAAGAACTAAATGCTGGTGAAAAGAAGCTATTGGTTATATTAAAGTAGAACAAGGCCTAAACTATGGATGGAAAATAACAAATGAAAATACTAAAACAGAACAAAGCCTACACTATGGATGGCAAACAATCAATGCAAATACTAAAACAGAACAAAGCCTAAACTATGGCTAGCAAACAATAAATGCAAAGGTTGATAATGACTTCATTGCAAGGAAATAAATCACAACATGAGCTTGAACTTATCCAATTCATTCATTAAAGATGTGTTGGAAGAGCTTGAGAAATGGACAAGTTAAGTGTGAATGAAGTTCTCCTAAATAAACAATCATCTTAAAATGTTACAACATCTCATCCATGATTAAAGGTTGATTAGAACATATTTGGAAAAGAACATTTGTGGCACAGTAAGATTTTTACTCTAAACTAACTTCTAATTCTGTTTTGCAACTCAATTTAGCACCACTAGGCCTCACTCAAAAGTTATAGGTTTCTTTTTAGAATAGTCCTTGAGAAAAGGGCTTATTTGTGAAATGGTAAAAAGGTTGCAAAATAATCTAGGACTTAGACTGATACTAGCTTCTATCCAGATGATTATGTATTAATATGAGGTTGGAACAAAAGAAGTTTTTATAAATAATGAAAACCGTGGTATCTAAATTTAACAACTAATACAATTTAAAATGCAATGGATAACAACTAAACTGGAATGCTAATACAGTGAGCTAAAACTAAACTAGAATGCTAATAATCTACTTGAAGTACAGTGAACAGAGTTAAATTAAAATGCCATTATCAAACTTGAAATGTAGTGACAGAGCTGAACTAAATGAAATCATCCTCTAGAGTGTTCTGACTAAACTAACATGCAGCTAGTCTATTGGAATTCTACAACCCATCTTGTTCAATGTGAATGATATTTTGGAAGAGTTTGTAAAAACAATTCTGGCTGTATTATTCTATGCAATTACACATAAACATAAGATTTGAAAGCAAATACAATTAAAATCTAAGATACCACAGCTGTTTCTTATTCATTGTTAATGATGTTTTGGAAGAGTTTGTAGGAGTAAGACTGGCTGTGACACTTAGTGTAAACAAGCATAAATCATAAAATTCGAAAGGAAATGCAACTAAAACCTACAACACCATAGCTATGCCTTATTCATCGTGATGATATTTTGGAAGAGTTTATAAGAGTAAGTCTAGCTGTGATGATCAATGTAAACAAGCATGAAACATAAACTTCATAAACGTGCTTAAGCTAGAAATGAAAAAAAGAGACTAAAATACTTATCTAAACCGTATAAACAAGGCTGCTCAGGAGGCAGGGGCCCTCTACCACCGGAGTAGCACGCAAAATCTACTTCAAGATTGACTCAGTGCTTTCAATAAAGTGATACTTTTTGCATTAGAGAGAATTACTTCAAAACAGAGTGTTTTCGTACTTCTGAAATCTAGCAATCAACCACAAAATCTAACCTTGTCCCTCGGTTTCCCGAGCTATATTTGTAACAAATTTACATAACTGTTTTGAGATAACCTAGGGATAATTGTCTTTCCAAATAAAAACCAAACTAGGACTCTGATGGTGGTCACGTAATAGAATTAAGGACATCTGGACTGTCCTTGTCCTATTAGGAGTCTCCCTCCTAGTTTGAGTTCCCACGTACATAACCGCCTACAGAATTACATTCAAGCTTCGTGGAGAGCAAAAAATGATGAGGGAATGATGTGGAATATGCCCATATGTGTTTTTCTCCAAGATGACACCTGGAATCTGCGTAGACATGAAGACAACTGCAGAATCGGCAACTAGCTATAGAATGTCTACATTCTGTAGCTAGATCTAGTTCAAAAAGTACTACAATGACAAAATCATAGAAACATAGCAAATTAGTCATGATATTCATTCTTAAAGAAATTTTAACTAATTCTACTGATCATTTGAAATGGAGTGGAATGTGGTGGAAGAAAGAACATCTTTGGAGCTCAACAATACCTCCACATAAAGAGATATAACATTTCAAGTTTCCACATACATCATAGAAATTCAGGATGATACTTCCATAAACAAGAGAATGAATTAGATCTAGACAAATCACATACTTGTGACAAGAAAAGGTATGCAAATCATTGGTTATCTTGCGCAGATAAAAAAGTTTCACTGTTCTGTCTGCAAATCCTATAGACAATACCCACTCATTGAAAAAATTGAATGCAAGACAATTAAACTAAATAAATAGGAATCTAACAGAAAAAAGAAAGTAGGGCATGTTACATCTATCTAACTAGAGATCCTATTAACCTCAACTATGTAATTAATGGAAGTTGAATCCTTGGGCTACCTGATATATATCACATAGAGTGGAGAAGGTTTAATCAAAGGCACTCCCCTCCCTAAAAAATTAGGAACCAAGTGACCAATTAATGGGAATTTTGCAGATGATTCCTAACATCTTGGAGGAACGTGAAAGAGTGGAAAATATTATGGACTTCCTTCAACCTACCCAGCTCCTGGATCATGAATTCAAAGTGTCAAATTGCAACCAAGTGTTCCAGAAAATGTTTGCGAGACTGCATTGGATTGTTAGTTGATCAACTATGATCCCAAATTCAACAGGGTCATAGATGTAAATTCATTGGTTTCCCTTTAAACTTACAGGCTTGAAACAATAATATTTTGGACATGGTCATTCAGGGAGTGGAAAAGTAATTTCAGAAATTGTTGACCAAGGTAATGGATAACACTACTAGATTTTAAATATGAACTAAGGTTCTAGCTGCAACACCAACTACATTCATCTTGTTTTGGTTCATCATCTAATGTAAAAAAAATTCATGAGAAATCTCTCCAAAAATATTTGGGCTAATAAGGGACGAGGCAAAGGCTTCCATCACATCAACAGGAACACCTATTGCATCCGAGGATACATAAGGTATAGGAATCATCAAAGCCTATACCTAGGGCTCAAGCCTTATATTTTTTTATTTCATGTGGATTCCTTGAAGTTAGGAAACTAGCTTTTATAAAAAACATATCTAATATTTGTACACACGTACTTCACCTATTGACCACTACCTCAGAATATTCATTTATAAAGGGGTTTTAAAATTCTAAAAAATAGAGTTAATATATTGCAGTTATATGGGGGGAATTTATATGTATTGGGGGTTCTAAAAAAGGTATTTAGTAAAAATAGGGGATACCTAGTAAAAATAGGGTTTTTTTATTGGAAATATGTATTGGGAATGGGGTTCAATAGAAGACTTTTGGAAGAAGACTAATATGATAATAATATATTCCTGAGGGAGGGCTAAGATTTTAGGGGTGATTATTCTCAAATTTGGCACCATATATCAGTGTTTTAAGGAGGAAAAATTGGAGACCAATCATCATATTCTGAAGTTTAGATAATAGGTATGATTCCTGCAAATAATTGAGGCCAAATTCTCTATACTGAGCAACGTCATTAAAGGGTTCATAATTTGTGAAGGAGGCTAACATTTTGTACCTTCTTTTTGAGTTTATACCAGTAGGCCAAGATTGGTCAAATATTGTCACCAAGTGAAGCTCCAATTTCATTAATCTTCCTATTTTGTAAAAAATCCTTGAATTAAGAAATAAAATTAATGATTCCCTCTTCTTTCCCCTTGCTATAGTATTTCTCTTACTGCGCACGCCAAGTGCTTGTAGAAATTATTGCACTCTAACTGTTTGTAAAAAAATTTCAACGAAAATTTGTTTATGAAGGGAAAAAATGCATAATTTAGATTTGGTATATCATAGTGGTATCAAATCATTCTCCTGGCTAGTTGTGAGACTATAACATATTGAAAAGAAGAATTTTGGAACCCAACTAAGAAGGTCTAAGGTAACTAGGAAAAAAAAATGTTTCCAAATCATAAATTTGAAGACTATAGCCAAGCATTCATAAAGGTAACAAAACTCTTGGAAGGTTGGGTATCATCAAGGGTTGCAAAGAAGGGAAGAACTAATGACAAACCTAAAGTTGATACAAGAAGGATTGGAGGCTTAGTACATTTATTTGAGAAGATAGATAAGGATGAAGAGATGGAAGAAGTTGATTCCGTAGAGGATCCAGATGCAGTTGAAACTTTTAAAAAACCATTTATAGGGAGAAAAAAGGTAAATAAAGATATGGGAAAGATTTCAAATCCTAAAAAAGAGACAACAACTGTATTTGAAGGTGAATTCCAAGATCGATATATCAAGGACAAATTTGGAGGAATTTTTCCCGTTGAAGAAAAGAATAAGACAAATATTTGAAAAAATGGCCCAACACTTTCAGCAATGAATAAATTAGTGTCATTGTTTTCTAACCAAAATCCTTCTACTCAATTACCTGATAGTACAAATATAGTTTATGATCTATGCAAGGGAAGATATACGTTTAAAAGGGTAGGTTGTAATCTCTCTAAGGATTGCTCAGCTACATAGGTGGGCCATTATATAGATGTTTTGGAGGAAAAGAAGCTACAATCCCATAATCCACAAGATGTGGATCATTATACACAGGCACTAAAATTTTTCCCAGTCCTACAATTTAAGTGGCTCATGGTATCTCAAAAAATGCAGGAGTAAAATGATATGGTAGTATATGTTATCAAAATAATGGAATAAACTTTGAAACAAACATATTGGAACCCATTTCTAAGCAATTAAAAAGGCTTGACAGTCTAACAAGTTGTACTGGTTTATTGGAAATGATCATTGTGCATGAAGCTATTGGATTCATTTGGCAATAATGAACATGGCCTTGAAAATGGAGGGCTGACAATAATGTGTTAGAGGTGGGAAAGAAACAAAATGGATTGTAAATCCCACTTTACCCTTACTGGGTTGCAGAAACTATATGTGTTGCATACTCAAGAGGTACCCAATTCCCCCCAACAACCACCAGTCGAGGTGCTTGAGGATTTGAGCTTGGTGGTGAAGGATTGCTTTTTGGCGCGTAGGAGATATTTCTATCCAAATCCAGAATATAAAATCAACAAAAAATCTCATTTTCAAAGAAATATACTTTCAAAGTTTGTATGGATTCATTTTTACTAGAGTGAATTGAATGTAAGGATTCAATAGCTATTGTCTACAATATTGCCTTGGATGTTGCATGGTGAAGAAAGTTGGTTTTTTTTCTTTATCTTGGTATAGTGCTCCATGGGATGGATATTCTTTTTCCAAGTTAGCTTATTTGGTATTCATTTCATTATCCCTTGTTGAGCTAAACCCTTCCCCCAAGCATTTGAGGGATATAGGTTTTTATTTCTTATAGTCATATGGAAAATTGAAAACCTAAATTGCACGAGGTTGGGTAAGTTAGTTTACTTGGCCTAGTATTTTTGGATTTATAATTTCTCCTAAAGAAGCACTATATTGGTTTGCATATTAGACTCATTTTCCCTAGATTAATAAGGTGTCAGTCTTTATCATTTGTGGAATTTTATTAAAACTCCAATTTTTTTTTCAATTTTTTATGTTTTGTGGTAAACTAAGATTAATTTTCAGCAAAATATTGTGTTATTGACTTGTTGATGTATGCCTTAGAGGTAGGGTTTGTTTAAAATTTTAAATAGAGAGACTAATTTAAATGCTTTCATGCAATTTTCACCATTTCTAGTTAAATATGTTGTTGTAAATTTTTGTTTTGATGCAATTCATTGCCTTAACAACCTAGTTTATAATAACATTGAGTTTCCCTTAATTTGGTGTATTCTAGTAACCTATTTGAAATTCCTTAGGCTAAAAATTAGCCTTTAGATTGACCCATAGGCCCCTTGAACCCAAGTTTTTATTTCACTCCTTCATCCACTAAAAGCCCTAGTTTTTCATACCCTAATACAATGGCTATTTTTATTGTAAGATACACAAGGGGCACTTAGCTAACATCCTTGGGTAATTTAATCCCGAAGTCATTCAATAAATAGAGGGGAGTAGTTGTTTAGGTGATAGTAATAAGTTGATAACATTCCAATATATTGCACATTGTTTAGGTCACATAGTTAAGCCTTGCACTAGGTGCTAGATTTCGTTGTAACAAGCCCACGATAGTTTGTTATTAAATTCATGAATCCAATTCCAATATTTTATGTTATAAAGGAATCATTATTAAATACTTTATGATTATAAAGGAATTCCACTATTTGTAATATTGTAGGTCTTATATCGTAATGTTATTATTACACACATGTCACTAATACAATTTATGTCAATTGGATCTAGTTCTAGTGGTGTAGAGAAGTTATTATCCTCCCCAACTAGGTTCAAATTCCACTCGTGACATGTTCACTCTTTGTGAGCTAATTTTTTGATTGGGGTTGGCAAGGTACCAACAATCTCATTCTTCCCCATAGGCTGGACGGTGGTAGCATACCAACATGGAAAAAGGGTCATCATTATAGTGTATAAGTGTCGATTCTTGTTATCACATGGGAGTCATTTCCAAAATTTATTACAATAGTAAATGAAGTCAAAAACAATCTGACATCCATGAATTTCTCTAATGAAGATCTTGTTAGAAAAATCAGAAAATAAAATGAACCAAAAAAAAAACAACTAAAATAAAATGTTTAAAGTCTTACAGAAAGGAAGAAAAAATTGACTTCAGCAACTCGTGTTATTATTTGATGGAACAACTTGGTTAATGTATAATAAACCTATAATTTTAGCTCATAATGCACCTAAAATACACCTATAATTTTAAAAAATAACTCCCTCACATTTGGTATGTTGTTAAATCACTCGGACACTACAAAAAAATTGCACATAATGTCTTTACAAACAATGATAAAAATAGGCTCTACACATGTTGAAAATGTAGCGAGCAAGGTCTTCTAGCTTATACCTTAGCCAGTACATAACTCAATTTTTCCTAATGAGTTAGACTTCAGTTAGGATGAGTCACTTCCAATTTACTAGAATAATCATCAAGTTAGCATGTGTAGAGTTGGAGCTTCAGTTAATTGGAGTCTTCATTAGTTTAACTACAGAACAAGGTGGCAGTTACAAATCTAGTTAGAGAAAGTTAGTCTTTATTCTTGATTGAAGGAAGGACAAGTTAAGAATGCCAGTGTTGATTTAAGATAAAAATAGTGTCACTCATATTTAACTTGTCAATCATAACTCAATTTCTAAATTTGAACTGAGCCTCCTTGCATGCTCAAATTGGGCCTATAAAGTGGAGCATGAAGGCATAAGGAATTCGTTTTTTTTTGTGTACAAAGGTTTGTGTGACAAGACAGAGCTCACGAGTTTGTGAGAATAGCCTTTTTTGTGGAGACCACAGGAATTATTTCCTAAGAAATAGAAGGAACAAATGCATTAGGATTTAGGATTTGTTTGTGCGCAGAGAAGAGGAGTTGGTGTCCTAAGATATAGAAGGCTAAAGTTTTTTAAGAAATGGGGCATAAGTGTGTTAAAAAGTAGGACTTGAAGTGCACTAGGAAATGGAGAATATGCGCAAGGAATAAGGTTTCCAAGTGCACAAGGAAGGAACATAATTGATCCATTTAACACTCAAATTGGCCAATAAATGATAAAAAAATCGCCTTTCAATATCTGACAAGCCAAAAAGATGGTTGTGATATTCTGAAATGAATAAAATTTTTAATGCTTCATCTAATGTTTTCGAAGAACACAAAGGTCCTCCTTTAAGAGTAATTCAAAATTCAATATAACTTGCTCAAGCAACATAACTTCCCAACAAACTTCTTGTCAGACTTCTTTCATTTAAAGTGTTGTAGGTCGATAAATTTTTTAGTCCCTAAGAAGGCAAATGGTGTTTGAGCAATAATTATCATTTTTGAAAATATCATTCTGGGGAATATATTGACAAGGATCAACAAAAAATTATAAGAAATAATGCAGAAAATATCAGCAACTATAACAAAACATAAGAAAACATCAAATTAGACATGAAGAATTCTCAAATATTAGACAAATAGGAAACTTGAAAAATTCAGGAGAAATCAGAGAAATTTACAAGACTGCTAATAATAGAACACTAAACAAAATCATTGTTAAATCAAGCTATCCTCTCCCTAGAATTTATGATCTTATTGACTGATTGTAAGGTAAATGTTTTACTAGAAACAATTTTCTTGGCAATCATCAAAATAGGAAGAACTTCTAATATTCAAATTATATTTAAGGCTAAATAATACCTTTTTGAATAGTTGATGATCCTGGTTTCATTTAGAAATTTTTACAAATAAAGATTCAAGCAACATCATCACCATAATCTTAAGCCTTTCTGGGTACTTATATCATCCAACAAGTTCTTGGAGCATACAAATTTCACTTTTATTTGTTTTCTAACTGGCTCTCTCAGGTGTTCAACAACAATTTCCCAACTATGTGAAAACAGGGGGTGAACATCCTCTTAAGAAACAAGAAATGATGAAACATATCAATGTAGTGGAATGTAACACAATATGAAATAGCATTTTATATTTATAGAAGACTAGTAGCAAAAAATAGTTTTGCCACATCTAATTTTTTAGTCTGCATAATTGTTTCTTACTATAATAACACTCTGTTAATAATTTATTGTGGAGTTACATAAGGGGATAGCCCATGATTTTCAATTAATTCTTGCTCAAGTGGTTGTGGGATGAACTGTTGTCTTCTATGTGACATGTTGACCTCATAATGAGTATATTGTTGTAACAACTTTGAGCCCTGTTGTTAACCTGGCCTTGTGCAATGATGAAGCTAGGGTTTACCCTAGTACCACTCTTGAATAAAGCAAAGACAAGATCTCATCCACTCACCTTGCTCACATCACCCCTTTCCTATAGAGGCCCCATTATTCACCTTAACATGAAAAGGGAGATTTCAAATAAACTATTGAGCTTTGATTTAAAAACTAAGAGGGATGAAAAATGAAGAGATTTTATTTGCAATGAGTAAAATCTTACCATAATTGTTTGAAACTATTCTGCAAAGGCATCCCAGTAATCAACAACTTATTTTTCGTACTGAATTCTTGTGGAAAAAATATGTCCATCACAGGTACTATTAAAATCATATACAAGTAATAATTGCAATAACTGATTATAATGTGGTACGGTAGAACAATTGGATGACTTAATCACTATCAACATGCACAATCAGGGAAGAGAAACGTACACAATGAGCAGCGTAGAGTGAGGCTTCACTATTCTTCAATCGGTGTGCTTCATCAACCATTATATAATTCCACTTGATCTTTGAAAGAATGACGGTGTCTTTAAACACAACCTCATATGTGGTCAATAATGTGTTGAGCTTAATAAGTCAGCCAATCATCTTGTTGGTATAGAATTCATACTCCTCGCAAACCTGAAAAAACAAAGAATCCAAAATTAGAGAAGAAAATTTAGAATTCTAGTGAGTATTATAGCATCTACATGTAACATCAACTAAATAATATTGCTTTGAATTCCAATTTCCATCACTAAACGGTCTCTTTTCTTTCTGAGAAATTAGATACAATGGGAATTGCTTAAGGCAATGATGGATCCAATGAATTTGTTTGCAAAGTAGAATCATGAAAAGATGATGGTTCAGCTCCCTCGTGAGTGAATTCTCCTATAGTGGTCTAATCATAAACCTCCATATCAACTTCTATGTCTACATCTTCACCTGCATCCTTTGAACTCTCAACAAACTTTCCAAAGGTTGAAATAATATCATTCATCAATTCATTTCCCTCTGTACTCCGAGGAATTGAAAAAACTCTTGTTAGCATTGGAATCAACACTTATATTGTAACTAGTGCCTGACCATGCACATCTTAAGCTCAAGGGATTTTCTTATATTTGGATTATGATTTGGAAAGTGGTTGAGATTCTCACACACACTGGAAAATTAAAGGGTTTCAAGCTGATAAATCACTCACATATATGAGGGTACTACTATTTCATGTGGTAGGAAGGAGAATGTGCAAGAACAGTGGGTCTAAATAATAGAAGTCCAATGTTAAGAAGAAAAGAAGCCAATATATTTTAGACCTATAATGTATTGATGAAAGAAGGCTTCTTCAAGACTTAAAAAAATCTCGTCATACATTTAAAAATTTCTGTAAAAGGGAAATCTTATGAATAATCTCATCATACATATCTTATCCAGAAAGCTTGTAAAACAAGACTTACAAAATTAGATAAGCATGTATAGCTATACCACAAGAATAATAAAAACATTAAACAACATATGTATATCATAATTTGGAATGAAATTTTAAAATATGGAAACACATAAGGAGATAGACAATACACACATCAAATCATTGATAAGTGATCAAGGGTGCATTTGGATATTATAAGCTCAAAAATATACAACACGGGATGCAATAAGATGAACAACCAATGAACCCTTTATTCATTGCTTTAGATAGTATATATACAAAAAGGTATTATGTTAATGCTTCCACAAAAAATTCAAGTCTGTTGTAGGGACTTTATTAATATATTCTACATATATTAAATCTTATCTTAAACATAATAGAAAAGTAATCTAAAATGCAAAATTTGGTTTGCACATGCATGAAGATAAAAAATGAAAATCATGGAGATCGAAATGGCTGAGCTAAGGTGTATGAATTCTCCTCGTTTCCTAGAGAAACTTCCTCCACAAAAAGTGCAACTGCCAACTGAAAAGGACACTTGGCCCTTTATCCACAAAAGTGTAGGAGTAACAAACTGAAAATGACACTTGGAAGATAGCTTCAATGGATTAAACTTGGAAAAAACCATTACCACTAAGGCTGCATATACTTTATCACCACTTAGTGTCATTCCTCGAAACTAGAACAAAAGCTACTTTTTCATCTTCTTATACAATTTTTGAAAATAATAGCTACTTTTTTGGAAAAGGTAGCTATATCTGATCATTCTGTAGATAGGCTAAAAATGATATGATTCTTTAGATTTTCATTGTTTTAGATATTCAATCATTAAATATCTAGTATAGAAGAAAAAATCCTAATAGCTTCTGCCTTAGTGGCCCTCTTATTTGGCTTTCTCTTTTGTACTTGCTTTCTCTTCTAAGCCTTATTATTTCCTTGATCATTTTCTAGACTTTCATCTATGTTTATTATCTCATCTCTGAGAGCAGGATTGGCTATGAGCTTGCTTGCTAGCTTGAGCTTATTCTTTGGTTTGGTATGAGGCCTTTGAATGTATGGACTAGGAATGTATGAAGGCCTCCTTCTTCCATGGATAACTCTGCTTGATTGCCCCTCTTCAAACTCTGTTTCAATAAACTTTGTTTCACTGCTATCTTCCTCAAAAGATGAGTATGCGTAGATTATTTCTTTCTTTTTTCCTTTAGCTGATGAAATGAGAGATGAATAAATCTGGGCTATAGTTGGTTATTCTGTTGTAGTCTCTGAAACTTTACTTTTCCCCTTAGTTGATGTTTTGAGAGAGGAAAAGACTTGTGTCAGTGTTGGTTCCTTTGCTACTGGAGTGGCATTGTCTTCTTCATTCTCCTATCTAGTCTCTAGAATAGGGATTCGTGTTAATGTTTCAGGGGTGACTTCTACTGAAGATCCCTCTGTCAGAATAATTCTTCTTCTGTGTTTATTCTTTTAAGAGGAAGATGCCTCTTCCTTACCTTTAGACATAACATTCTTGTCAGGTAGATTATCCTTTTGTTTAATATTTCTTACATGCTCCTGTCTAAAATACTTAAAGGTTTGTGGCTCCTTAGGTAGTATTCTAGTATAAACTTCCTTGGTTGGTTGCATCATAGGTATAAGAGTGGTGGTTTGAACTCTAGTTCTCCTAGTTGAGTTTCTTGTATGTCTGCTTGATGGTGATGAATATTTACCAGTTTGTGAAGGGGTCAATGTAGGTGCAGGGCTTGATTGTTCCTCTTGGGTATTTTTTCTTAAAGGCCTTCCTATCCTTCTCCTTGAATTAACACTGCTAAAACCTTCATCTGCTAGGAACTTTTCCCATGTGGTTCTCTTCTTCTTCAGATGATAAACCACCAAAATTTTGATTAAACCCCTGTGATAAATATTGTTAAGAGAATAATCTGGGGTTATTTGTATTTTTTTGAGACATTGTCAATAGAGTTTTATAGAGGAAAAATGGTAGGTTCATAGGTTTAGAGCCTGAAATATGAGCTAAAAACCTCACTTGATATTGATTCACTGTGGAAAAATTGCCTTCATAGGTGATATAACGATGCACTATGGTAATAACATCTTTCCATTCAGGCCTAAAATAAGAAATGTGAACAGTAGAGGTCCAATCTACATTTTCATGCTCAAGCTTAAGATACAGATTTAAATCTGCTTTAAGAAGTTTTTTTCTCTTATACCATGACTCGCCTATAGTTGACAGCTGGGTAGCTCGTGCAATGATGGTCTTGTGATCCTGAAGGTCCGAGACCCCAGCTTGACCTGCTCTCCATTGAAATACTCGGAAAATGCCTGAGCAACTGCAACAATTTCTCCTGAGAAATTCTTTAAAAACTGATACCATCCTGCTGCTTAGAATTTTGGATTTGCACGAAGATCAATGAAACAAGTATTGGCTGGTTCTGAATGGTTTACCTTACCACCCTTACCCATTACGTTAAAAACTAACTCAACCATTAATGCACACCTATAAAACTATGACCAATAACCCTCCATGAAGCCCTAACTGCTGACATAAGGTAAAAAACAGCTTGCAGGAGGATAAGAAATTGTTTGTTGTAGCTTTCTTGGGGGTAAATCGAAACAGAGATACATATGCCATTAATCATGATGGGGCTAAGTGACACGAACTCAAATGATTTAAATTTTGGTGCCAACTCACTCCACTGAATTCACTCCAACATTTGAATCCATTGAATAATTAAACTAATTGCTACTCATAATTCAACCTTGATATGTTTCACCTTCAATGAGTAGCATTAGACTTAACTATCCTTAGAAAATAAAATATCCAACCTTCTTTTAATGAATCCTCAAATTAGAAATAGCCACCTTTCAAAAGGGTAATACCTCTTGTTTTAGTAGACCTTCAATTATTCCAAAGAGCAGTGTATTTTCACCTGAGTAATGCCTCTTTTCCTCCTTGTACAAATTATGAAGGAAATAGCTACTTTTAGAAAAAAGGAAGTTATTTCTGTGTTGCTTGTGAAACCATATTTTCTGAAGAAAATAACTGCATTTTTAGAAAAGGGTGACTATTTCTGTGTTATGCCTAAAATAACTGATGACTCTGAGATTTTTTCCTTAGCCTTGGATAGAAGATATCATTGTGAATAAATAATACTTCTCAAGCTAAACCCATGACCTTAACTAATCAAAGAAATTAAAATACTTATTAAAAGAAAATTTACCCTAATAACTCTAAGACACAAAACAAACTATTGGACTCAAAATTTTTGGATTTTATTTAAAAATGATAAAAACAATTGACACATTTTAACTCTCCAGGGCCTTCGACAATAAGCTAAGGGACAAGAGAGGATCAAATACACAACTACAATAGTGACCAGACTTTGAAAAAATGCAGTGTTAAAAATGGCTCCTATTGGGGATGAATTCCTCCATGTGAGGCTTCAAAGACCGTAGATTTAGTGCCTTAAACTCTCAGGACTTTTGAATTTCAGAATCTAATGATAGGAACTGAATTTTATTGATTGAACTCGAGACTGACTCTATTTACAAACACAAATACCATTAGCCGTGGAGTTTTATTGAAACAACACTCTGGATATTTACAATGGAAAGACTGATTGACTTATCAAACAAAAATATTTTTAAGAAAATGACCGTTGAATAGACCTCCAATTAATTGATCATCATCTAAATGCTTCAGTAGGAATGTGTTATTTTCCAGAACTTGAGCAATTTTGAATGGCCCGAACCACAAGTTGTCAAACTTATCCTGCTTTCCATGGTAAAACTTACACACACATGAAAATTAAAATGTTTCAATCTGATAAATATCTCACATATATGAGGGTACTACTGTTTGATGTGGTAGCAAGGAGAATTTTGTATTTTAATGGTTAGGAGAATGTGTAAGAGAAGTGGGTCTAAAGAATAGAAGTCCAATGTTAAGAAGAAAAGAAGAAAACATATTTTAGACCTATAATGTATTGATGAAATAAAGCTCCTTCAAGACTTACAAAAATATCATCATACATTTAAATATTTCTATAATAGGGAAAGCTTCTGAATAATCTCATCATACATATCTTATCCAGAAATATTGTAAAAAAAGACTTAAAAAATAGATAATCATGTACAAAAATACCACAAGACTAACAGAAACATGAAACAACATATGTAGATCATAATCTAGAATGAAAGTGTAAAGTATGGAAACACATAAGGATATAGACAATACACACATCAAATCATTGATAAGTCCTCAAGAGCGCATTTGGATATTATAAGCTCAAAAATATACAACACATGATGCAATAAGGTAAACAACCAACGAACCCTTTCTTCATTGCTTTAGATAGTATATATACAAAAAGGTGTTTTGTTAATTCTTGCACAAAAATTTCAAGTATGTTGTAGGGACTTTACTAAAATCTTCTACATATAGTAAAGCTTATCTTAAACATAATAGAAAAGTAATCTGAAATACAAAATTTGGTTTTCAAATGCATGAAGATAAAACATGACAATCATGGAGATCGAAATGGCTGAGCTGAGGTGTCTGACTACTCCTCATTTCCTGGAAAAAATTCCTCCACAAAAAGTGCAACTGCCAACTGAAAAGGACACTTGGAATTTTATCCACAAAAGTATAGGAGTAACCAACTGAAATGACACTTGGAAGATAGCTTCACTGGATGACACTTGGAAAAAACCATTTCCACTAAGGCTGCATACACTTTATCACCAATTCGTGTCATTCCTTGAAACCAGAACAAAAAGCTACCTATTCATCTTCTTATACAAATTCTAAAAATAATAGCTACTTTTCTGGAAAAGGTGGCTATTTCTGATAATTTTGTAGATAGGCCAAAATGACATGATTCTTCATATTTTCATTGTTTTATATATTAAATCATTAAATATATAGTATAGAAGCAAAAATGCTAATAGCTTCTGCCTTAGTGACCCTCTTGTTTGGCTTTCTATTTTGTACTTTCTTTTTATTTTGAGCCTTCTTCTTCCTTGGATCATTTTTTGGACTTTCATCCATGTTTATTATCACATCTCTGAGAGTAGGATTAGCTATGAGATTTCTTGCTAGCTTGAGCTTATTCTTTGTTCTGGTATGAGGCCTTTGAACGTATGGATTAGGAATGTATGAAGGCCTCCTTCTTCCATGGATAACTCTTCTTGACTGCCCCTCTTCAAACTCTATTTCAGTAATATCTGTTTCACTTCTCTCTTCCTCAAAAGATGAGTATGAGTGGATTATTGCTTTATTTTTTCCCTTAGCTGGTGAACTGAGAGATGAATAAAGTTGGGCTATAGTTGGTTCTTCTACTATTGAAACTTTACTTTTCCCCTTAGCTGATGTTTTGAGAGAGGAAAAGACTTATGCTAGTGTTGGTTCCTCTGTTGCTCGAGTGGCATTGTCTTCTTAACTCTCCTGTCTAGTCTCTATAATAAGTCTTTATGTTAATGTTTCATGGGTGACTTATATTGAAGATACCTTTGTCAGAGTAAGTTTTCTTATGTGTTTATTCTTTTAAGAGGAAGCTACCTATTCCTTGCCTTTATACATAGCATTTTTGTCAGGTAGAGTAGCCTTTTGTTTAAGCTTGCTTACATGCTCCTGCCTGAAAGAATCCCAGGTTTCTGGCTCCTTGCGTAGTCTTCTAGTATAAACTTCTAGCTATCCTATCTGAGTTCCTTCTCTTTCTTCTTGATAGTGATGAAGATTGACCAGTTTGTGAAGGGGTCAATGTAGGTGCAGGGCTTGACTGTTCCTCTTGGGTATTTTGTCTTAAAGGCCTTCCTACCTGTCTCCTTGAATTAACACTGCTAAAACCTTCATCTGCTAGGAACTTTTCCTATGTGGTTCTCTTCTTCTTCAGATGATAAACCACTAACATTTTGATTAAGTCCCCATGATAAATATCGTGAAGATAATAATCTAGGGTTCTTTGTATTTTTTTAAGACATCATCAATAGATATTTATAGAGGAAAAATGGCAGGTTCATAGGTTTAGAGCCTGAAATATGAGCTGAAAACCTCATATGATATTGATGTAGTGTGGAAAACCTGCCTTCACAAGTGATATAATGCTGCAATGTAGTAATAACATCTTGCAATTCAGTCCTAAAATAAGAAATGTGAATAGTAGGGGTCTAATATACATTTTCATGCTTAGGGTTAAGATATGGATTTAAATCTGCTTTAAGAAAAGTTTTTCTCTTATACCAGGACTCACCTGTAGATGACAGCTGGGTATCTCGTGAAATGATGGTCTTTGTGATCATGAAGGTCCGAGACCCCAACTTGACCTACTATCCATTGAAAGACTCATCAAATACCAGAGAAACTGCACCATTTTGTCATGAGAACTTATTTAAAAACTGATACCATCCTGCTGCTTGGAACTGTGGTTTTACATGGTGATCAACAAAACGAGTATTGGCTAGTTCTGAAAGGTTTACCTTACCACCCTTACCCATTTTGTTAATAGCTAACTCAGCCGTTAATGCACACTTTTAAAACTATGAACAAAAATCCTCCACAAAGCCCTAACTGTTGGCACAAGGTAACAAATTGCTTGTTGGAGGATAGGAAATTGTGTTGTAGCTTTCTCCGGGGTAAATGGAAATAGAGATCTTCATGCCCTTAATCATGGTGAGTCTAAGTGATATGAACTCAAATGATTTTAATTTTGGTGCCAAATCACTCCACCAAACATTTCACTCCATTGAATAATTAAGCTAATTTCTACTCATAATTCAACTTTGATATATTTCACCTTGAATGAGTAGCATTAGATTTAACTATCCTTAGCAAATAAAATAGCCAACCTCCTTTTAATTAATCCTCCAAATTATTAGAAATATCCACCTTTCAAAAGGGTAATACCTCTTGTTTTAGCGGACCTTCGATCATTCCAAAGAGAAGTATTTTTTCACCTAGGTAATGCCTCTTTTCCTCCTTGTACAAATTATGAAGTAAATAGCTACTTTTTTTTAAAAGGTAGCTATTTTTGTGTTGCTTGTGAAACCATATTTTTTGAAGAAAATAACTACTTTTTAAGAAAAGGTAGCTATTTCTATGTTATTCCTAAAATAACTGATGACTCTGACATTTTGTTTTTAGCCTTGGATACAAGATATCGTTTTGAATAAATAATACTTCTCAAGATAAACCCATGACATTAACTATTCAAAGCAGTTAAAAAACTTATTAAAAGAAAATTAATCCTAACAAATCTAAGATACAAAACAGACTATTGGACCCAAAATTTTTGGATTTTATTTAATAATGATAAAAAATTTGACACTTTTTAACCCTCCAAGGCCTTTGACCATAAGCTAAGGGACAAGAGAGGATCAAAGAAAAAACTATAATAATGACCAGAATTTTAAAATTTGCAGTGCTAACAACTCCAATAGCACATTCTAAGGCCCTAGAATCAGCTACCTACCTTATCTCAACTTCCTCTAATTCATGGTTTGTATGAGTATCATTGTAAGTATATACTTTATTGGGAATCTTGCTACATATTTCATGTTTAAGTGAAAGCAAGTTTTCAAACTAAGCACATAATGTGCAGTCTTCATGCTTAGAAGAAATTTGATTCTTATATGTGGGGAAATCCATGTTGTCCTCATTCATTGGAGATTTTGTGTGATATTCAACTTTAAAACATGAAAGTATTTTATCGTCTTCATCCCTATTACTTTCTCTCAATAGAGTTTTCAATGCAACTCAATTTCATAAGGAAGAAAATGAATTGGATAAAATACTAAATTGATCTTCTCCAACTGAAATCACAACCTATTCCACACTAAGGATATATTCAATTCACTTAATTTGTGAATACATATGTAATCAAGACGGACCTAAATAATCTCCATGTGAGAGAAGGGGTTTGCAGTTAGGTACATGAATTTCTGCCTTCATCGCATACCTTAGTCACAATTTCATGGCTCAAATGGTATAAATTTTCATGAAAAATGGTTATATGTACAGGAAACTATTACGGAGAATCTAGAAAATGAAATATGTAAAAAAATAAATTACTCAAAGAAACATGAATATAAAAAAATATCAAATTCATACTTTGAAGATAGAATTTTTTATTCCAGAATAGATCAACAATAAAACTGAATGTAATATATACAGTACCCACATTAGGGGAATTTTTAGGTATAAAATGGGCCTCCTAAGGAAATTATAAAATAATAGTGGATATAATAAAATAATATTTGATTACATCATCAAATTTAAGAGGGAAAAAAGGAAAAACTATTTTTTCAACTTGTATTTTCAACTTATCTCCCTATGGGTTTACTGAAATTTCGAGAAGAAACACTCATTGGATGCAAAAATTGATTTCTCATCCAAGAAGTACCCATGTTGCATACTTTCAATGGACCTTGCCACATGAAAAGTAAGAAATACATAAAAAATGTGATTGTAAACACGTTTTTTCATGTATTTCTCATTTTTTGTGTAGTAGGGTTCATCGTAAGTATGCAACATGGGTACTCCTTGGATGAGGAATTAAATTTTTCATCCAACGAGTACTCCCGCTCGAAATTTGAGTAAAGCCTTAGGGAGATAAGTTGAAAATACGAGTTGAAAAAGTAGTTTTATTATTTTATTATTTTTTAATATTTTTACTTTTTACTCCAAAAATGGTGAATCATCCCCCATGGCTGACATCATCATATTGAATCCTATTGTTATTATAAAGTTTATTTTTTTTGTACATTTTTCTTAGGAGGCCCAGTTTAGACCTCAAAATTCCCCTAATGTTAAGAGCCTTGAAACTTTTCACTCCATGTAAGAAGTTCAATAGGATTGGGACTTTGTTGTTGAATATCTTGTTTGAGAGCTATGAATTGTTTGTCTTGGTTAGGCTCCTTTGTTGTCTCTAAACCTTTTACTCCCATATCTTCTATTTTTGTGGTGTCAAAGTCTCCATCTACCATTTTCTCTGAGGAGACAAAATTACTTGGGATAACTCCTTCCACTCTAGGTTCATTTTTCGGACATGGTTGATCCTTAAACTCAACATTTATGTCATCAAAACATGTTAGTTTAACATCCCCATCCTCTTCCTTCAATTTATCATCCAAGTTAGCTCTGATTATCTGTTCTTGCGGGTATTTTTTCTCATTGTCATGACAAAATTTTTACTAAAGGCTCTGGAGTTTTAGGTAGTATTGAAGTAGAAGTAGGATCCTATTAAATAACATGGGCCCCATGTTCTACCTCCTTTCCACACTCTCTCTCCAAAGTAGTATCATTAAGGCCTAACGCAACTCCCTGTGATCTTTCTGCCTTTGATAGATATCTTCCATCAGCTTATTATGCAACTTGTTGAATCAAAGTAATGGGTATTTCCCATAAAGTTTCGCTAGTTTTAACATTCAAATAATAATATCGACCACTTTTCTCTTGCTTAACAACTTTCCATTAATTATTTGTATCTTCAATCCTCTGTGCTTGTGTAGAACTAAGGTCTAAAACCATGTAACTATTGGAGTCCTTTATAGAAATTGCAGAACCTTCCAAGATATTCATTACAATTTCCTCTTTTCCATCTTCTTGAGTCAGGATGGATTTTGCCACATCTGCACCCTCCTGTTCAACATTAACATTTTCGTTAACAACATCCTTCTTATGATATAAAATATTTTCAATAATTCCATTGTTTTGCAAATATTCTAGGAAATATGTGACCCAATAAAACAGAAAAAGTTTTGGTAGGTCATGGTGTCACACATAATGGCCAGGTGCCTATAATTCACATAAGAACCTTTGAAATATATGACAACACAGAGTCCATCTAGCAGATCTTTCCTTAGAGCCTTGATGCCCAACACCTCAATGACCTCGCATAGGTGATTACTTGTCGTCCTGGTAGAATCCACATCCTTGTGTCCCAACATAGCCGACAGTTTGACAGCTTTTGTATCCAACGTGTTAGAGTCGGTCTGTTCATCCCTCCGTCAGAGATCATTTCTCTTATTACATTCATTTTTAGGTGTCCCATTCAGTTCATTCATCTGCACTCCGTTAGGGGCATGCCATTATCTGACGGAAGGGCTTTCTTCTCAGTCATACCCCTCATGCCTTATCCTGTTGGCTTAGGTCGGTTCATCAAAGTCAATTTTACAGTCATTCATAGTCTTGTTTCGTCCCTTGGTCAGCAAAGAGTCATTTTAGGGTTTTAGGTCTTTTTAGGTCTAGGGTTTCGCGAATTCAGTCTTCAAAGTGTCCAATAATGCCAGCAGGTCAGAGGGAGGATCAGAATAAGTTTTCATCTGAAGAAATTTCATCGTTATAATGATTGATTGTGACTTTTCTTCAAAACTCTGTTTTGAAGAAAATCGTCATTTTGTCCTTTGTAATAAATGGTATGCATATTTTCAAATTGTTTCAGATGTGAAGGCGCTGCCCTGGTCACCTTGCCAATTCCATGCCAGCATCCCTGCAAAATATTGACAAGAAATTCATTATTTAGCCAAAAAATCACAGTGGAAGCAAAAATAGAGTTATGTGAAAGTGTCAAAGTTCAAAACATTGCAGAAATGGGTTTGTCAAAAGAAAGAATCAAAGTCCTTTGTATACATGAGATATTTTCACATTCAACAATCCATTTGCATACCAAAACATCAAAGAGCCAAAGTGAAAACATGGAGGAGGAATAAATTAGTGTGAAACCCGAAAATGTGCTGAAGTCAACGTGCGCGGTGCAGGTATTGGGCGCGGCGCACATAACTTGCGCGGCGCATAGGCCGATTTCACACGGTGAAAAATTAGAGCGGCGCGACGCATACGACTGCCCCGCGGCACGTTGGGATGACTGCGCGGCACACAGAGCCTCCAAGCATTTTTTCACCACTGCTTCATCAAATTTTCAAACTAACTCAAATTCCTCGCTCCAGGTAAGTTTGTAAGGATGTGTATTGCTATTGGACGACGTTTGGTGTGTTTTGAAAGTGGAATATACAAAGAAGTTGAATGTCAAAGTAAACCCTATCTTTTGGATTGGAAAATTGCTACACAGGGTTTATATTTGAAGTTTTAAAACTTGGTTTTGGTGCTAAACCCCTGTCATATGCCACCATGTTTTCCCTTTCCTCCACAGTTCTACTGTAACTACAGTTCATTCCTATTCCCCTATATTCCACAATCACTCATAGCACTTGTCCCCATTTTTCCTATTTCTAAATCCTACCATTTCCTACCATTTTCCCTCTCCCATATCATTTGTAACAAATTCCCATTACCCATATCCCTAAATCCTTTCACTCCCTTTTCTTATTCCTTTCCCTATCATTTACAAATAATCTCCAAATCCCATATCCCAAACATGTCAAGTGATTGTCCCACATTTTAAATTCACTTGACAGAAACTCCACCTTTCCCCACTTTTCCATATTCCTCACAGTCCCTCATTTGACTTTGACACATTTGGAGAACTAAGACAAAGACACCAAGTCCTCATTTATCATTTTCAACCAACCAAACATACACTTTTCATACACATTGCAAACACCATGACGGACACAGATTCATCCTATGAACGA